>JAYESA010000014.1:124220067-124797567 GCA_036927795.1 Iris macrosiphon | reverse complement strand
ATCAATTATATTCCATCATTTAATCAGATTTTTTTTGGCTAAGATGGAAAAATTGAGATAATTATATTCACATTTAATTATCCATTTGAAAATATATGGAATTTCAAAATGGATAAAAAAGTACATAGTACTCTCCCCCTCCAAAAGTTGATCAGCATTCTGACAGAGCGGATACGATTGAGTCCATACTGTAAATAATTCTTGCAAGGATGGTGGTAGAATTTTCAGATTGGCACCAAATTGTAACCACCACCGAATAAACCATGCTGGAATGTCCTGTTTAAGGATTTCAGGACAAATTCTGATAAACCAAGAGGGCTTTTGTTTACTATTGTCAAAATAAAACACCTTGGTAAATGCCTCAATATAATCCCAGTAGAAATAAGGCAAATTGATATTTTTATCCCTATGAACTAGTAATTTAGTTCTATTGGGATGAAGTTCCCATGCTTGTGGAGTAATAATGTGACGTATAATAATTTTGCTGTAATTTACGTCACTTCGAGTATCATTAGTTTTCTGATAAAAATGCTCAATTTTAACCGATTTGGTTGTCAGCAGAATTCCTTCATAGACATTCATGTCTTTGCCTTGTACAGGAAACATATTATTTTTCAAGTATTTCTCCTTTAATTTTTAGGGGTCATCCATCATTGGGATGTCAGATTTTTCTAGTTGAAGAAATTTTCAGAGTGATTATTCTGAGTGAAAATTGTTTCCACTTCAACTGCTTGTTTATAAGAAATATTGGTTTCTTCTGGTTCTTGAATTTGTATACCTCTATTAGAGATTTTTCCTTTACCAAGAACAGTTTTCTTGGAGTAACTCCTTGGCTCATTGGAGCCTGAGGTCATAGGTCTAGGAACCCATGGTTGTTTCCCTTTTTCTCGTCGGCTCATAGTCCTGCAAAAAATCATGAGTTAAAAAGTCAGAAAGTGAATTGTCAGTTCCTTTAATATATTCAATATTAAAATCAAATATGGCTAATTCTGCTTGCCATCTAGCAAATATTTGCTTAGATGCTAAATTTTTAACATCTTTTCCTAGGACTGTCTTAGCAGAACTACAGTCAATTCTCAATAAAAAAAAATTATTAAGTAAATTATCCTGAAATTTATGAATACATTGGATGAAAGAAAAAAAATTCTTTTTTAATAATTGAATATTTAATTTGTGTATCATTCTATTTTCCTGAATGATATCTCACTAATACTTCTTTACTGGTGTTAGGGTTTAATTATTTTAGTATGCCCCCATAACCAATATTAGTAGCGTCTGTTTCAACAATCTTAAACAACTCAGCATTGGCTAAGTGTAAACAGGGTAGATTTTTAACCTTTTGTTTAATTATCTTTACTGCTTTAGTATGATCCTTAGTCCAAGAAGCAGGATTTTTTCTTAATCTTTGATACAAGATTCTTGTATCAGCAGCTATATTCTTATAGAATTCAGATACATAATTTAATGCACCAAAAAATTGTTGTAACTGTTTGTTATCAGTTATTTCATCAGAAAATTTAGAAGCAAATTCAATACTTCTATCAATTGGAATTATTGTGTTATTCACAATGTTATGTCCCCAAAATCTTATTTCTTGTTGAAAAAGTTTATTTTGGGGCAGAAATTACTAAGTCATTTTTTATGATTAAGTATTTAAATACGTTAATGTGTTTAAAATGTTCTTATATTGTATTTGAGAAGATCAATATATCATCAATATATGATAATATAAAACTGGAATGTTGAATGGAAATTTCATTCATAATATTTTAAAATTCTGAATGTTCATTCTTCAGACCAAATGGCATAACATTCCATTCGTAATGGCCAAAAGGAACAGTAAACGTAGTCTTATACCGATCATTTTCATTAATTTGTATTTGCCAATAATCTGATTTTAGGTCAAATTTAGAATAAATTCTTGCTTTAGCTACCATATTGAGTAGATATCTTTTATTAGGAATTGGATATCGGATCCATTTTAAAACCTTATTCAGAGGTTTATAATTAATAACAAGTCTAGGTACACCTCTTTATTTTTCAGCATTATTATTTACATAAAATATTGTGCAACTCCATGGAGAGTAAGACTTGCGAATTAATTTCTTATCCAATAAATCTTGGATTTCTTTTTTACACAATTCAAGATATTCTTGATTCATTTGACAATGTCTCGCCTTTGTCGGAATATCCTTTTCATTAAAGGATACCTCATATGGAAGGAAAATTATATGTTGTTTCCTATCCCATAAAGCATTAGAAATATTACTACAAGTGTGTAACTTAAAGTCTTCTTCGACTTGTTTGATTTTTTTGTTGGATTTTTAATTATTTTAATTGCTGGGTTATAGCAACCTAAGCAAGTTTCTCTTTTAAAAAATCAATCTGATTCTCTTTCAAATTAACTTCATTAAGAATTTCAACAATTGGATTTGTTATAAATTTAAAAGTTATTCTTTTGCCTTTATAACAAGTTGTAATTCCTTCCTTATTTATCTCATTAATGGGCATAAGTTTTTCTAGGAATGGAGTTCCTAGAATAATATGCTGAGATATATCCTTTACAACTATTAGATGTATAGGAATACAGACATCATCCTTACAAATATTTATATCTGTAATTTTGTAAGGGGTAGTTAGTGCTTTATTATTAGCAGCACTGAGTGTCTAAGTAGTTCCTTCACAATATTTAATTGGAATGACTCCTTCTTTAACACAATTTAGGTCTGCACCACTATCAACAAATGTAATTAAATTGGTTATATAATACTCATTATTAATGAGTAGATTTATTTTAATATACCATTTATGGGTAATAAATAAATTTATTTTTTGCAGAAAATTAATTTTTCTTTCTTCCGAGTTTATCTGTCCTATTTGAACATACTGATTCTCCCCCTCTTGTTCTTATGGGCAAGAAGAACCGACAAAAGATTCACCAGTGTCTATTAATCTGGCTGTCTTTCTAGATATATTATCTAGTTCCAGCTTATCTAGTCTTTTCTGGATTTGTTGATCTTGAGATTTTAAAATTTTAATCTCAATTTTCAAATATTTTATTTCAGACTGAAGTTCATGTATAGTGACAGGTTTAACTTGTCTGCTTCTATATCGAAAAATTACTTCAGCCATATTGTAGGCTTCAGTAGAAGCCTGGATAGGTACATTTACCTTATCTGACTCTTCTCCGATTGCTTTTATAAATTTATTTTTTATTTCAGAACTGACATTATCAGTAAATAAAGCTTCAATAATATCATTTTTCTCATTTAGAGTTAAAGTATTTATTGATAGCCCATTCATTTCTACTATAGATTTATAGTAGTTAATATCTTTATCTGTAACAAATTCGTTGCATTGACAATTCTCATTACACTCATTGACTGAATCATCAGTAGTCTCATCAAAATTTCATCATTTAATGAGCTTTCTTCGTGATCATAATAATTATTAATTTATAAAGAGTATTTCTTAATCCTTCATCTTCGATCTCTTCTAATTTCTTTTTCATATAACATTTGTTAGCATAGTGGCCTAATTTACCACATTTATAACATTTAATGATATTTTTCTTAGAAGATTTTTTCTTTTTAGAGTACTTACTGTCTTTATTGACAGTAGTATCTTGCATTCTTGAAGGATATTTTTTCCTTTTATAAGATCTCTTATAATCCTTATACTATTTTACTTTCTTCTTCCCTTTTGTATTAACAGGTTTGAAAGTATCCATTGCAAACTGGTCACAAAATTCTCCCAGTTGTCTTTTCTCAGAAATTCTCTGAGATTTTAGTTGATGTCTTAGTTTTAAGTCATTACATAAAGCTAGACTTACAGGAGCTAATAGCTCAAGCAAAGAAAAAATTTGCTACTATTAGTGACAATACTAATAAGAATAAAACTGTCATTAATGATCTTACTAAGAGTATTCAAGTCATTAATGGTCAGTCATCAAATACTTCTGAAATATCACACACACACACACACACACACACACACACACATATATATATATATATATATATATATATATATATATATATATATATATATATATATATACAATATAGTATACATATATAGATACATATATAGTATACATATATATAGATACCTAGATATATAGATACATATATAGATACACACACATATGTAAGATATATATATATAAATACAATATAGTATACATATATAGATACATATATGATTATGTATATAGGGTACATATAGAATATAATATATATATATATATATATATATATATATATATATATATATATATATATATATATATAGGTGCATGTAGGAAAAAGAGCTTGCTTGCTGCTGTTGCTGCTATGCTGCTTGCTACAACAGTTGCTGCTGCCATGATGCTGCAGCTGCTGCTGCAGGTAGTCCCTCTCCCCCCCCTTCTTGACACACACACTTATCCTAGTTAGAGTTATAAAAATTTGAAGATGGTCAAGGGTTACCTTATGAGGATAACTCATATTCCCTTGCTAATAAGGTTGAGGGGAGAGTGGGATGGGTTGGAAGAAGAGGGTAATGGTCTTTATATAGAGTTGAGAGAGTGGGTTGGGTCATGTGAGAGGGTGGGTGAGGTGTGCATGGAAGGGTGTGGAAGGGTGAGGTGTCCCTGGAAGGGTGAGGTGTCCATGAAAGGGTGTGGAAGGGTGAGGTGTCTAAGAATTGTGTAGAGAAGAGGTGAGGTCATGATGACATTATTGTGATGTGAGCGATGAGGTTATCGTGATATATGCGATGATGTCATCGTTTTTATTAATAAATCCTAATTAATACTTAATCAAATTTAAAAAAAGGTGAGGTTACAGATTATACCCAAATAACTCATGTTCTTCTTATCAGTTATTCCAAGGGATCTTTTAAGTAAGGTTACACACGCGCACAATATAGGTTGGTCGACTAGGTCTCAAACATGCCACAAAAATCTAGAAAAAAAATTCTATCATATCACTACAACATAATACCACATATATTAATATAATATATGATTATTAGAAATTTTGGGGTTACATAATGTGACTAGTAACGTGAATTGCACGTGCGTAAAAAAAATATTAATATGAATTTATTATAAATACTGTCGTCCCTAAAAATTTAACTCAGACAACCAAGAAAAATTTCTCTCACCTTAACCATTTGAGTTAGAGTTATTTAATTATAAGTAAATCATATTAGGTAGTTAAATAATTAGTTAAAATTTTAAAATAATTAATGGAGTATTTACGAACGGCTTAGACGACTCAATTTTGAACCATTTCCAAGCCACCTTATATTAGTAGAGATAATGATCCCTAAGGTTATTTACACCAATCTCCCCTGTGTTTTCTGTTTATTACATGGATCTCCCTTATTTTGAAAATAATTACATAAACCTCCCCTATGTTTTATGTGTATTACACGAATCGCCTTTATTTTTTATGTTTTATGTAAATTAGTTATTACACTAACCACCCTTACACTAACCTCCCATATGTTTTATGTTTATTATACAGACCTTTCTTATTTGAAATTAATTACACTAATATCTCATATATTTTATGTTTATTACACAATACTCTCCCTACGTTTTATGTTTTAGGTAAAATGTTATTACACTAACCACCCTTAAAACATAAAAGCACATGAGTGCTTAGTGTAATTATTTAAAAAAAAAAATTAGTGTAATAAATATAAAATACAAAAAAATTATTTACACTAACTACCCTTACATTTTTTTCTTATATCACAGGGTACCCCTGCTTTTAAAAAAATCACACTGACCACCCTTATTTAGGAAAAAATATAAAAAATATGGGTAGTTAGTGTTATAGTTTTTTATTTTTATCTTAAAGTAAAGGTATTTCGTATAATAAACCAAAAAAGTATGGGTGGTAAGTATATTTTGTTTAAAAGTAGGAATATCCCATGTAATAAATAAAAACACATGAATGGTTAGTATAAATAAAAAATATAAAGTATATTAGAGGTCCGTGTAAGTATTTTTAAAATAAAAAATATCATCTAATAAACATAATATATATAGGTGAAATTAGTGTAAATAACCCTTTCACCTAATTTATGCCGTAAGTTGGTAACGCTCGCTCCAAAGTGTACTGGCGGGACACCCATCATCATCTGCTTCTACGGCCGGCAGAGGACCACTGTAGGAGAAGAAACCCTAACCCTAATTCCACTGGAGAGAGCCATGAGTGGCGCGAGACTGTGCGCCGTCGTCGGTGATCTCGGCTTCTCCGGCGGCGTCGGAGGCGCGGGCGACGATCTCGATCCCGATAGCTTCGAGTGGCCGTTCCAGTACGAGGAGGTCCGTCCGGTGCTCTCCTGGATTTGCTCCTCTCTCCGCTCCTCCAATGTCCTCTCCGCGTCCGAGCTCTCCCAGTAAGAATCCATCTCAATTGTTGGATTTTTTATTTTACGCAAAAATTTGGGAGAATTCTACTGCATTCTAATTTTGATTTTTTTTTCTCGCAAAGGAACGATCTTTACTCACAGACATAAACTTCCCTCGCGAAATAAAAAAAAAAGTATTAATTGGTTTTGCAGTTTACAAGTGTAAAAGTTTTATTGTTAGTAATTTTTTATTGCTATTGGAATTATTTGTAGTAAATTTTTATTCCTTATGAACTTGAGAAAGTATGTTGAATTTTTGAACAATTTCGGTTCAAATACATAGATACATGGTGCCAACAAATAACAAATGCCCTTGTTTTCACACAGTGAGTTGTATTTTATCGCGCAACAACGTTTTTGAACAGCAACAGAAAAACCCAATGTCTTTATCACAGTTCTTTTTGGGCCGGGACACAGGAATCCGTCTTCACTCTCATATAGCGAAGCCACAATCCTTTTTTCACATCCCTCTAAATGCAGGAGCACTTTGATTGGATCAGTAGCCTATTGCTCTTCGCGACCGGTGCATCCATTGGTTTATATTGCATATGTCTGAACCATCTTGAGCATTTTGCTCTCAACTCATTCTGAAGGATGCCTGCGACGCCTCCAAATTTCTATGAACACACAACCTCCTCTAAAAAATACTGGATTATATATAATGCATTCCAAAGTCACTGAAATAGTAAACCTGAAATAAGTATATTGGTAATCATAATTACACAGACACACACAGACACGCATACAAAGATTGGATGTTGGCTCTGCCTCTGTTACTACCTTAACTTGGTTAGCCTCTCACATAGTCCTCGATTCGAATTTGGCAGAAGTGAGATCTATGGGCCATGTCTTGAAATTCCACACTAGTGAGTTAGAAATTTGAAACTCCCGCCGACTTGTGGACTATTCATGTGCTTCTTTTTCTTTAAATGGATGCCACCTTACTCAGTATACGCTCAAGTGCTATTGAACTCGACGACCTGATCAACGGATCTTCGTGAACAATAAGATACACCCATCCCTTCTACTAAATAGGTCAAGGTGGTCTTTCTTTCTTTGATCTTCATCACCGAATCCTTGCAATTGATAATGAACTCTCTCTCCTTCGTTTTATAATGTTTCTACTAAGAAATTCAGCTTGGAAGTGGGAATGCTCTAGTCCTACTTCCTTTGTGGGAGTAGAGAGTAATTGTAGAGAGCTGGTAGCTATGCTTTCTTAAAACAGATTTTCTTGTACTTGTTTCTAATGAATGATTCAGGCTGGGCTTGGTATGACTTATGCTATCTTTTTTGGAAAGCAGTTTTGGTAACACCAACTTCAATTTATTCTGGGATAACTTTTGGTAAGAGGGAGGCTGCCTCAAAATCTATTTCAGTTCAGCAACAATACCAAAAGTCTTAGGTAGATTATGGTGATATGAGGTAGAGTATTACTATGTCAAGGAAAATGAAAAATCCAATTTTAGAGAGAAGCGGTTTGTAGCATAGTGTATAATATCGGCCAATACCAATACGATACAGCCGAAACTGATACAATTTGACATGTTCCGATCTGATACCGACCGTTACTGCTATTGATCGATACTGACATTGGGGGATCTTTTTTGAGTCAATTTGGTATAGAAACTTGAACAAAAAAGATAGAAAAATGGAAATATAGTGTCAACGTAATGATTTACTGACAACATTACAGTATATCGATATGATTCCTTATTGAATTGTAAGCATTAGCATTGTTGAAGTTGCATATCTATAATTAACAATATTCATCCATATTAGTATTATTTTATTTAAACTAACAAGAAGCAACATATAATACATAAATTATGTCTAAATGTATCAAATATTTTTCTAGCTTTTCAAAAGACTTTTTATTGAAAAAATACGATACCTTGATCCTAAACTGCCGATACTGCTGATACCGTTGATCATGATGCTCATAAGAAGGGTCCGATATCGGTACTACGAACCTTGATTGGTTAGAAAATGGATTTGGAAATTCTATTTGTATAGAATCATGTTTCACGATTAGACCATTATGTATAAAATCATGTTTATTTTTTCCTTTTCTTTCCCTCACTTCCTTAGCAACCAAAAACATACTATGATGTGCCAATGTGCTCTCTATAACCAAATCATTCTTGATGGGACCTCCATATGCTTTTAAACATGTAATGCTTATGCACGGATAATTCCGTCTATTCCTCTCTCTACAAATGTTACAACACTTGTCTCATAGAAAATAATTGAATGAAAGATCTTAAAGATTTGAAGCTTGGAAACAAATAATAAATTGCATTCTAATTTAGAATTTTGATGGCATTTCATTTTAGTTCCTTTTCATAATCACATATGATTTCTTGCATGCAACTTAGCAGATGTCAAACCTCTTTCCATATGTGAGTGTGATTACGTATCTTTGTTTTGTTTTTGTCCGCAAGGAATGAAAAAATTCCAATCATCTCTAGCTGACAAAGTCGATCAACAATGTCTTATGTTTATGTGAATTGCACTTGTGCTTTCAGTCTCTTCAGTTCTTTTGGATGGAGAAAATTTCAATTCTTTAAATTCTTTAATAGTCATATATGGGTGATTTCTTCCGGTTAAGAGAAAAAGAAACATGAAAATCAAAGTAACTATTTGTTGGCTTATATAGATGAGCGAAAAGACTTGTTAATATTTACTTCATCGTTGTCCTATGTTTTAAAAAGCGCGCTTAAGCGGCGCTTAAGCGACGCTTAAACGGCGCTTAAGCGACGCTTAAACGGCGCTTAAGCGACGCTTAAACGGCGCTTAAGCGGTTTTGGAGACCTGGACGTCTCGCTTAGGGAAATCTTGTCCCAAAAAATGGACCTGCGCTTAGGCGGCGCTTAACAACGCCTCGCCTACTTCTTGGCGCTGGAAAAAGCGCCAAGGTTTTAAAAAACGAAAAAATTACTTGACCATAGTATTTTGATGACTTTGTATTTTGATTATAGTATTTATATTGTGTCTTTGCTTGATTGATAATTGGTATTGTTATTCATGCATATACTAATAGGGTTGTATGGAAAATATATGTGTATATAGAGTATTTTACATGTAGGTAGGTAAAAATGGGTGAAGCGCTAACTAAGCGCTTAGGCGACGCTTAAGCGAGGCGCCAGTTTCTTCGCCTCGCCTCGCCTCACGCTTAATATAACATACTCGTTGCCTCACTTGAGTTAGTCAAAGATAAACAGTGTTGCCATTGGAAGATATACACATGAATATATATGTTTGCCGTCATTTGTAGCCAGTTCAGGATGAAGTACCATGGAAAACCATGTTTCTCAAGATATGTCATTTTGTGTTCATTTCTTCATATGATATATACACATGAGTGTATATGTGTTAAACTATTTCGTCTATCAAGGGACTATGTCTTCATATGATATATGGTTTAACCCTTTAAGTGTATGGTAAGATAAAGGGACTCTGACGTGTGCTTGTAAACAGTAAAAGTGGAATGTGTAGTTTTAGTGTTAAATTTCATCCTGGAGCAGTTATATATTATGAACGCTCCTATAGTTGGTAGAGTAAATTGACGATATTGTTGTAGGCTTTCCATTTCTCTTTAATATAGGATAAACATATGTGAATTCTTGTATGTGAAATAAGAGTGTCTTTGACTTGTCCTTTTGTTTACGCCATATCTAGGGATGTTGCAGGATAGATGACATGGCATAAATTCGATCTTTCTTGATTGCCTTGAATATAGACAATTTGCGTAGTTGGTATATTGAGGTCTATTAATAATAAAAAATCATTCGATGGAGTACCATACTAATCTTGTATCTGCTTGGCAGGTATGAACAATTTCTGCAAGAAGGAAAGCTGCTAGAGGTAACATACCAATGTTAAAATCATACATTAGCAAATCTTCTGTTTGTTTGCTATGTTGTATTAAGTGCGAGGCGAGGCGACGAGGCCGTCGCTTCGCTTAATAGCGCTTAAGCGGCGCTTAATTAGCGCCTCAATATATATATATATATATATATTTTTAACCTACATGTAAAATACTTTATATACACATAAGCTTTATATTTATATACACACCTTTATAGATATATTTATATACCTAGATATTTATACATAGATATTTATAGATAAGTTTAAGCTTTCGGTTCGGTTTATACATATATACATAGATATTTATACATAGATACATATATATACATATACATAAGCTTAAGCTTTTGGTTCGGTAAAAAAAAAATCAATCCGTGAGGCGAGGCGAGGCGCTACTAAGTGCCGCTTAAGCTCCCAAAGCTTTTCTGGGGCGAGATTTCGTTATGCGAGGTGCCAGAATTGAAAATATCGCTTAAGCGTGCTTTTCACAACATAGTTGCCCTGTTATGGTAACACCTTTTGCAACAGTCACAATTTCTGCAGTTAGGGAGAACTTTAGAATTTGAAGTTCTGATCTTTGAAAAAAATGTGGATGCGTAATCAAAATGTACTAAAATTTATGGCATCTTTCAATGCATAGCATTTTTTTATTTTTTTATTTTGCAGCAACAAAAAGTAGCAGCATATAAATTACAACTTAATAAGAAATAGAAATACATGGATACGTGTGAATTTTTTTAATTCATGATGAGTTTACTGTAATCGAATTCTATGAATTTTTAGCTAGCTTATTATTGTTGTTGTTGTTGTTGCCGAAGACAATTGGGGATCTCTTGAAGGTTTATTACAGATTATTTGTTGATCACTGTGATCACCCTTGGTGTTACTCCATCCCCCTTATCTAAATCTGAGCTTGTAATATTGTACCCTTCAGAAATCAGAATTTTGATATGTTTCTTTAACATTAACAAGGTGAGATACCTCTTTAACATACACTATTAATGTTATTTCATCGTGCAATTCTGATCTTAGGATATGCGTTATATAGAGGGCTCATAAAATGCTTTTGTGTCGTGTATCCAATATGCCATCTAAGGTAAATATTTTCCTTAAGTAAACATAATTGTACATTTATCATCGAAAATCTGTTAAAGGATCTTATGCATTTAAGACCTCAACTTAGACTGTGTGTTCCACCTTTAGTTAAGTTGGCGATATCAGTTTGCAGTTAGGTGACGGAAACATCAATTCCAGATTCTAATTTTTTTAGTTGTTACTATTCATCTAGATCACATTTTGCTTCTACTTGAAGACCCTAGTATATATTTTTCCTTTTAAGTTATTAACTCAATAGTCGAAGAATCCAATCTTCATGATGGAAATTGACCATTACCTTGCTTAAGCTAAATGTTTGAACTCAACTCAGATTGGCTCTTATTACTCATTTAAATTGATATGGAGGAACCTAACACCGGTGTTCTAAAATTCGCTAGGCGGATTTGGTGCGGAGGAGAGGCGCCTAGCGTCTAGGCGTCGAGCATATATCATGTTTTTTTTTCTCCTACTCCATTGTAAAAGCTTATATAGTGTTATATCATAATGAAACAAACTTAATAAAGAAATCATCAACATGTATTCTATCATTATCATGTTTCATGAAGACATTATCAACATTATTTCATAATGAATCACACTTAATAAAGAAATCACCATATCCATAATATAAATTTGAAATTTCAATGTTTAAAATTTAAATCAGTTAAGTTTAGAGATAGAGAGGAGAAGGGGAAGTAGAGGAAGAGAGAATATGAGAAAGGAGATTGCAAGGGACTTAAACCCTAGGTTGCATCTCATGTCTATTTATATTGATATGCAATACACCCACAATTACTATTATACCCTCATATGATAAATAACAAAATAAAATAACTCTAACACCCTCCCTCAAGCAGGAGCATACAGATCAGACATGCCCAGCTTGCTACATAAATCAGAAAATGGACCGCGAGCAAGTGGTTTGGTGAGGATATCACCTAATTGATCCTCTGACCGAACATAAGGAGTGACAATCTGTTTCTTCAGCAACAAATCACGAACAAAATGACAATCCACCTCGATATGCTTCGTGCGCTCATGAAACACCGGATTACTTGCGATAAACATTGCCGACTGATTATCACAATACATCTCCATCGGAATAGGAATCATAATTCCCATTTCATGAAGAAGAGACTGCACCCACATCATCTCAGAAGCTGTATGAGCCATCGCACGGTACTCGGCCTCTGCACTAGAACGAGCCACAACATTCTGCTTCTTACTACGCCACGTGACAAGATTGCCACCCACAAACGTACAATAGCCAGAAGTAGACCTCCTATTACTGCGACTGCCTGCCCAATCAGCATCACTGAACCCAGTCACCGTAAGCAACTGGGAAGGTTTGTACAACAAACCTTTTCCAGGTGCACCCTTCAAGTATCAAAGAATGCGAGAGATAGCCTCCCAATGTGGTTGCCGAGGGGCATGCATAAACTGACTAACTACTCCAACTGCATATGTGATGTCTGGTCGAGTAACAGTAAGATATATAAGTTTGCCAACCAAACGTCTATAATATCCAACATCCTCAAATAACTCTCCCCTGTCAGCATCAAGCTTGTCATGATAATCCATAGGAGTCTCAACTGGTCGACACTCCAATATCCCAGTCTCGGAAAGCAAGTCTAGAACATACTTGCGTTGTGACAGATACACCCCCTTCTTAGATCGAGCAACCTCGATTCCAAGAAAATATCGAAGAAGACCCAAATCCTTAGTATGAAACTGACGACTAAGGTAGGCCTTCAAGTCCGCAATTCCAGCATGATCATTCCCAGATATAATGATATCATCAACATAAACAATCAACACGATAATACCTGCTGAGGAAGAATGGCAAAACACTGAATGATCTGATGTGGTACGCCGAAAGCCATACTGAATGAGAACTGAACTGAACTTGTCAAACCAAGCACGAGGTGACTGTTTCAGTCCATATAATGCTTTCTTCAATCGACATACGAGTCTTTTATTTCCTGCTACAACATATCCCGGTGGTTGATCCATATAAACCTCCTCCTGTAAGTCACCATGCAAGAAAACATTCTTTATGTCCAGCTGATATATAGGCCATTGGTGATTAACCGCCACAGAAATAAGAATTCGAACTGAATTCAGCCGAGCCACTGGAGAGAAAGTCTCCATATAATCCACGCCATATGTCTGAGTATACCCTTTGGCAACCAACCGTGCCTTGAGGCGCTCAACAGAACCATCAGGGTGATACTTAACAGTGTACACCCATCTACAACCCACTGTTTGTTTTCCAACAGGAAGTGATGTAAGCTCCCAAGTCTGATTTTGATGTAAAGCATACATCTCCTCATCCATTGCACTTTTCCAACCAGAAGATGACATAGCCTGCTTGTAAGTTTTGGGAATAAAAGTAGAAGACAATGAAACAGCAAATGCATGAAAAGATGATGAAGCACGGTGTAATGAAACATAGTTAGAAATGGGATGCTTATTCTTTGTGGTACAAAGGCGTTGTCTTTTTCTGAGAGCAATAGGAAGATCATCTGGATCTGTGGTGATGGGAGCAGAAACCTCAGGCACGGAAGATGATTGGTTGAAGGCTGAATTTTGCAGAACCACTGGCCTGTCCTTGGATCTCTGATAAACCTGTAAATGGGGAATGGAGACAGAAATTGATTCAGGAATGACCGGAAGTGGTATGGAAGATATCAAATCTGTTGTAAAAGGAATACAACGGTCTCCTGAAGGAAAGAAAGGGGTAGACTCAAAGAATGTAACATCCGCACTGACATAATATTTGCGTGACTGTGGACTGTAACAACGATAACCTTTTTGAGTACGGGGATAACCAAGAAAGACACACTTCAGAGATCTAGGAGCCAACTTATCTCAATTAGGTTCCAAGTTATGAATAAAAGCGACACAGCCAAACACTCGAGGAGATAAGGAAAAGGGTGCGACATCTGTATGTAATATAGTAAATGGAACTTTGTTATTTAATACAGATGATGGCATGCGATTAATAAGATAACATGCAGTAAGAACGGCATCTGCCCAATACTGTTTGGGGACATGCATATTGAACATGAGAGTTCGAGCCACATCTAAAATGTGTCGATGTTTGCGTTCGGCTATACCATTTTGTTGAGAGGTGTGGACACAACTGGTTTGATGAATCATACCACGATCAACACAGAAACTGTTCACAGAAGATTGAGTATACTCCAAAGCATTATCAGAACGCAGAATTTTGATACGTTTATTAAACTGAACATAGACTTCATTATAAAAGGCAGATAACACATTTGGAAACTCAGATCTTTCTTTCATTAAATAACACCAAGTCATTCTGGAATAATCATCAATAAAAATAACAAAATACTGAAATCCTTTCGGACTTTTGACTCTAGATGGACCCCAAATATCAGAATGAACAAGATCAAAAGACTCTAATTGACGACTCTCACTACGACGAGGAAAGGAACTACGGTGATGCTTGCCTAACCGACAAGTCTCACATTCAAGACTAGAAACATGACTCAAACTAGGAACAACTTGACGCAACTTAGCCAAAGGCGGATGTCCCAAACGATAATGCCACTGCAACGGAGAAGTAGAAACAGAAGTGAAGGCCTTTCCAGGTAGATCCAAGTAGTACAGTCCATCTTTTTCATGCCCCGAACCAATCATCTTCTTCGTCCCGAGGTCCTGAAAAATACACGAATTGGAAGAAAATGTCACAGAACATTGAAGAGATTTGGTTAACTGGCTCACAGATAACAAATTAAATGGAAAATTAGGCACATATAATGAATCAAATAATGATAGTGATTGAGTAGGGTGAATGACACCTTTCCCAAGCACAGGACGAGTAGACCCATCAGCCAAGATAATATTATGTTTCATGGAACTACGATTATGAAAGATAGATGTTATACCAGACATGTGAGAGCTTGCTCCTGAGTCGATGACCCAAGAGGTGGATGGTGACTGGGTTGCCACAAAAGCAGGATTACCTATATGTGCCATGGTTGCAGTAGGTTGGGAGGTGGTACTAGCAAGCGCGTTCAACTTCTGGAGGATCTGTTGAAATGGAGATGAGGTATCGGACGTTGAAGTCTGATTGAAATCCGAAGTATCATCTCTGGGAGCAGAAGTGGTGTCCTGGGACTGCATATTTTCATCATGCACTTGATGTGCATATTCTGGTTTGCCCCATTTGTCCCAACAATAGTCTTCTACATGACCGAGCATTCCACAATAGTTACACTTTCGTGGTTGACCACGGCCACCACCACCACCACCGCGGCCACCACCACCACCACGACCATTGTTTCTACCACCACGGCCTCCTCCTCGACCAAAACTTCGACCACCATCTCTACCGCCACGTCCAATACCACGTCCACCACCACGACCAACAGCACTAGAAACTAGGGCAGAAGAGTCAGTACTCGGCACCACAGAACTCTGTCCCAGAAAGGAACGATTGAGACGGGAGAAAGTATCTGCCACCGTAGGTAACTGCTCTCCAGCAAGGATTTGAGCTTTATAAGGTTCGAGCGCAGGATCCAAGCCGGCTAGGATGAGTGAAACATGAAACTCTTCCTTCTGTCTCCGAGCTTCCTTCAAATCAGTAGTAACAGGATGATATTGAAGCAGTTCCTCCCACAAAGCCTTCTTTGAAGCCAGATATTCATTCACAGGCTTCCCATTTTGCTTTGTATTGAACAATAACTCGTACAACTCATAGATACGGGCAACATTTCGCTTCTGCGAATAAGATTCTTCCAGAGATGCCCAAATCTGTTTGCTTGATTCACACCACTGAACATTAGCAGCGATATGTGGTTCCATACTATGCCACAACCACGACATAACGTATGCATCTGCACTCATCCAATCTTCATACTCAGCGGACGTTTCAGGCAGGGGTTCTTCGGTCAAAAACTTCAACTTCTTCTTCGCCCTTAACACCACTTTGATAGACTTGGACCAGGCAAGATAGTTCGCACCATTGAGTTTCACCGCTGTAATCGACTTTCCCAATTCATCATTATGAATAACAGTAAAAGGAGAACCACCTCCGCTACCACCACCACTATTAACCTCGCTAGAAGATTCGGTCCCCACCATACTTGCAGATGCAACAGAAAGACGAGATCTTTGAAACCCTAGATCTCACAACGAACCTCAACCGACGACGAATAACCAACGGAGATCTGTAGAAACCCTAGATCTCATAAACGAACCACGAACGACCACGAACAACGAACGACGAACGGCTTATCATGAAAAGTTCGATCGGCCCTGTCGGGGATGGGATGTACAGTACTTACAAATATATGCTCTGATACCAAGTTAAGTTTAGAGATAGAGAGGAGAAGGGGAAGTAGAGGAAGAGAGAATATGAGAAAGGAGATTGCAAGGGACTTAAACCCTAGGTTGCATCTCATGTCTATTTATATTGATATGCAATACACCCACAATTACTATTATACCCTCATATGATAAATAACAAAATAAAATAACTCTAACAAAATCCAATCTTAAAAGCCAAAGAACATATCCACAATACAATTAAGCATAAAAAAAACATCAAACAATCTCAAAATCCAAACAACCGCACAAGACGTCGAACAAGGCCGCACAAGCTGCACAACAACATTATACCGCTGAATAGAGAGTTTTTGCTTCGGCCTAGGACGGTTAGCGCCTTGGCAGTCAAACATGCCGATTTTAGAACACTGCTTTCACTCCAACTACCTCTGCATCTGTATCTGTCTATCGTGCTCTTCTACTATAACGGACAAGTATTAGTACTTAGTAGTAGGGTGCAGTTGGTGAACAATGTGACTACACATTCCGAAAGAAAACCTATCTAAAGCTCTTTATTCTTTGCTTAATTTGTATCTCATTAATCATTATTAAGTTCCCCACTAGTTTCTCGCAGGAAATTGAGCATCTACGCGTTACCATGATTTACCTGCCTCGAAACCAACATAATTTGTGGTTGTTAACCTATGAAATTCCATAAGTAACTTGGATGATGTAATTGCCCAAGCATCAAATATTCCCTTTACATTATAAGAAAATGGAGTCACTCCTGCAATAAGGAAATTTAGGATTAAAAGGGTTCAACTCACATTGATTAATCATTTGAGTTCTTTTTTCTTTTATTTGGGAGTTCGAGGAGTTTGATTTATTGTGAAAAGCCTTTTCTTTCCCAGTTTTGCTTAATAGGTCTAATGCCTAGGAGATTGATGCAATTCCCTAAAGCTATACTATCATTTTCTCTCTTCCTCTAGACTCATTTCTAATTTCAGGGGACCTGGGGGTATCCTTTGTTGTATGAGCTTACATTAAGAAACTTGCAGGGGACCTACTCACCACCGGGCCCTCTAGGTTCTGTGGGAATGCCTTCTTTATCACATAACTACCTTGTCTAGGAAATCGAAATTCAGCACCAACATGGATGGTTGATGTCAGGTGGACTGTTGGCTAAGAACATCACCATTCTTTGGAGCTTTCTCATGCTCCATTGCAATCAAAATTTAATATGAGAAGGCTTAAATTATAATGATGATGATTATTATGACGAGTTTGACAATTGAGAGGGAAAACTATGAGGCTAGAACGTGAAACTCACTGGTCGAGTTTATTTTAACTGATAAATGCTTTGTCCTTGTGGTTGCCTTTATTGATTTGAACAAGATTAAGGTAGGACTAAAATTTTACAATTATTTTTCATGGCATGCGTTGCCTGCAGCATTTCTCTATAGTAGATCTTATCATCTTTCCCCTTCATCTTGATGATTCTTGGGTTACATGAACTTCAAAGGCTGATAATTATTTGGTCGCCTGGGAACTTGCTGAAGATGAGGGCAACTGCGGAAGTGGCAACACGGCTTTACTTAAAAGAGTTTCTAGCTGATCCATGGCTGCGATGTGGCAGATCAATCATCATTGTTGCTCGGTACCACCTGACTGTTATGGTAGAGCTACACTGATAATGAAGAGTGGATTGAAGTTTCCACACTCTTTTTCATTTGGGATTAAATGCTTAAACTGGTATACACAACTAGCCACCTGGCAGATGGATGCATCAACAAATAGTATGTTCTCTCTAACAAATGCCTGGAATTCCACCACAATGGGCTATCCTAGGGTGGAATGACAGAGGTCTGGTTGACCTATCTGCGCCAAGTATTCCCACTGCACCTATAAAGTTTTCTGAATATCCTCAATAAATGTAACTTGCGTACTGCGTCGAAAGGGAGCAGAAGTGTGTGCAAGAATTTCCTAGAGGATACAAATCAGGGACCATCTATTTGCAGGAATGTTTTAGAGTATAAGAATCAGGAATATTCTAGTTTTCCACTGTTTCTACATTGATTCCCTATTGAACCATGCAGATTTAAGCTTAAGTCTTAGGAGTAGAAATGATGTCCTCTTGAGGAGGAGCTTGAGTAACTAAGGAACAAGTTCAAAAATTTAAACAGTGCAGTCAAATATGTACAATGGCTAGGATTGCTGTCAATACTACCATCTGCAGGAGGAACATGACCATAAAAAAAAGGAGCTCCATGAAAACATCTTAATATTATTATTTACTGATCATTGAAAATAATAAATTTGAGAGGCCTAAATGAACTTAAACCATGTGATAATCAACCTATGTTATCCTATCTGCCCTTAGGTCATGCAATGAGCTCCTTTTTGGCCATAGTGGTGACCACAAATTTACACCAACTTAGAAGGTGAATATTTTTGAACCATAATTGTCTTAAAAATAATTTGTATTCACAAACGAAGTCGGAGTTCCATTTTTTGAGTATAAAGAGTGGCTGCTTCAGTTCATAGGCTCTACCTTCTTCTGAAGACCATGCTAAGATTCAGCTCTGTTTTGAAGGACCAGGAATTAGAAGATTAATATAGCATTATTGAAAAACAATTTAAGAAAATTGGCACCTATAGTGAAGAACAAAAAAGAATGCCTCTGTTGGAATTCAGCAAGATTGACTTTATACTTTATGAAGGCTACTTTTATGTTACCATTGCTGCTTATGATTTGGTGTACATTGTACAATATTGTTTAGGATAGTTACATGTTTTTTGTTTTCTTTGTTTAAGTTAGATTGATCTATGGTACGTCCTGTGACCCAAACATTCTTTCCAGGGGGAGGATTTAGATTCTGCATTTGATAGCATTTCAGCATTTTCAAACAGGAGAGACAATCAGGAAGCAGTATTCGGAGCTGAAGAAAGACTTATAGATATCCGGTAATATTCATTGTTACGGTGTCTTACACACTTTTGCCTGTCTTGTTTAGATAAGATACTAATTGGAAACTAACTATTACTTTTCCACTTGTGCATCACATTACGGTTTATTCGCAATGTATTCATTAGTAAGCTCTTTTGTAAGTGTCTCTACAGGAATGCTTGACTTTAAACGCTACAAGCTCTCTTTTAGACTTCAGTGCTACATATTTCAGAGGCTAGTCTTGGAGACATCTATCATCCTGATTGCATGGAAAATGCTGTATTTTATATCTAATCAGAAACCAACATCTGTGAAATTATCTGTTTTGTCCTGTAACATCTGAGGCTCTTCATACCTTCACCATTTGCTACTAGTAGGCTATAAAATTTGTAACTTTCAAGTGAATTTGTATTTGGATTTGACCATGCTTGATCTCCAGAAATGGTTGATGGGCTTGCCAGGATGTCAATAGCATGCTAACGTGGTCCTGCAGCCTACATGAGCAAACTATAAAGCTCAATATTAGAAATTTAGTATGTATCTAAATGGGGACTCATGCTTGACCCAAGTATGCTAATATCTGTTATTGTTATACACACAATATGTATGCATGCTATGCATTAATACGTAAAATGTGTATGATATAAAGGCGAAACTTATGGTATTCCAATTGTCTTGCAGCCTACATGAGCAAGCTATAAAGCTCAATATTAGAAATTTAGAATGTATCTAAATGGGGACTCATGCTTGACCCAAGTATGCTAATATCTGTTATTGTTATACACATAATATGTATGCATGCAGGGCCGGCCTGGGGTGATGGGTTGCCCTAGCCGAAGCTAATTTTGGTTGCCCCTTGACCAAGATGCAACTTAAGATAATCATGTAGGTTTTGAAGTGGTACCATCCTAGTCTCACAACAATGCGGCCAACATTCGTGTCAAACTTGTCAGTGACACAGTGACACATAGAATAGTAAATGGTAAGAGTTCTTATTCCTATACTTATTAATTCTTCAATTTATAAGCTATTCCAGGAAAAGCTAGATGGTGAAGCGTTAAAGGCGAAAACATTCAACGTTTTTAAGTCTTAGACCCGTATGCTTAAGATAGCCTTTGGAAGTATTAAAAAAAAATCAACAGATAACAGTTTAAAAATAAGTTGACAGTATCACATGAAAAACAAACTTCATAAGAATGGAACAGTCGTAGACCTGTAACCTTTACCTCAACAAATCTATGAAACATAAAACCTTTCCTCCTCATGTATATATAACAAAACATGCTCTCCTCATGTATATATAACAAAACATGCTCTCCTCATGTATATATAACAAAACATGCTCCCAAGTTGATTGATGTCAAAGAATTGTTGGTATAAAATAAGCGCGTAAAAAATGATAGTGTTCTCACATCCATTGCTCACATATTGCTATTGTTACTTGGAAGAAAATCTAGGAACATCCCTTTGGGAACTCAAATGGGGAAAGATCAAAAGTTGTTGTCGTAGCTAGCATCATAATTGTATACAAGTCCTATATATGGAAACTCTGAACCTGGAGAAGTATAACTGTAAATCAATTAGCAATTGTAATTTGATTCTTGAATGTAAGATGTGATTGATCAAGAGGTTAAAGTCATAGGTTATTCTGAAGATGTTGAGCATTCCCTTGGATCCTAATAAAAAAAAGGTTGCCTCCAGGTATTGGTAAAAACATAGAAGGTTGCCCTTGCTTCATTTGTTACCCATTATGTCAGTTCCAAGCACCAATTACTTACTCCATCTTTTTACAAAATTGTCTTCATAATATTACTTTTATGACTTACAAAATAAATTGGAACTTTGGCGTTGGCTCATTTGTAATTTGAAGGAAAGTATTGATGAAATGGATGTCGAGTGAGTCTTCAAAAGAAGGCACTTAACCCAGGGGCGGATCCAACAGTGAAGTGGCCCCATACAAAAAATTTCACTCTTTTTTTCCTTATATTTTTTTATTTTTGATTTTTAGGTTAGTCTACCTCTAGCCCACCTGAATCCGTTGTAGAATCCGTTGTAGCCTACACCAGCTTCAGGTTCTGGATCCTCCCCTGTCTTAACCTAACTAGATGGCTAGAATGGAATCAAATGATTCCGATCCAATTTTTTTCCTCAAATAATAGCAAGGAGATAAATATGTCGGCATACAAATTACAATGGCAGAAATTGAGAAAATATTCAGTGAATAAGGAGTGACTCACCTCCGAAACTCCTAAAGCATTTTCGAAAAAATGGAGTTTCCTCTGTCTCTTCTTCCTGCTCCTATTTTCTCAAGTTTGAGATTCTTCTCATAGTTTGCAGTATCGGCCGATATCGATCCGATACGGCCGATACCGATCCGATACCAACCGATACCCGATATAGACCGATACCGACATTAGAGGTCTCTTTTCTGATCAATTCGACAAAGAAAATTGAATGAAAAAGACCAATTAGTAAGAGTGTAAAAGCATAGTAAGGTTGTAAAAGCATAGTAAGGTTGTAAAAGTATATAAAAGAGGAAAACGTATCTATTACATGTAAATCAATCGACAAGGGTGACTACTATTTCATTCAATTTCAAAAATACTAAGAAACAACACTGTAAATACTTAAAATTATGCATAAATGTATAAAATATATTTTCTAAAATGTTAATAATTTACTAGTAGTTATTTGCTTTCCGATACCAAAAAATTCGATACTCCGATCCGAAACCGCTGATACTACCGATACCGCTGATACTACCGATACCGCCGATCCCGATACTCATAGGAATGGTCCGATACCGATTCCGATACCGATACTTTGAACCTTGATTCTTCTTCTTCTTCTTCTTCTTCTTCTTTTATTATTGTTTTTATTGTTTCCTTTTTTGTGTTGATTTTCTTTCTCTTCCGAAAATAGGGAGTCTCCTCTTGCTCTTCTTCTTGCTGCTGTTTCTTTTTGCTTCTCTCAACAATTTCCTCTCCTTCTTACTGTTGTTTCTTTTTCCTTCCCTCAACTACCTGGGCACGTTGGGAAGTTGGGCCTGGGGTTAGTGTTGCTTTTGTATGGCCTGGAGGTTGCCCTAAGGAAAGGGGTTGGTCAAGTCCGCAGGCTTGCTAGGCTTACCTCTAGGCCGGCCCTGTATGCATGCTATGCATTAATACGTAAAATGTGTATGATATAAAGGCGAAACTTATGGTATTCCAATTGTTATAATAGTCAACAATAATGAAAATAGTCAAAAATCTCCTTATTTTAAATTGAAATCCTGAGTTATCATAATTCATAAATCTACAAGGGTGTTGCCTGGCGCGAAGGTAAAGCTTGTTCCTTGCATCTTGGAGGATGCGTGTCTGAGTTGTAGACTCCATATATATGGTGGTAACGGCTTACATCTTGACTCTCCCCAGACCACACTGTATAACTCTGCATAATTGGGAGACTCATGGCATCAGGTTACACCTTTCTAGTTGTCATAAACCCATGAAGGACAAACAATTGGATTTCTTCTCTTTGTAACAGTTCCCCAAACTTCGTGTGCCATTATTGTGTTCATTAAGGTTGCCACTTGGTCCCATCCAAAGAGTATGTCTCCTATTGTTTGACTTTCACTTCTTAGCCATTGGTTCTATTTTAAATCTTCTGGTAACTTTCTACCTTTTACTAATGAAAAATGGTTCATCTTATCATGACCTACCAACATAAAGTATTTTATTTAAAAATTATATATCACAGATGGAACAGATGGAACGGATAGTAGTTTTTTATTCAATCCTTAGGGTATTTGCTGTGCTAAACCTTTTTTTGAGGGTGTTATTTAATTATCTTGCAGTGAAGTTTGGCTCAGATCAAGAAAGGTAGTATTGATTGGTTTGTTTGTGCTTTCATACCCACTAAGGCAGTGGTATTTTGAGGGTGTTATTTAATGATCTCCTGTATCTTGAACTAACTCTGTTGAGCACATGCCTTCAATGGATATTTAGAAGGAAGCAAGCCTGATGCTTCTGTGCCCAACGGAAATATCAGGTACACGATATTTCATATACTCACAATTAGTGATAGAGTAAGGCCCATGATTGATGTTTAGGTAAGGAATTCCCCAAGAGTACAATACTAGATCATTGCATCTAGTTGACCTTTGGGAGCCTATGAAAAATTTACCATGGTAATTTCCAATCATACTTTTTGGATTACCATATATTTTATCTAAACCCATAACACCACCCTTATCAATGCTCTCTTCAATATTTAACATTGACATGTCCTGAAAGAAGTGATTCTTCCTAGATTGTACAAGTCATAGATGCCATGGGAATTTAGTCAAACTTTTGGAGGTAATAGAAGTATGCCTGCAAGAAGTAGTGGATTGCCAATATAATCTTCTCCAAGTAGATTTTTCCAGCCCATTGTATCAAGTACGCTATAATATATTGTTCAAAATGTCATAGACACATCCTGAGAACAGGAGGGAATTGTTTATTCTGTGAAGTAACAAATATTCCAAGATATCCAAATAGGTCCTGGACTAGCTTTGTTGCATGTGATAAAAAGGAATAACTCTGCCCCCTGGAGTTACTTTGCTTTCAAAATTTCTTGAAAAGGTTTTTATTTTTAATCTATTTTCCCTTGATCATGGTATTAATTCTTATTACATTCTAACATTTTCATATTGTGTTACTGATCACCTCCTTCCGACCACACATGAAATTTGGGACAGATGAGAAAATATTAGGCATTGTTCTTCGAATATCTGTATCTAATAGTGCAGGTTAGGGTGGTGGTTGTGGCAGGACCACTGTTGTGCGCAATTCCATTACCATTGTATTCATGTTTCAGTTGATAATCACATGTCATGATTTGTTGATTACATCAGAGCAGACCGATTCAATTTTTTTAACCTTCACTACTGCAATTGGTACCTTCCATCATATCTTTCAAATGTTTCTCTAAAGAGCTACATATGCAGTTGTTTTCCGATAGTTGACCTTAGCTTGCATGCACGTTCATTAATTAAGTTTGTTGCTGACAATATGGTTTTTCCATCTACCTTTTCTGTTTTGCATGCATAGCTTGGTCTTTGCTGATTGCTCTTGACTTTGTACAGGGAGGCAAAACTGGCCTACAAAGCAGAAGTTCTGGAATTGCAAAAGCAGCTAGAGCGCCAACAACGTCAGTTTGAATTGTTAGTTGGTCAAGTTTCAACTCTGACCCAAGGAAGAAGAGCTAGGGTAGCAGCGACATCTGCAGTCAACGGACAACTTATAGCGTTAGAAGAGAAAATCTCTGCTAGGAATTCAGAGGTAATTATTCTTTCTGAATCTTTTATAAGTTTAAATACCCAGTTGACAAGCACTTTTAATGTGGAGAATGTATTATGTTTGTTGACCCAGTACTGTTAATTGTTCTGTCCTTTTAACAGTTCTGCTTCTCTTTCTTACTTGCAGATGAATGCGGTTCTTGGAAAGATGGCTTCTACTGCACTGGAATTGGCACACTACCATTCTGGGGATGGTATGCTGCCCATTTCATTTTTAGCTGTCTTGTGTGTGTGTATAAAGCACAAAGAGATAATATGATCCACTTTCAAAGAAATATTTCATCAGTCTTGTTCTTGTTATTTTCTAACTCGTATTTCACTCTATTCTTATATAGTGACAATCCAATGTATTGATCAAGATTATTAGTATATAATTATTTCTTTTATATAGCCTTCTGATGTTTTTTTAGTATTCTTGCAGAAGATGGCATTTACTTAGCTTACTCCGACTTCCATTCGTATTTATTTGGAGATTCAGCCTGTACTAAGGAGCTGAACCAATGGTTCTCTAAACAGTTTGAAAAGGTACTTAGTTTATAGTATACTGAGTGCTTTCTGTATCCAGGGATCTTTTGTAGCTTGTTGCCTTGCATGTGATGTCATTTATGATAATTTTTTATTAATTTTAAGATGGTTTGTTGAAATTATTTCTGTTCTACTTTTGATTGTTTTGATTCTAATATTTAATATAACAGTACGTAGTAAGGTAAGAAATGTGCCATTTGACTAACTTGCAGTTGATTCCGCCGCTAGAAGATGTAAACATTTTGTTTTTTCCGCGCGTTCGTTTGGCTGCGTTTGTAGGTAAATAAATTATATTAGAGAAAGACCAAAAAGGACATCAGATTAGAAAAAAAACCCGGAATATAAATATCAATATACTGCAGATATCTACTTTTGCAAGGTAAATGATTGTATTATATGAATCTATGCAGTATATAAATAATCTAGGAAACACATGGACGATACGTGATATGACACATACGGAATACACGATACATAAATTTGAAAATTTTAGGATATAGATACATTGGGGAAACGTACTTTATATATATAACGTATAGAAAAAATTAAATTGTAGAGGCGACTCTGGTGAACTTACCGGCGCTGGGATGGTAATCGTCGGAGCCGGATATCTACAACAGGAGAGGGAAGATGTCCGGAGTCTGGACTATGGAGTTTCTTGACGGGAGAAAGGAAAACGTTGCGGCGGTTATCGGAGTCGGAAGAAAGCGGTAGGAGCCGGATGCGGGCTGTGATGTCTAGATGGGAGATCGAGAAGAGGGGCTCGGTGGTGGGGCGGGCGAGAGAAGGGAGAATAAGAGGAGACGGGAGAGTAAGGGTCTCAGGTGCGACAGTAGGGAGAAGAAGAGACGTTTTGTGCTCACTTGTCACATAATTGAATCAATCAATTTAGGGTTAACTTAGTTTAATAGGTGGATTATGTAAACATGTAGCTGATGGTCCGGTTTATCTTTTATTCAAAGATACGTTCCAATACGTATATACACGTATCTGATACGTATCCGTAATTAAAAAAATCAATTAAGATTTAGGATACCGAAAAACACGTATCCTGGATGTTTGATATGCATATCACGTATCCGATACATCCGGATAGGAATTCGTGGCTCATTTTTAAGTATCCGTACTTCCTGGTTTATAATATGCATCTTGAACCTTCATTCATATATTATAGTATAGTGATAAATACTTAGTGCCCTACTTGGCCCTATGGAGCCTTACGTTACTTATGTTAGGTAACTGTATTAAATCAACCTATGCAGAATATATATACTGTGAATCTTTACCCACTCTGCCATACTATAGTATAGTAATAAAATTTTCCTCTCAGGCCTCGTTTGGTTTGCGGAAAGGAATTCCTTGCTATTTTTTTTCCTTTGGAAAATTGCTATTTTATCAAATTTCCTTTCCGGTGTTTGGAAAGGCCAAGGAAATTGGGGGAGGAAAAGTCAATCCTTGGTGTGGGAAAGTGAATCCTTTGGCACACACATCCAACCACCACCACACACACACACAACCACCACCACCACACACATTTTCCTTTCCTCTGGGAATTATTTTCCTTTTCTCCCACCTTACCTTCATGCATCCAAACATAAGGAATGACTTTCCTTTCCCAATGTCATGATCCCGTGAACCAAACGTGGCCTCAGTGCTTGCTAGTAATAACCTACTTAGCCTTATGGAGCCCTGTGTCTTCCGACTCCGTCTTAGCCTATGCCTTGGCATAAGGAACTTTCATCTCCCATGCTGGGTTATAAATAGGGGTATCCTTGAGGGCATTGCAGCTAGGCTGGCTGTGCTAGTAAATGAAGAAGTTAGTTAAAAGACATTAAACCTCATGAGATGATTGTGCAAACTAGTTCTCAACGTGTACCCAGATTGTTAGAAAGTCGATATCCTTAACAAAGGTGATTGAAATATAGGATTCAGGCGAGCAAAACATTTGATATAAAGGCGGCTGCTGCTGTTCGTCATTGTGTCTGGATCCCAGATTGGCATATTTTTAATTTTTTTTACTAGTAAGTTTCTCTTCAATTTGGACTTCTAAGATTCTACCAACTTGAAGGTTTCTACAGAAATGGGTATGTTATTGGGGTTTTCATCTTTTCATGCTATGATAATTTGGTAGTGCTACATGAGTATATGTAACAATAGCTTGTTCTTATTCATAAATAAATAGCTACATACATACAGATGATCTTGTGTCTATCATGTGAGCAACAGTGGAGGTACTGAAAAACCTAAAATTACATGTCTTTAGACATGCTTATTGGGAGTAAGATGCATGGTAAAGATCATGATTTAGTGACTACAAAAGTTTGGTTAAAGAATAGATAACTAGATCATTAGATATGCCTCGCGGAGGTAGAACTAAATAGATGTTGGATAGTGGCTGATCTAGCTGAATAGCTATTGCTATACAGCCGATGTAGCAATATATCACCATTATATTAGATTCACAGGTTTATTCTAGATATTATCTAATGGTGTTTATTTTTCTTATGATTTTTCTTACATTTATTCTTAATATGTATTAGAGTCTAATGTAGCAGTGTGTCGCCAAGTGCCATTATATCAAATTCACTTGCCGATTCTTAATATTATATGCCATATACAGTGGTTATCCTCAATATTGTGTTTGTAATTCTTATGCTTAAGAAGTATGTCTTTCATAATTTGGTTCTATTGCTACATTTCCTACAAAAATTGCCTTCTTCAACCTAACATAACTTCATTAGGAGCTTGTTTTTAAAGAATCTGATGTAGATTGTGAGTCTATTATTGTCCTCTATAGCTACTTTGTCCCAATCTGAAAATAAGGAAGGCAGAAACCAAATACATTATCCCTGGTGATGCCTAAATTAGGATCTATAATTAATAAATTGTCACCAGTGTTTTTGTTGCTTTACAGGATATGCAAATGAAGAATAAAGAAAAATATACTGTAAGCTTTCAACCGAAAAAGAATAAAAAGTAACAGTGCCAAGGGAGAAATTCATTTTCAGCTACTGTTAGTAAAATTTGTTTGCTGGTGCTACTGGTGGCCACATGTCAATGATGATTGATGTTTTTGATAGCCTCTAGAGGAGCATACGAGATATGAAAACTTAATAGTTAAATCCACCAATGGGTTTTAGCCTTTTTGATTCTTTTGATATAATAAATGGGTTAAGAGGTAGTGAGTTCTGATTTTTCCCAACGTCAGTTAACTTGAACCCAGACAAAAAGATAACTCGAATTTATTATATATGCTCGATATTTAAGCTTATGGAATATTGTTTCAATATATTGTGTTTTGACCCGAGGTATCACTAATATCGACAAAAGAACAATGATTCAAACAATATTTAGGACATTCACTGTTATTTTACGTTGAATTTGACATGTCTGGTATCTCAGACATGTCGGTTGACATCTTAGACATTTGGTTGGCCTTTAGCTGCAGGTGAATTGTAAAATATAATATACAACATGGATGAATAACAGTAGAAGGTAATAGTATCAAATCACTGGTCATCATGTTAATTTTCACTAAACATTTAATATCTAATTGACATTACTAAACACTACTTATAAGTTACAACAAGATGTGTTTATGACTAAAATTCTTACGAAATGAAAGCTGGACAGTCTTCTTCTGTCGAGCTCCATATCTTATGCATGTAAAAAGAACATTCCAGATAGTGCGAAGTTTATAACTCACAGTAAAAAAAGTAGGCGTCCTAGTGCCACAAGGTTTCCGCTTCCGCATGGTCTAGGGAGGTTCATGATGTACTTAGCCTTACCCCCATATATATGGAGAGGTTGTTTCCGTGACCCAAGCTTGTATTCTCCAGGATGCAAGCAACAAGCCTTACCGACATGCCATAATGCCCTCCTTCGCAGTAACAGGAACTAACTTCAATTTTGCAATTTGCCCAAAAAATGATTTATGGCTGATAAAAACACGATTTGCTTATCTTTGTTTTAATGTGAACATGCAACCAGTCCCTATGGGAGAGGTCACTCCACATTAAGTACTCATGCAATCATAAATAACTGATCAATTTGGCGACATATCACTGGTGCTGTTCTGGATGAATGCAGCTCCCCTGGTATTACCTGAGGTTTGCTAATTTCTGCCCTTTATAGGGTGGTTTTGGTCCCTCGCTGTTCATAGACCAGGTACACCAATCTTATCAGTAATCTTTGCGCCAGCGCTGCTTCGAGGATTGCTGCTTCTCAGCCTACATAGGAAACTTTGTTACGTACCTGGCACCGACTCTGTTACTTCCATATTTACAGTTAACACTAGATCCCTGGCCCTGACTATGATTCACTGGTATATTTCTAAACTGTCCTACCAGTAGCCTATCCTTATTCTGGTTGTGCTAGGATGCTTATAAAGCTTCCTTGCAGTCGGGATGCCACATTACAAAATTTCCACGTTTTCTCTTGCTTAAAACAAGTATGATTTACAACCATCTTAGGTGAGCAATGCAAGATTTAGACATGCTGAACTTATTAGCTATGCTTATGCATACAACATTTAGTAACAGATTCAATTACCATAGGTCCATAGTTAATTTGTGTTCATGAATCCAATTGGTTAGGATATGTTGGTGAATTATTACTTGCTTTGTAGTATTAGTTTCTTTTCATACCATTGCCAAAGGACTGACTTCACAGCTCTCTAAGCCTTAATTTCGTCACTACAGCTAACTTGTTTACTAATTGAAAGCTAATTCCCCCTAACCACAGCATTATGGTGCGTTTAACCAAATAACCGCTAATTAGGTTCCTAATCCACCATTTTGTGCCCTTAGTTATGTTATTAGGTTTTGCTTATTTTATCGGCCACCCTTGATTTCTCTTAATAACATCTCAGCCTTAAAAATGTTGCCAGATTTATTGTAATAATCATATGATAATTATCCTTCTTGGAACTTGTGAGTTTCAGTCATGGTACTAGTATTATCTTAGCTAAACCATAATAAATTTCTGTAGTTAAGGTTTCTAATTCCAATTCTGTGAATCCATAATTGCTAGACCTTGTCTAATGATTACATAATTAACGTCAAAACAAATTGTATTCCATGGTATTTAAACTAATTATTTGCTAAAATACATAATTACAATCTACCTTTCATATGCTTGCTTTTGGCTTTTGACGTCACAGCTCACACTCACCACTTGTCCTCTTTGTTTCATCTCTCTTTTCTTCTTTTTCCCTTTTGTTCTTTCTTGTTCTTGTCCTTCTCTTTATCTTCTTTCCCTTTCCTTCTCACTTCTTCTCTTTGTCCAGCGTTCTCCCATCTCCAACCTCATTTTGAACGGAAAGGGAAGAAGGGGTGGAGTGGCTTCCACCTGTCAAGCTTAGGTCCTAGTCAACTTATTTAGATTTGTTAAGTATTAGTGTATTAGTCATTGGACTTTAGTCCCCATATCGGGTAGAGAATAATGAGAGGCTGGTTCTCTCCCATATATATATGTAATCTCTCTCATCAATGAAAGATCCTATTATTATTCTATTCTCTTAAAAGGTTCACATCATTTAAGTAATGCCTTCTTTATCTTTTTTATTTTATTCTGTATATACTTAGGATGTTACATATAACAATGCAGATACCTTCCTAATTGTGTTCAATAATAATATAAAAAAGTGAAAATCCTTGAGAATAAAAACTAGGCCTATTATCAATAAGTAATAAGGGATTTTCAGAATTCTCAGGAAATGCCGGACTTTGTTACACAGGGATTTACATAATTATGAATTTTCAAGTCGTTTTCTTGTGTAATATTCATTCTAACTACCATTATCGCCAGAATTCATTTTGAGTTGTTTTAGATATTTATAAAGGCCAGAGTTCTAAACTACTTAACAACTGACATGCTTGGTCACCAACTACCAAGTATCCCATGTGTGGTGTGGGTACCCAAAAAAAAGATCGAAATATATTTGTGAGGTATCTCATATGCTGAAGAGATCAAGTTCAGGAGGATGAGTGGAAATACATTAAAAGATAGAAATGGGTATACTCAGGGTATACTCAGATGCTGAAGAAATCAAGTTGAGGTGGATGAGTGGAAATACATTAAAAGATAGAAATGCACTTACTAGGCAACTTCACAAACGGTACGGACAAGTTTTGCTATCTAATAAACCCCTTACAGAAAATGACAGATAGGAAAGCTTTTTTTTGTTGATTTTCATATCGATACCATAATGCTCGGAAGTCATCATTGATTAATTGATAGAATCTATATTATATTGGTTAATCTGCTAGCATATTCAATTATCTTTTGAAATTAATATGCTGTTCCTATCAGGGACCTTTCCGTCTTGTTGCTGAGGAGGGTAAATCTAAGTGTTCATGGGTGAGCCTAGATGATATTACTAATTGCTTGAAACGAGGTATATTTCTGGCTAATTCATAAAGTGCTTGATGCATGTTGCAGCATGAGTTGTTTTCTAGTAACAGAGAATTACAAACCTTCAGCACATGGGATGCCAATACTTGAATATTACAATGCTGCGGGTATCCTTAATACTGGAAGTTTATTGTCTCTGCTTAGCTGCCTCATCATTTTGGGATGATCCTTAAGTCAATTTACTTTATACTTTTGTCTATCATCTTATTTGGTGATTGCCTATGGTAGATTTTGTTTATCCTTTGCTCCCAAATCTTTATCCTTTTAATTCACTTATAGCGCATGTATATGCGTGTATGAGCGTTTGTTTCTGTTAGTATACGAGCAATCAGAGCCTAAAAGAGGGTTCGGGAAGTTGACCATAATGGCAAGGCCGGAATTTTTTCCTGTTAGCTTGGATGCCCCTCAATTGTCCTATTAACACAATAAGCTATCCGGTCACATTCAAGTAAAATATGGGCTAAAGTATATCATAAATATAAAAAAAGGTTTGTAAGAAAATATCAAATTATGCACTAATTTGTATTGTAAATGATGATTATAAGAGTTGCATGAAGGCATCACGATTATCGACTTCGATTACTTCAGACTTCTTAATGGGAATGAAGGAGAGATCTGAGCTTCCAATGTATCACCATTTCCCAATAGACACATCGTTCACTATGCATTTGCTCTGTTTTTTCTGATTGGGGATAGTACCATAGTTATCAAACCTGGACCGGACCGGCGGTCGGACCAGAAAAAAATCAGTGACCCAGTAACTAAGCTTACTGGTCTGGGTCAACATTTGGACCACTTTTCTATCAAACAGGTTGAACCGGCCGGTTTTTGTAAACCCGTACAACAAGTCGGGTCTTGAAAATTGGACCCGGTTACTCATATAAAAGCAGATAATCTGGTTTTGATCTGGGCCTTCAAGACTAGCAAAAGGACCATCCTTATTTATATCGGTTGCACTTCGACATTTTAATTTTCCACCCAATGTGGGACTAAAACAGTCTATGTATACTACAGGCATGTTATCATGTGAGTAAAGACTATAGAGCTAAAATTTGGCTTAGGCAAATTTTGAATGTTTAATTTATATGGTTTATTAAGGAGTTTGTTGTTATTAATCCTTTCCAATTTGGTGTCTATTCATTCCATAAATTCCAATATGTGATGCATGAAGCATAACAAACTTCTTTCTTTTTTGTACACTTTCGATTTGGTGGTCATGAGATTCTATTCTTTATCCTTTTGATCTGGGGAGCGGCGTAATCGCCCTGGCTTGGAGGCTCTCGGTCAAGGATCGAACCTCGGGGGCGGTGGAGAACTATATATGTAGTTCTCTACACACAAACACAAATATATATATATATATATATATATATATATATATATATATATATATATAAAGCGAAGTGGTGTTTCCCGCCAAAACATAAAAGGATAAAGAAGGATCACGCGAATATGTCAATAAAAAACCTAAAACTAATAAAAATATTATTAAATGATATAAATGAGATGGCAATTTCAAAAAACCGAATTATCAAGAACTGTCGGAGGCACGGGTATATATATATATATATATATATATATATATATATATATATATACACACACACGTTGACCCATTGGCTAGACCGATCAACCGGAGCCTTGACCAGGTCGATGTCCGGTCCGGATTTGATAACTATGGATAGTACATTGTATATGCATACTATACTATACTTGCATCTCCAAATGTATGTCAATAATAGTACTGTCATCATTATTCAATCATTCTGAATCAGAATGGGGTTGGATATGAAACAAGAGAAAGCTTCACTTTAACAAAGTTTTAATGATTGGTTGTTGACGTCATAGCAACACTCTTTCAATTTCAAATTCGGTCGAGGTAGTTATGAGCTATAGAGGGTGTTGGGGCACAACGGAAATAAATCCAAGAAATCAAAGAATAACTTAGAGAAAATTTATAACCGCAAAGACAAAAATTTACATGGTTCGGCCAAGATGCCTACATCCACGGACGAGGGTGATTCAGTTCCACTATAAAGAAGAAGAAAAATTACAATAGCTCTCTCAACATTTCACTCATTGATCTCAAGAACTCTTTACCACAAAGATAAAGAAGAAAAACTTCTCTCAAACTCTTTTGTTGAATTTATTCAACAACTTTCATTGAGCATAATTGAGATATATCAAAAAGAACCTTTAGGTCCCTTTATATAACATGTCATATGTCCATATATGGAAATTCAATCCTATTTAGGATTGCCATATATGGAAATCTATATATGAAAATCCAATCCTATGTAGAATTGCCATATATGGAAATCAAATCCTATATATGCTCCAAGTGAAAAATGGTTATTAGCCTATTTTTGTGTGATATTTTTTTTCATATCTCTACCTCGGTATGGTTTTGCTACAAAATCGAGCCGACACACTTCTCTACCGCACAACTTCACTAAATCAGCCACTCATCAATCCGCCCCGAAGGACTCTCAAGTAATAGGAATGACTTGGTGTAAGTCCAAGCAACGTTGGAACTTAGCTCCAGGAATAACCTTAGTCAACATAGTAACGAGGTTGTCCTTGGTATGCACATTTTAAAGTGCAATGTCACCGTCTTCTATAACATCCCGTATGAAGTGGTAGTAAACATCAATGTGCTTGGTCTTCACATAATGGATTTGAATTTTTGCTACTAATCTTGCTTTCAACCGAGTGCCATCTGACCATGGAGAAGCTTCTTTCTTCTTGTACACCCATTTGCAGTCTATAGCTCGCTTGTCCTTGGGCAATGGAACCAAATCCTATGTATAGTTATTGTGGACAAACTCAAATCTCTTCCTGCATAGCTACCATCCAACTCTTGCTGCTAGTATCTTTGACGGCCTGTCTGAAGGTGATAGGCTCGTCATCCTCCACTGGTAGTGCATATACAACCACATTCAACTGTCCATAGTGCTTGACCGGTTCATCAAATCCATACATGTGTACTGGCTTGACTGGACTCCTCGGCATAGTGGTAGCCATTGAATCTTGCTGCTGGTGCTGCTCTTCATCTAGTTGTTCTTATGGGGTTTGATGAACATCTTCAGAAACCTCCACATTATATGATGCATCATCAGACGACTCAATTTCAACAGTTTGAGATTTGCTAGACTCACCACTATCTTGATCAGACTCATTCTTCTTGCTTGAAGTCAACATTGAAGATTCATCGAATGTGACATCCCTGTTGATCAAGAACTTATTCTCCAAGCAGTATATACAGTATCCCTTCACCCCTTGTGCATATACCAAAAAAATGGCTTTCTTGGCTCTCAGATCTAACTTACCCTCAGTGACATGATAGTAAACTTTGCATATAAATACATGCAAAGTGTTGTAATCTGCTGGTTTGTTGGTCATCTTCTCATATGGAGTCTTTACAGTCTATTGTCGGAGTTGGTGATCTATTAATCATGTACTACGTCATGTGTATAGCATCCACCCACCATTCATTACCTAAACCGGCATTGGAGAGCATACATCTTGCTTTCTCAAGCAAGGTTCGGTTCATCTTCTTTGCTAACCCATTATGCTGCAGCGTGTTGCTGAAAGTCCAATGTCGCACAATGCCTTCTTGAGTACATAAATTTTTGAAATATCCATAGATATATTCAATACCATTGTCAGACCTCAATGTCTTTACCTTTCTGTCCGTTGTATTTTCCACCATCGCTTTCCACTGCTTGAACTTTTCAAACACTTGATCCTTGGTTTTGGTGATAAACAACCAAACATAACGTGTATAATCATCAATAAAAGTAACATAGTACCTCGCTCCCTTCTTGGAAGGAATCCTCCTAGGTCACTATACATCTGTATGTACATAGTCGAGAATACCTCATGTCTTCTGCTTGCTTGTACTGAAGTTCATCATGTGCTGCTTGCCATAAACAAATGCTCACAGAAATCCATACTTGGCTTCTACAAGTTCTTCCGTAACCTCTGCTTGCTCAGTAAGAACATGCCCTTCTTATATATCCAAGCCGCATATGCCAAATGTGCGTGCTATCAGACGAATCAGATGTACTCACTGCTAAAGTCCTAGTGCTTCCCAATAAGATATAAATGTTACCCTGTCGGTGACCTTTTATCACCACCAAAGAACCACGAACAACCCATAAGACTCCATCATCAACAACGAACTTGTTACCATTCGAGTCAAGCGCACCAAGAGAAGTTTTTTTTTGAGGTCGGAAACATGTCTGACATCGATTAAAGTTCGTACAATTCCATCGTGCATCTTCACTTTGATAGACAATTTCAACAGCTCGACATGCGTTGTTGTCCATCAACACAGAACCTTCTGTCCCCTTGTAGGAAGAAAATCACTCCCTCCTTGGACACATGGTAGGAGCATCTATAATCGAGAATCCAACGGTCAATCATGTTGTCATGTGTCACCGAAAAATAGATCCCGTCATTGTCGGCTTCTGAAATGCAGTTTGCTTCATTACATTCTATGTTTTATTCTCTTTTTTCTTGTTCTTCTTCTTTGGACGAGGATACTTATTTTCATAAGGTCATTTTTATTGCAGTTAGAAGTACTTTACCTTCTCAATAGGTGTCTTGGACTTGGATCTTGACCTTCTGCTGGAAGATGCTCTATCGTTTGTCCTCTCTCTTGCCATCAAACCTTGGACTTGATCTCCACCATTTCCGCCATTAGAAGTCAACCTTCGCACCTCATTAGACAATAATGCACTCATAGCCTCTTCTATGAAAATTGAGTCCTTCCCGTATAGTAATGTTTGAATAAGTTTCTCATAAGAATTAGGCAAAAAAACAATATGATTAACGCCAAACGATCATAATCTTTATGTATGTCAATATCCTTTATGTTAGAAACAACTCGATTGAATTTTGAGACATGATCTCGAATTGGCATACCTTCCTCCATCACCGCTATGTAGAGCGACTTTAACATATAAAGTCGGTTGATAAGAGTCTTCGTCATGTAGAGCCCAGCGGTGGTGGTTTCATTCTACACAGAGTACGCGACATCCCTTTCCAAACACAGACGAATTACGACACATGCTTCGAGATCTATGTCGTCCCAGTCATCATCGATTATGTCAGCGGGCTTCCTGTACTTTTTTCGTAAAGCCTTGTAAAACTTTTGAGATATGAGAATGCCATTCATCTGGATTTTCCAAAGTCAAAATTATTTTTTCCATTGAACTTCTCAATTTCGTACTTTTCAACCTTGTTTGATCGGGCCATCTCAAGAATATACCCAATTAACTTTCTCTGAAAATTTTGTTGGATACCTTGTTAGAATCCCAAAGCTCTGATACCAATTTGTTGGGGCACAACGGAAATAAATCCAAAAAATCAGAGAACACCTCAGAAAAAATTCATAACTGCATAGTCAAGAATTTACGTGGTTCGCCAAGATGCCTACATCCACGGACGATGGTGATTCAGTTCCACTATGAAGAAGAAAATGAATAACAATAGTTCTCTTAACACTTTTCTCCTTGATCTCAAGAACTCTCTACCACAAAGGTAAAGTAGAAGAAATTTTTTTTTTCCTCTCAAACTCTTGTGTTGAATTTATTCAACAACTTTAATTGAGCACAATTGAAATATATCAAAAAGAACATTTAGGTCCCTTTATATAGTATGTCATGTGTCCATATATGAAAATCCAATCTTATATAGGATTGTCATATATGGAAATTTATATATGGAAATCCAATCATATATATGCTCAAAGTGAAAAATAGTCATGGGCCTGTTTTTGTCTGACATTTTTCTTCAGAGGGCCTTGCAATAAAACTTGAAAGGCTAGATACTACCTACCTTTTCTGGACATGCATATTAAGTTCATGCAACCAAGGAGCACTCTAAACCTCTTCTATACTGCACAAGAGTGTAGATTAATAGGTATGATGGTACTTTTTCTACAGGGAATTTCTATGACACCTAAAGAACGAAGAGGACTATCATTCCGAAAATATCATCACAATATAATGAAAAACAAGCGTAAGAAAGACACCTTGTTGATGGCTCAATTTGACATGTCAACGAATTGATTACTTTTCTATACAAGTGGTCACGACTGAATCGACCGATTGCATGGCCTGTGCCTGTATAGGTTGCTATCAGCTTCAGCATTTAATTACAGATATCTGGTTTATTTGATAAATGGCCTCAAAGAATGAGCAGTTTGACATGTAGTCACCCCATGTTGACCCAGACAACACAGACGACAACAATAAAAGCTTCCCATAATTTTGGGTTGGCTATATTTGAAACATTTTTTTCCATTCAGCTATTTAAGGGCATCTTTTCTGTAATATTAGGAAAAACCATATCATCCTTTACAGCCTCAATCGAAGTTCGTGTAGGCCTACACCGAGATCTATCAACTCCTTCAACTAATATCTTTTCGCTTATCCTAACTTGTCTATTGGTCTACATTGCACATGTTCAAACCACCTTAGACGGCAATTTTATCTCATTTGTCCTCAATTGGCGCCACATCCAACTTTTCTAGAGCACTCTCATTTCTTTCCTAACTTTCAATGTTTTGCCATCCATCTTAGTATGCCAAACAGTTTGATCCAGAAAACATTGAAGGTCATATTGCTTTCTTATAGAATTTTTTTCCTTTCAGCTTCGAGGATAATTTATTTTGTGATCAGGCCTTCAAATGATTTCTCATGGTCCACTTTTGCTAATAGTGATGTTATTACTATTAGCTTTGGTTTTTCTCCTGTTGTTTTTACTTTTTTGTCATATCCTATGTGTCATTTCCTGTCACTTGTTGTTGCTTGAGGTGACGCATTCAACTCTAATTTAAGGGACTTAATACATTTGCTTGCTATAATAATATGGACGGTTTAATACTAATATAGGTATTTACTTAATAAAGCAATGCATATTATACTTATGTCCTTACATCTTAAGGCATTAAACTCTTCATCTTTATGTCTGCATTTGGTTACTTCACTTCTACTTTTATGCATTCCAAAAGTTTGCAAAGGGCTTAATACTTTTATTTTTCAAAATATTTCAATTTCAGGAGATTCAGAGAAATCTCACCATCACCACCGTGTAGCTGAGTTGCAACGACTTCGTTCCATGTAGATATCTTTGGTTTGGCTCTTTGTAGTTTTCTGTATCCTGCTTTTTCGTGTTCATTTGCCTTGTAAAATTCTAGCATTTTTTATTGTTGTATCTGCTTTGTTTTGGTAAAATTATGATAAAGTTGTCATGATATCAGATTGCTATAAAAACTTCTCTGGTTTCGTGGTGTATCCTAATCAATAAGATTGTATGATTATGTTTAAATTACAGTTACTTTTTACTATAAATCACAGATAGAGAACTGCAACATGCCTTTTCTAACCCATGATTACGGCTTCCTTTATGAATAAGGTTTTATAGGTAAAACTTGAGGTGAGTAAATGAGCATGCATCATTTTATATAAAATCTATGTTCACCTATCTTCCCTTAATATGGGACCAATCTCTGGTAGAAAATCATTTGGTTCACTTAATTTAGATTTGGATCACATAAAAAGGCAATTGGATCATAGCTGATCACTTGTATTCCAATCCATTTGTCTCCTCAGGGAAAATGCATTCACTTGTTGCTTGGCATATATAAGGCGCTTGGATCATAGCTGATCACTTGTATTCCAATCCATTTGTCCCCTCATTCTCAGGGAAAATGCATGGTCACTTGTTGCTTGGCATATATAAGGCGATTGGATCATAGCTGATCACTTGTATTCCAATTCATTTGTCTCCTCATTCTCAGGGAAAATATATGGTCACTTGTTGCTTGGCATATATATATATATATATATATATATATATTGGAAGATAATTATATTCTTCTCATGGAATCAAAGTACATCTATCCACCTTTAGTGGCTCAAGTAGTGCTAATCATAGCTTGTACACCCTTTCAATGTTATAGATTATGCCAACATTGGAGTTTCTACTATTCTCAAAATTCGAGTTTCTACTATTCTCAAAAATCCGGTTGTTCTGTTCCCTCCATATATGCCATACCGCAGCAACTAACCTGGCACAAGCCTGTTGGAACCATTTACGTCCTCTTCTTCTGGTTCCTCTGATCTCCCGAAAGCTCTCTGCGATACCGTAGTCATCCGACTGCCTTAGCTGGAGTAAGACCCTCTGTCTATGCCAAACCTCTCTAGCCACAGGTCAAACGAAAAAGAGGTGTTGCAAATCCTCGTCGCCGTTCCCGCACAATGCACAAGTCCGCTCTCCATTCAGCATCCAAAATCTCGCAAGCCGATCCTTCGTGAGAAGTCGGCCAAGTTTTATTTTATATAAGCAGTACTGCATTTTTCTCGCAACTCCCCGCTCCCATATGATATCGGCATCCGCAATCTTATCATGTATCTTCCTGACTTGGTTATATGCCACACCGAAATTGAATTGCCCATCTGTAGTGCCACCCCATGTCCATCTATCACTCGAGCCATCAACATGAACCCTCTCAACCTCCGCTGCCCAGCGTCGGACATGGAGATGAAACTCCACTCGCCAACGGCCATCTAGCAGTATCGTACTTACCTTATGTCCCCGGTATGCCTTCTTTAACATATGATCACCGATCCGATCCAAAAGGCTACTGTGGTGGATTTAGGGGTTTAACCAAAGGTTAGTGGATACCCCATCTCGTGTCTGTCGAGACACAAACTGCTGCAATAATCTCCTATACCCGAGTATACGCTTGAAGCTTACAGACTCATTGTTGTTAGTCCTGTAGACCCAAAAATTGGTCCGTTTGAGATAGCGACTAGACATCCAACGTGCCCAAAGCGACTCTTCCTTGAGGAACCTCCAGACAAGCTTTATTCCTGCTACATGTAGTAATGAGCGAATAGGCCGGAGTCCCACCCCACCCTCCTCACGGGGTCTACATAGAACCTCCCAGGAAATTACATGTTTACCCCCCGCCAAATAACTGCACATATCATCTCCACCCTGTGTATGGTAGCCGCTGGAAGCAGAATAGACTGGAGCCAGAACATGACGACTGCAGAGACAACCGATCTGACCAACTCAATTCGACCACCAAACGATAGACAGTGGCCAATAACTTCTCCGTGATCTACAAAACTATCCTGAACTATAGATCGAAATTAAAGATGGTGCTTAACCGAGCTATAAGCAACGGCCTCCAAACTCACTTATAGTTTGATCCATGGCTCAATCATGAAAGTTTAATCTGCAAATTACGTTGGCAAACAATTACAGTTATGGAGCGTCAGGAACAAGTCAGTTGCATCATTCACAATGGCAAATGAAGATTGAACGATCACCTGGTCGGGAGGCTCCTAGAGGCGGAAATTGGTAATATCGGTATAGACCCCACAAGCGGGATAGACACCTGGGTTTGGGAGAGTTCCAGTTCGGAGAAATTCGACTTTCGGGTGGCATACGAGTTGGTGCGCCCACGGCACCCTCCAATGTCAAATTACGATTTTGTTTGGATAAAGGGAGTTGCTTCCAAAATGCAATTTCATATGTACAAAGCACTAAAAGGAAGATTATTAACATTGGACAGACTTGGCAGATTTGGGATTCATATACGAGGGCAAGGGTGCATGTTCTGCCACCAAAATGGATAATCATTTGATCACCTATATTTTACATGTTCTCTTAAATAGGAAATATGGGAAATACAAAGTCATAAACTGGATTTATCAGCTACAGCTTCTAAAGACATCAGGGCTCAGATGAATATCATCAATGCTCAGCAAAGGAGAGGTTCTCTTTGGTATAAAAGTGCTCGCATAAGGTTGGCGGCGGCTGTTTGGCACATCTAGCGAGAAAGAAATCGGCGCATTTATGAAGGCTTGATCACATCTCAAGCGGGCATCCTGCATAACATTGATTCTGATATCGTTAGTATGACATAATCAGAGAGGAGAGTTGTAATTTGTTCAAATTATATATATATATATATATATATATATATATATATATATATATATATAGGAATCCTGCTCAATATTTAGTTTGATGTCAATAGCTTGATTTAAGATGTGTAAGACTTGTAACAGTTAGCAATCAATAAAATTAACATTTCCAAAATAAAATAAAATATAGAACTATTGATAGATACAGTTGACGAATATCATAAAATCGATGCATGTAATGCGCCAAACATCTATTTCTTTTCCACAGTGTTCTTTGCTGAGAGGAAATTTCTCGTCGTATTCTTGATATGCCACTGTTAAGCAATAATCATATAAGGAATATCAGTAACGGGAGTTGAGAAGAAACTTCTGTCTCATTCTTATTGTAGCTTCACATTTGATTCTTTCCCTTGTTTTCATCATGGTCGTGCTTTCAAATATCCATATACTTGAAGTTCGTTTTAAGAGATATTTTTCTTCATACTTTTTATAAAGTATCATGCTTCTCTATCAACAGATATCTATGAGTAACATATTGACAATAATTTAAATCATACATTCTGCGGTTTTGTTGCATAAATGGAATTCAAATTTTTAATCGTGATGGACTTGTGACGAGCTTCTAATTACATGAGGGGTTCTTTGATCCTTGTGATTTCTGTCTCAATTTTACAGTTTTGCAACAAGTGAAAGGCAGTGGGTAGAAGCCCAAGTTGAAAATGCAAAGCAGCAGGCTGTTCTCTTGGTGCTCAAGTCTCAAATATCATCAGATGAAGCTCACATCCATCGTGATATTCATTCTCTTAGGTAGTTTATGCCCTATTTGTTTCTTGAATTCTCTTATTTGTGCACTAATTTCTTATTATGGTTTGTTATTAATGATTTGCACACCCCTTCACCTCTCACAATTCACACCCACCAACACCGGATCCATCCCTATGCAGTTTTTGTGTAAAATATTTTTATTTACAATTTCGGTATATATACTAATGTTGTCAAAATTGGTTCGGATTGTAAAATTGTAAAAGGGGTCTGGATCATAAGATTCTTGATTAAATCTATAAAATTTAAATCAATATGAAAATATATATGGACAATTCAAATATAAGATTATGCATAATTGATAAATAGATCCAAAAAACTAGTAGGTCCAACATATTTCATGTACAAAACAAGTCAACAGACTTAAAAAATATAGTTAGTTGGATCCAAAAATGTTAAAAATTCAAAGGATCACTCTCATTAGACATCTTAATCACTAGAACTTGAGAGTGGATCATCATTAGTGTCATCCATGTATTCAATGTTGACGTTCCCTTCAAAATCCTCGTCCTCATCAGAAGGCAGTCCCACTTCATCCTCTTCCAATTTTACCACCTTCTTCTTGCCCTTCTTGTTGGTGGAGATATCTCTTGGTCATCTCTTCTTCTTTCTAGTAGTAGAAGTACCACCTTACCTCATTCTCAAAGCAACAAGTGTCTAGCCAATTTGTGCCTCTGGAAGAGTTGGAGTCTCTTTCTCTATGATCTACTAATCATCCGTTTCTATTTCCAATAAGCATATTGGATTATAGTTTCTTTAAGACTTCATCTTCTCATGTCTTATGCAGAGTTGTAAGGTTGTACTTCACGAATACAAGTGTAGAACTAATTGACTTCCTTTTCTTTCGGTGCATTCCAAAAGAAAGAATAAGTTGGAGCAAAGGATGAATGCACTTGTATTCATGAAGTACAACTTCACATTGTGTATAAGACATGAGAAGAGGGAGTCTCAAAGAAACTATATATGATATGCTTATCCGACATAGAAATGGATGATGAGTGGATTATAGAGAAAAAGCCTTCAACTCTTCTTGAGGACACAAATTGGCTAGACACCGGTTGCTTTGAGAATGAGGAACGTGGTACTAATACTATGAGAAAGAAGAAGAGAGGATCATGATATATCTCCCACAATAAGAAAGACAAGAAGAAGATGAACTTGGAAGATGAAGAGGTGTTGCCTTTTGAGGAGGACAAGGAGGATAAAGCATACATGGATGACTCTAGTGAGAATCCTCTAGTGATGATTCTCGCTTAAGTTCTAGTGATGAGGATGTCTAATGAGAGTGATCTTTTAGGGTTCTAATATTTTGGGTTCTGCTAACTATAGTTTTTTAGTGAATGATATATGATAAAACCTACTTGTTTCGGATCTATTTATCACTTATGCATGATATCTCTTATATTTGATTTTTTTAAAGATTTAATCAAGAATCTTACGATCCGGATCCGATCCGGACCCCTTTATGATTTTACCGTCTAATCAGATTTTGACAACATTGCCGATTGTATGATATATAATTTTTTTTTGACTATGGGATTCTAACATTCTCCATGATTTTGTTTTAAATTTTTTTGTTTGCGTTCCTGCTGAATCTCATGCCTACACCCCTCTCTTTGTATTTACATTGCAGGAGAAAACATTCTGAACTAGCTGGCGAATTTTCAAATGTTCATCGTAAAGTTCAGAAATTGTTAAGGGAGGTATGCACTTGATTGAGCAGAAATTGATGTTAAAAGATATCGGGCTGTGAATCTTTGACCTACCTATTTATTTTTCTAATGCAGCACATAAGTTGTTATTTTTCTCTATTTAGGTTATGTTATTAATATTCTCAAGAATAATTTTTTTTCCATCCATATAATATACTTGTATATTTTAAACATCAAATTACCGTTATATGGCCGTTTCTTATGGTTTATCTTGTCTTATTCATTCCACCATTCTTTCAATTGCCTGTCCCCGTTCTACCTCAACTTTTCATATCAGGGGATGACCTGGAAACTTGTACAATATGTTCTTCATTGGGTCTCGCTTCCCTTTTTTTGGCGTCCTAACTTAAAATTTGTAACTTCATTGAGGTAGAGGTTAATGTAGTATATGAATAATTATTTACTGTTCTCCAGATATGTTCTTTAGATTGTACATAGATTTTCGTTGGCCACAGATGGGTGATGCTCTCTAGGTACAAATGAGAAATTTTATCAACCTATATAATTTGGATGGAAGTATGCAATTTGGATTGCCATTTGCCAACTTAAAAATCCCACCTAACAAGGAGTTAGCTTAGCTTTGGTGTAGATATAATTTTAAGACTTAGCTTCCAATTAGGCACATTAATTTAATTGACAATCCAATCAAATCTGGCTAGCAACCAACCGTACAACCAGGTGTGGCTGAAACGTGACCAATTGTTTGGTCTGACTGAACTCGCAGCTAACCATATAGGCAATTAGTTATTGTCAATTCAGATTAAGTGGACTCATGCTATTGCAATTCACCCCACTGACTTGGTAATAACCAGTTGGAAGATATGGTCACTAACCCATTATGTGACCCATAAAACCTTGTGAACCAGGCACACTTGTACTCTTGCAAAGATTATTTGAAATATTACCTGGCCAAGAGTTTTATCTACCAATTGTCAACTGCCCATTTTTAGGTGTTCAACCTAACATGGTTAGTGGTTTTCGTGTGAAGAATCTCATAAGATCTCAGTAATGTCTATCTGCACGCAACTACCCTCTGGTTTATCAAAGTGGAATTATTCATTCAGGGACCTAGTATAAATCTGTTTGATATCTAGATGATGTATTATACGTTAATTGTACCAATGCCTTTGCACAAGTTTCCACGAGCTGATTGTATCTCAGCTTGTGCTGAAAGGACCAATAGTCCTAAGAGTTAGGACCACTACATACATTTGGTTGCAAATTGGATTGAGAGAGTGGCAAATTTTGAAAGAAATGAAACATCTGGTTTCTTGTTAATACTGTGGTTCATCGTTATGCAAATTAGGGATCTTAGATAAATTGTATCAAATTAACTATCCCATAAGTAATAATTCGATTTATAAAAGTGAAAAATTATGCACATTAGTGAATACATTAATATATTGATATTAATGTATGTGTTTTATTATGGAGACATGCATTTCTTATGAGGTGTTCAATATGAATGTGGTTATACTTGTATTTGGCCCCTTAATTAATGGTGTAACAGTTAGGTTATCACACAGTTGAAAATTTTCATCTGTCGTGGTAGATCTGCAATCATTGGGTTTCTCATAATTTACTTTGAACACACACACACACACACACACACCCCTTGAAGTTTGATTTCCATTGACATGTGACACATTTTCCACCAAAGTCATCCTCTGACATTTGTAGTGACATTGGATTTGTGTGAAGAAAATGGATCTACCTGATATACCTACTTTCCATGGCTTGTTCTCCTTTGTGCTATCCATTTTATCTATTGGAACTTCTTCATATATATATATATATATATATATATATATATATGGGTAAACGGGATATGAGCCATAATGCTCATTTTCCTAAATGAGTCATGCACATGTGGACCAATATGAATGGATTCCTACATCTCATGTGCACTAGTACACTCTATTTCTATTGGTCCACATGTGCATGGCTCATATTTAAGAAAATGAACACTATGGCTCATATCCCTTTTACCCTCTCTCTCTCTCTCTCTCTCTATATATATATATATATATATATATATATATATATATATATATATATCCAGGAAACCCCTTTGTACTTCACTATAGGAGTTGGCCATGCATTTCACTTTCAAGCTCCTTTTTAAAGCATATCCACCAACTATGCTTGCGCCTTATCATTTGATTTTGCTTATCAAAACTGTGTCTTCTCATTATGCATTGTTTCATCTTGTTGTCATATGCTATTCAATTGACCTAATAACGATTGCCACTTTCTTGACTTGACATGTGGTTACAATGGTTCTTAACAAGGTTTTAAGTTTTTGATTTAACTACTTTGTCAATCACTAACCATTGCATGCTACTTCATTTTTACCACCCTCTTTAATTCTTTTCCAGTTCACATGTCCCAATTCATTGTGAGTTCCTAGTCTGCATCACTTTCATGCTGCTTCTTTTTTTCCCTCTCTCGGATTATTGAAATTTTGGGAAGTAATCAAAGACAACCATATGGGAGGAAAAAAAACTTTCAGAATTTTTTTGAGATAAAAGACTTTCAGTTTTCCTACAAGTCACCCTTTGAATAGAGGACTTTATGTTCTGGTCATTCTTATACAACAACAAAGCTTTATCCTAAAATTCTAGGGTCGAATCTTTGAATGATTTTCTTCCATTCAGCTCCTCTAAGGGCCATCTGTAGTGCCCCGCTCCGCGTTGGCACTATGTACAAGAGATATCGGTTTGATGACTCAAAAAAGAAACCTTCTTGAAGAGCTTTTTTTTGAACCAGAAGACGACTGATTTAGGTGAATGAGTAGAACTTCATTCTCTGATTCTTGCACGCCTTAATAATGAATCTGAGTTTTTGCTATGCTTGTTTGCTAAAAAGATTAATGTTCGCATTGAGAATGATAGAACGAGAACCTGCATGCTTACTAAGAGAACTTATATGCTTGCCTATAAGAGATGGAACCATTGCCATGTTAAGTATAGAAATGAATGTTGCATGCTAAGTTACACGGATACCGAAATCGAACGGACCATTGACATGCTAATAAGAAGATTAAAAGATGCTTGAACATGTTCCTTCTGTATATGCTAAACAAGAGTAGAATTGCATGCTTAGCTAAAAGAGATAGAAGAATCGTGCTATGTTTTGCTTGTCATTGATGCTTGATAGATAGAACTGTTATGAATAACTCGTTATATGTTTCATGGATTGATATGAATGATACGACTAGTAGTGCACCCTGATGATCGGTCCTACGGGATCTTGGGGGGTGTGGCTATTAGATACGTAATGAGAAGATTGAACCTATCGATCGATTGAATAGAAGAAAAAAATGATTGAATAGTTTGTTATGAACATGTGTATCGTATTGAAATGTTATTAATTGATTGTGAGCATTCATCGCATCGGTTGGGACAACTTGTGCACAAGTATCGGGTCTCTCTAGCGGTATCCTTGGGCACTGGGACCGTTCGGCCTGGGAGAGGCTATACGAAACACCCTGAGGCAATGAAGTCCTCGTTATTAGGCGGGAGTTATGTCTATTAGTTAGCTGGTTCACGTGTCAAAGCAGCCATCTTTGAGCGTATTTTTGGTGTAGTGCTGGGCCGTGATAACACCGCTACTAATCATGGGTCTACTAATCATGGGTTATCACGGTGTTATCACGGTCCATCACTACACCAAAAATACGCTCAAAGATGGCTGCTTTGACACATGAACCCGCTAACTAATAGACATAACACCCGCCTAATAACGAGAACCCATGATTAGTAGCGGTGTTATCATGGCCCAACACTACACCAAAAATACGCTCAAAGATGGCTGCTTTGACACATGAACCAACTAACTAATAGACATAACGCCCGCCTAATAACGATGACTTCATTGCCTCAGGGTGTTTCATATAGCCTCTCCCAGGCCGAACGGTCCCAGTGTCCCAGGATACCGTTCGAGAGACCCGATACTTGTGCACAAGTTGTCCTAACCGATGCGATGAATGCTCACAATCAATTAATAACATTTCAATACGATGCACATGTTCATAACAAGCAGATTATTCAACATTTCTTTCTTCTATTCAATCGATCGATAGGTTCAATCTTCTCTTTACGTATCTAGTAGCCACCCCCCCCCAAAGATCTCGTAGGACCGATCCTCAGGGTGCACTACTAGTCGTATCATTCATATCAATCCATGAAACATATAACGAGTTATTCATAACAGTTCTATCTATCAAGCATCAATGACAAGCAAAACATGGCACGATTCTTCTCTCTTTTTGCTAAGTATGCAGTTATACTCTTGTTTAGCATATACAGAAGGAACATGTTCAAGCATCTTTTAATCTTCTTATTAGCATGGCAATGGTTCGTTCGATTTCGGTGTCCATGTAACTTAGCATGCAACATTCATTTCTATACTTATCATGGCAATGGTTCCATATCTTATAGGCAAGCATATAAGTTCTCTTAGTAAGCATGCAGGTTCTATCATTCTCAATGCGAACATTAATCTTTTTAGCAAACAAGTATAGCAAAAACTCAGATTCATTATTAAGGCGTGCAAGAATCAGAGAATGAAGTTCTGTCCACTCACCTAGATCAGTCGTCTTCTGGTTCAACAAGAAGCTCTTCAAGAAGGTTTCCTTTTTGAGTCATCAAACCGATATCTTTTGTACATAGTGCCAACGCGGAGCGGGACACTACATGCTTACCCACCAAAAAAAAGTTAAGTCCTCGAAACTTCGAGAAACTTTTGATATCCAGAGCAGCGATAGTCCTCATCCCTCACCATCCTCAATTGAAAACTCTAGCAATCACAACTCTCAAGCAATAAAACAATCCAGAAAACTTTTGCTAGTATCTTTGAGAATATTTATAGACTTATTGTATGGAACGCTCAACTCAGCAACGATATCAATGGGCAAGGAATCGTCATCTAAGAAGAGCAGCGAAAAGGCATAAGGCCAGAGGATCGAGTTGCTCTGATACCACTTTGTCACGTCCCAATCTCTCGCGGTCCCGATCTCCCACGCCGGGTGCGAATCATCGTGCCAGCGCTCCCGTGGGACGGTCGTTCCCCTCGGGACGTGATGTCGTACGAGCCTGGAGTTGCTCTCGCATAAGGCAACAATATAAGTCGTCTTGGTTATCATCGAACCGATCGAGTTTGCACCGGAGGAGCAGTGATACGAACAATAATCCATCTGAGTATACGAGGCGAAACTCAAGGCACGGGGTTCTCTGAATATAATGACATCGTTCCATACATTGTTCCTCTATACAGAAGCAGCTCAAAACATCTCGATACGACTCAAGGCATCGACACCAGATTTCCGGGTCCTGGGGATGATGCACGACTATCTCTTCTTCGGACGATCCAGCACCTGCGAACAAGCAATCTGTTGGGGGGTAAGCACTTTGGGGATAGTACTAGTAAGTATAAAATCAACGAACATAAGCAACACCCTCTAAAACAAATACTAAGTAAGCATATGATAAAATATTACATTACTAGTGATCTTTCTAGTTTTACCTAGGTTCGTTTCATGCAGTACAGGAGCGGAGTCATATTACTTCTTTTGAAAACATCTTTGAAAACAGAGTTGTTCAATACAACTAAGCATACAAGGCAATTATTTCAAGTACGATGTGCCGATTCTTATACTATCAGGGTGTGCGCAGCGTGTCTCGTGAGCTATTACTCAAAGACTCTAGGGACAATGCAGTATCCCATGGGCCATCATATAATTATGGCGCATGCTATGCTAGCCTTCTTGTATACCTAACTGTTTGATGCAGAGACAGACAGGGAATGGAACCATATTCATATATGCAATGTTGCTAACTTGTATGTTTGTTGCAGGGATAACCGTTCGGCAAGGGGTAAGAATCACTATATAAGTGATATATTGTTTTGTTTATTGTCTTACATTGCACCTAGACTTGCATGCTTGCTTGAATATGATGATCGACTTGTAGTATAAAAGAATAGTCTACTAGATGTTGCATTGTCCCTAGAGTCTTTGAGTAATAGCTCACTAGATACGCTGTGCACACCCTAATAGTATAAGAATCGGCATATCGTACTTGAAATGCTTGCCTTGTATGCTTAGTTTTATTGAACTGAATTCTGTTTTCAAAAGAAGTAGTATGGCTCTGTTCCTGTACTGCATGAAACGAACCTAGGTAAAACTAGAAAGATCACTAGTAATGTAATATTTTATTACATGCTTACTTAGTGTTGGTTTTAGAGGGTGTTGCTTCTGTTCGTTGATTTTATACTCACAAGTACTTTTCCCAAAGTGCTGACCCCCAACAGTTTGCTTGTTCGCAGGTGCTGGATCGTCCGAAGAAGCGATAGTCGTGCCTCATTTCCAGGACCCGAAAATTTGGTGTCGATGCCTTGAGCCGTATCGAGATGTTTTGAGCTACTTTTGTATAGAGGGACAATATATGGAACAATGTCATTATATTCAGATAACCTCGTGCCTTGAGCTTCGTCTCATATACTCAGATGGATTATTGTTTGTATCACTGCTCCTCCGCTGCAAACTCGATCGGTTCGATGATAACCAAGACGACTTATGTTGTTGCCTTGTGCGAGAGCAACTCCAGGCTCGCACGGCATCACGTCCCGAGGGGAACGACCGTCCTGCGGGAGCGTTGGCGCGGTGATTCGCGTCCGACGGGGGCGATCGGGACCGCGGGAGATCGGGGCGTGACACCATCTCCTCTATAACACCAACAAAAATATATCATTGTTTAACACTTCAATCGATGTTTGTTTAGGCCTATCTCGAGTCCTATCAGCTCATTTAACTACCATATTAGCCGTCTTCCTTAATGGAGCATCTATTGGTGTGCGCTGTACATGTTGAATCCACCTAAGACAATATTTTGTCATCTTGTCCTAAATTGGCAACACCTCTGGCTTCCCACGAGTACATCTTTTCTTATCTTCTTATTTCGTATCTTTTAATGTATTGTCACTCATTTGTCTTAGCATTTTCATTTCCGCTACGCTAATTTTCTGGACATGTTTCTTAATTTTCCAATACTCAAGTATGAACGTTCATGTAGTAATCTTATAGAATTTTGCTATCAACATTCAACCATCTTGTTGTAAGTTTATGCACAACATACTTCTCAATTTTTCCATCACAATGAATGATTGATTTTAAATATTGAAAACTATCGGTCGTAGGTATCTCGTGTGTACCTTAGAAGTCATAAGGCGGGAACAAGGGCAGAAGTGGGGGCAGGAGCATGGGAGCGCAACTACTTAGAAGAGTCTAAAGTTGGGAGCGTGCGCTAATAATTTTTTTTATATTTATTAATTATTGTTATCAAAATTTATATATATCTTAATATTTATTAAAATTTATAAAGTTCAGTTCAAAGTTACAGAGAGATCATTCGCATGATAATTTTTATGATGTCAAGGTAAGTAATCTTTAGTTTTTTGTTACTTTGATGAACATGTATTACAAATTCTTAACTTTCTTCTCAAAAAATTTGCCATCTTTTAAAATTTTGGTCCTGTTACGGGAAGCTCTCCTGTCGCAAGGGGAACACGCTCTCGTCGCATGGGAAACGAGCTCTCGTCTCCGGTGAAACGAACTTTCAAGTAAGAACTGCCGAATCGAGGTTCTTACTAAGATTCGTTGGTCTCCTAGGTGATTCTGGTTTCTAAGTTCCTTTGTTTCATTTTGAATTCTGGTTGAAGTTACATTTCATATGGTCTGCTTTCGTCCTATTAATTTTAAAATCCTTAGATTCCAATTTTTTTTCTATGTACACTTCTATTTTAGCATCTAATCCTTCTTTACTCTCATGGACCAACACATATCGTCATCAAACATCACATAACGGAACTACATCATGGAACTGTACAACTCTCTTTTGTCATGCGATCAGTAACTTAACCATTTTTACATGAAATCATGAATATTGGTGTGAGAGTTGGCAGGTTTATCTTCAGAATGGTCAAAGCAACCGATTGTAATGGTCTTCTGGTGGTGTAAAAATTTCGTACTAAAACATAAGTATGTCATGATCTAGGTTGTCAAATTGAGATACACGTATAAAAATTCACTCGATTACTTGAGATACTTTGCTGTAAACTAAATTAGGTTGAAATTAATATAACCCTGTATATATAAATAATTTTAACACATTTAGAAATATTTCAGGAATGTTGTCAAGCAATAAATGCCAAGTTCATCACAAAGTCAATGACTAACAAAAAAAACATCAATCTTACATGATCAAAACATAAAGAAGGTTCAAGAAATAAAAAAAAATAGACATTAAAAATACTAAAAGTAAGATATTTTCTTTCGAGAAAATCGGTTGCATGAGTTGTTCATGCCTCCAGATATGCTGGATGCAATCCCAAAGATGTTAGATGCTGTCATTTGGTGACGTTGGAAGTCAATAAAGGACGCCGGAAAAGAGTTGGTCGTTCAAATAGTTCATAGTTCATTTAGAAGAGGGAATAAACAAAAAGTTGTGTTTAAAAGGTGATACAGGTATTTGGGTCAAATTTTAGAGCAGTAATGTCTGATTATAGAAAAAAATAGTTTCTGAACCACTTAAAAATGAGCTTAAATTCGTTCAGGTTATGCTGACAATTTCTTGTATCAGAGAATGCACAATATTGGGTGATTTGTATATTATCGTACAATACAAAAAGTGTCCTAAGATAAATTGCCCCTCACGTTGTGTATACGTTGCATTATACCATATATTTACTCTTAAGATACATATATACTTACAGGAAAGGACATGATGATATATAAGGATTTAATGAAGTTCAATTCAATAGAGTACTGTCATTTATGAAAAGCTAAAAATAAATGTTGAAAGTTGAATAAACACAGTGTATATCATGCAATTTTAGTATGGATATGCTTGAAATTCATGTGGAATTATAATTGAACATGAAAACCCATAGAATGCAAAAGGTTGGAAGGCAGTGGATGCACATGCACCTCTACAGTTTAGGTGATTACCAAACCAACAGTTAGCTGAAGATATTTTGCTGCAATAGAACAATTTATTGCATGGGAGTGTTTGGCAGAAGTAGAAATGAGCATGTGAGCAATGTAATGTGCCTTGATATGATCTTCATGTAGATGATCCTAAATTAAGGTTTAATGCAAGAAAAGTTGAGATTGTTAAGTGTGGAAATGCTAAAATGTTCCATCTAGTTTATGTTCTTGTTTGAAGGCTTCTACTAACTGAAGTCGGACACAACATGCCCACATATTAGTTTCTCTAAACAAAATGTTTATACTTAGAGCAATAATGGTAAGTTATGTGTTAGTTTATATGATTCTTTAACTTTGCCACAGAAAAGTCGTAATAACTGTGTTTCACCTTTTTAGCCATATAAGAATTAGATACTTGAGTCTGTGAGGTGTTTCACTACTTGACTAAACAATCAATTATGCATGCATTAGAATGAAGATGGAACCTTTCTTCCAGCTAGTCATTAGAAATATAACCCATGAAGACTTTGAGCAGATTCAGTACAAAGTTGAATCATAATTTAAGCAATTTAATAAAATTATAGGAAATATTGTTTCAGAAAATTAAAGCTGTATCTACTTGAGGAACATTGATCTACTTGTTGCTCGTCTTTTTCTAATCCTTTGTCCTGGTTTTATTCTATTTGCAGACTATTCCTTGCTTATGTACAGAGCTAGCTCAACTCCAAGATACTTATATTCTGCAGGGTATGTGAGACACAAATGTCCAACTTTATACATCTTTTCAGTAGCCTAACAATTACTGTAATCGTACATTGTAGGGGATTATGATTTGAAAGTTATGCGCCAGGAGTACTATATTAATCAGCAGAAAATGGTATCTTATTTAGCTATGTTTTTACGTCTGCTTCTTGTAGTTATGAGCTGATATCTTGTTATATTATAGTTCTATTAGTAAATAGCTACCTTTAATGAAAATCATGTGTATGGTACTTCTTTCTAGGACTGCTCAGTTTCTCATCAAATATTAGTTTGCCTGTGTGTTAAAGCTCCTGCCACTACACGGAAACTCTAGAGCTTAGACAATGGTTGAGGATAGGATTTTTGTATTATTCTAATACGCCGATGCAGCTCTCTACAGACCTTCGACCTGCATTGGCGTTTAGAATTATATATATATATATATATATATATATATATATATATATATATATATATATATATATATATATATAACCTAGATGTCTTCCCCTGGTGGTGGCAAAGACAACCCTTTGTGTTACAACGCGAGAGACCTCTTTGTGTTATGGCACGAGCGGGTATCAGGAAGCAGCGCCGAAGGTGGTCCTTCACCTGACCCTGCGCCGGATGAAGGCTGGACTTTGGTCCAACGGAAGCAACGCGCCCCGTCTTGAGGTCGGGGTCGTGGACTGTCTTCTTCCACACGCCGGGGAGTCGGGGTCCATGTCATAAGGGGATTGGTGCCTATCGCCGTCGCTGGTAGGCGCGGTCCAGGGAGTGCGCTCGACGTCTCAGTGCAGCAGAGGGTTGGGTCTTCCCGTGCTACAGTGCACCAAGAGCCATTGGGCCCAGACCTTGCTGTTCATCGAGTCTCGCGGCCAGGGGAGGTGGCACGTCAAGTCGTGAATAGGGGATTCTCGTACTCTATAAATCCCTCCTCCTGGGCGGCGTTGTGTTCATCCCCTCTCCTCCCCTCCGCTTCTCCTGTTGGAAGTGAGGAGAGGATGCATCCACCTTCATTGCCGATGGTTATATTGATGGAGTGCGTACAACAATTATCTCCTTGGAGGATATCGCAATCTCTGTTGCGGAATGGATAAATACATTTGCGATGTATGTGCTTGGGGAGAGACCTTATCTTGCTGTCTCTGCCTTTGTGCGTCGGAACTGGAAGCCGGCGAAGGAGTTAAGATCTAATCTCGGAAAAATTGGTGTTTCTTCATCAAGTTTACTTGGGAGGCAGAGCTTGCTGCGGTGATTAATGGTGGACCATGATGTTTGACAGGCGGTTGATCATCTTAAAGAAGTGGGAACTTTCGATTTCATTGGAATGCTATCTTCTCACTTCGGTGCAGGTGTGGGTGTTATTCCTGCGGCTTCTACTCCATCTTTGGAACTCCTCGGCACTAAGCAAGATTGCCAGTGTAATCGGAACCCTTCTGTGGATGGATGTTGCCACTGCCCGGCGTCAAAGACAGGCGTTTTCTCACGTTCTGGTGGAGATCATATCCTGCAAAGATCCCTTCAGCTATACCGGTTCAACTTCCAGATGTCAACAAGTTCTCCCAGCCTATCATATTTGAGTGGACACCTCTGATGTGCACTTCTTGTCGATGCATCGGGCATTAGAACCTGACTGCCCAGATCCGAAAGTTGGAGTCATGCCGGGAGTGAGACCGAGGAATCTGTGGGAGAAGATGAGCAATCCGACAATGCAGTTGATGTTGGAAAGGGTTAACTGACCAAGGAGAATGAAAAGTGGATCCAACTCATGCACTAGTCTGATGAAGGATCTCCGAGGATCCGCTCACAAAGACAGTTGACTAAGAAGCAAATTGGTGTCGTACCAAGGGCCAACATAGTAGATTGATATAAGTCTATGTAATAGTGAGTAGGAGAGGAGTTGCACTTGAGTTGAAGGGTGCCCGACATCTTAAGTTCAACATCCATTTTTTGAAAAAGCACTACAATTACCCTTATATATATATATATATATATATATATATATATATATATATATATATATGGTGTCATTTCTCCATGTCGGGCCGTGGCTATATAAGCTACTCAGCCGCCCGGGAGGAGATTCGAACCCAGGACCTACCCGTGGGTGTCCTCCCGCACTACCACTAGGCTAGTGCCTTATATATATATATATATATATATATATATATATATATATATAATCTGTTTAAGATGCGTGCCAGAGGTTTCGAACATGGGTTGCTCTCATACGGTCATTCCATATTAGTGTCCCTGCAACTGCATCATAACTCAGGAGCTTTGACGAGGATTAAGGATTGTATATCTATATTATTCTAGTAGCTCGTCTTATATTGCCATAAGCTTATCAACTAACATAAAAATAGATCCCATTAACAATAATGCAATATTAATTTCCCTATGAAGATTGTGTTAATTGTTAATTCTATTGATGCTGCATCTGTAGTTCTGAACTTCTTCATGAACTGCATTTTGTTTAATTTGTACATTTAAATTATAGATAGCAAACTGATTAAAGTTTACCTTGTAAAAATTGGAGTGTTTCCATTGGTTTTACTATAATACCTGGAAACCAGGATTTTCACTGCGTTGGGATGGTTCCCAGACTTGAGGTTGTACATATTCTTGTTTGATCAGTCTAAAGAGTTTAGTGAAACCTTGACCCAAGCTGACTACAAGTGTCGGAAAAGTCTAGCATTTTATTCACATATAGTTTTCTTTAGTGTTCCATGTGCATCTATTTACAGTAGAAGTTGCAACTTCGTTAAGGTTCAATATCAATTCCAGTGGCAATGTCTATATATTGAAGCGTATCACCAAATTATAATATGTATAGCAGCGTACCTCTCTGCACTATCAGTTACTATATGACAATCTTAATCATGGGATATATTTACTATCCCCATGTTCTTGATATCTGTTTCTGAAATTTCCATGATTTCTGCATGCTGTACAATACAAATTTATGTTGATGTTGTGTTGCGAGTGGAACTTCACAAAGCAGCTACAGGTTCTGTGTGTTTGTTTCCATGAGATGGAGTTGGAACTGGAAATTTGACATTAGTCTCTTCCACATGCCATTTTCACTTTTTTTTGGTCGAAGAGACCTGAATTAAAGATTTTGGATGTGGGAGAAATGAAATATAGAAGTATCTTCTCATGTTGGTTCAGACTCTAGATTCCACATAAATAATCTAATCTGATATTATCTTTGAAATTCAGAGAGCTCTTAATTTATTGATGTGAATAAAACATGAGAAGCTTGGTACATTTATAGGAACAGGGCGATGTGGGATTAAAGTGAGTTTTCTAGTAATAGTTAACTGACACTCCCCTGCAAGTTGGACCATAAATATCAATCATCCTAGGTAGGATAACATTCGAGCAAACAAAGCTCGAGACACTAGTTTGATGAGAATATATACCAATCGACCTGACGTGCTGTTGGGCGACTTTCTTTTCTGTCACTTTCTCTCGAATAAATTGACAGTCTATCTCGATGTGCTTAGTCATTTCATGAAAGATTAGATTCTTAGCAATATCATGGTTGTAAAAGGTGTTAGGCGGGCGGCCACCCACCGCCTAGCGCCTAGGCCGCCTAGGCAGCCTTCTAAATATTATGTGGTCACCGCAAATTTTTTTAAAAAAAAATCTAGGAATTAAAAATATGCTTAAGTGAAAATTATACCCAAAATTCAAAGTATCATAAAAACTAAACATAGTCAAATTCATAGTAGAGGATTACAAGTTCAAACATAATTCAAATAGTTAACAAAATATAACAATAACAAAATAACAATATCCCATCTTTTTCCTCTAAGTGTCTGTTGGCACAGACCCCACTTCTTTATTTTCGTAATAATCAACAAAAGTTATAGAGGGACCATCGGATTCACACTCAATATCCTTATCTTCTCAATCTTCGGTGCCATCATCCGATTCAACTTCTTGTTCTAGTACGGTAATTTTGCTACTTCTTTTAGGTTGTAAGTAGTCGTCCACACTTGATGCTTGTGCAACCATTGCCTAAGTAAGTCCCGAGTGTGGTCCACTATCATCATCATCATCATCATCATCATCATCATCATCACCAGCCTCTACAATCCATCATTGAGCATGTATTGACTCATTAGAATGTAGCACATCATTAGTCACATCTCTTTTCTTCTTGTTTATGAGTTTTGCATTAAATTGCACATAGACTAGATTGTTCAACCTTTCCACATCTAGCCTATTTATTTTCTTTGTTGTATCTACATGAAAAAATCATACAAAGTTAGATATTAATTGAATCATTGAAATTAATAACTAAGTAATTTTGATTATATTATACTTACCCTCTCAAAGGTGCTCCAAATTCTCTCACATCCGGAAGAACTTGTAGTTAAAGCGAGATTTTTTTTGCAATTCTCAACAAATTAAGGGTAGAACCTCCATAGTTTGACCACCAAAGCACTATCGATCAAAATAAATTACAATTATTAGCAAATAAATATTCAATTTCAATGAAACTAATGTCAAATATTATTAAATAATTATATAGTTCTAATTATACCTGGATTATACTTGTCTTCATTGTTCATACATCCTTTCAATGCCAAGGGTCTTCCAGATGAACTATCTTTCATCTTGTATTTGCCTAACTCCTCATTCATGATTTGATCTTGCATGTCCAAATCATTGGGGAAGAAAGTCTCAACGCATTGTATAAGGCTATCATTAATTGTTGGATCATCAAAGCTACTAGTATCCTTATATGTATAATAAGGATTCAATAAGTAGTCCGTCAAATGCAATGGGCTATCAAGGCAACCTGTGGCTAACGAATAAATGATTTCAATGATCGGCCTATAACTTCTCATTGTTCCGAAACACAACCTTTGCTCTCTTACTTGCTTAAGCTCCCCGTAAATAAATTTCATTGATGCTTTTTATCTCCATCAGCCAATCTAAGTAACTTGACTAGTGGAGCAAACAATCGCAAGCATAGTGTTATACCAGACCAAAAGCTCGCACTGACTATAGTGTCCTAGGCTTTCTTTCCTTTCGCGGTACTATGTCACAATTTGCTTGATTTCCATTCAAAAGAATCCACCATTGCAATGAATTGATGTTTCTTCTCAAACAACTTTACAAAGTCAAGAATGTCATTGCAAATTGAGTCACACCCGGTTTACTATGTCACGCTTTTTTTGTATATTTTCTCTTCATAATGTCCTATGATGAAAATAAATGAACACTTTGAACGTCTTTGCTTTGTCGAACACATCTTTGAACTTTGGTTTTTAGAAATCCCTTCAAGCATAAGGTCTATTGTGTGAGTGGCACACGAGCTCCAAAAAATAGTAGGCATCTTCTCCTTCAATAACTTTGCGGCCGTCATGTTATTCGCCGCATTATCCGTCACAACTTTAACTACACTTTTGGGGCCAATTTTTTCAATGCACTTGTCAATATAATGGAATATATATATTCCCCAGTGTGAGTGTGCACCTCTGTCGAAGCTTCTTGTGAAGAATAAAAATTTGTACCTTAAGGAAAGAATGAAAAAAATTAATCCTTAAGCAAAAATATTTTACCATTAATACTAATATATGCTCATGATTTATACTTTACACAAAGAAATTACTCATAATTTATATCTTTAATACAATTGATGCACATGTTCATAATATTTCTACTCTTACGGTCGGTCCAAGCGTCACTCATAATTGAACACCCACTTTTCGTCCATTTTTTTCGTGCTTCTTGAGTGACTCTTTAGTTTTCTCCATCTCTTTCTTCAAAAGTGGTTCTCTCAACATATATTGGCTTGGCTTTCGATATCATGGACCAAATTGACCAACGGCTTCAATGAACCGGTTGAAGCTATCAAGGATAATAACATGGAAATGTATGCTTGCCTCATACACCACTTAGCCAAATATTGATGCACATCTTCCGTCCTTTCCTTAAATAGTGTCTCATTCATATTTTATTGTCTTAGCCTCTTCGTCGGATTTACTCCACTATCGGGATTGATGGATGTAGCCTATTTGTCCAAAGCTCCAAGAAAATGTGGTCTTTTTCCACAATTTTAAGTTCTTCGTCTTCATCTTGTGGCTCATCAATTTGTACCTCCTCCCTTATGAGTTTCTCTTGTTTTTTCTTCTCCATCTTCTTGACTTTGCTAGCTTGAATAGCCGCCTTACATTTATCTTGATCTTCGTTCGTAGATCTTGGACATGAGGCCACATTCCTCTTAATATGTCATACATGTTGTTTGATCCTATAAATCCCTTCAGAACAAATTTTGCCACATAATTTGTATTTTAATGTCTAAATTTGTAGGATCAATAAGTGCATCATACTCCCATCCAATATCAGTAAAAGAACGCCTAAGTATTGATGAACTTGAAATGTTTACATTGTCGGAGGATGCCATATTAGATCCACTTCCAGACTTTTTTTCTGTTTCACATAACAAAAGCATATTATATAAAACACATTAAAAAAATTTAGTGCTCACTGTGTAATTTAGTGTTCACTGATTTGTCCTAAATTTAGTGTTCACTGTGTATATAAAACAAATGTGTGTACATTAAAAAATCTCAATGTATTCTCTATTTTTTCTTCCAGACACCAGTAGAAGAAAAAGAAAAAAAGAGTGAAGAAGAAAAGGAAAAAGAAAACGTGAGGAGAAGAGAGAAGAAGAAGACTGAAAAGAAGAGCACTCCTGCTGCTAGTGCTGTTGTTGGCCTGCCGCTGGTGGTTTTAGGTATGTTTAGTCACGGGTTACCGGGTCACGGGATGACTTAGTTTTTTTTTTTTAATTCTCCTGTCCGCCTAGGCGCCCACCTTCTTCCTCGAGCGGCTGCTGCCTCTTCCATCGAGCCGCTTAGACGGGCGCCTCTCTCGTCGAGCCACCTAGGTGGGCGCCTAGAACCGCCTAATTGTCGATTCCGGCCGATTCTTGGGCGGTGGCTCGTAGCCTTGTTGTCACAGTAGTAGAGAGCAACTCGAGAAAATGGGTTGACTCAAGATCGGTAAGGAGTGAGTTGAGACAAATAAACTCACAGACAACATGTGCCATGACTCTATTTTGGTCTCACCATAAGAATAAACAACTACATTATGCTTCTTACTCCTGCATGTAGCCAAATTGTCATCCAGGAAAACAAGGTAACTGCTGGTAAAGCAACGATCACCAGCCGATCCAACAAAGTGAGCATATGCAATGACTGTGAGCTGTTGTTCTTGGAGCTAGGCGAGGCAGCATGCCTCCTGATTGCCTAGGCGTCGACTTAGAACATGGGTACTTCTCTGTTGGTCCTGCAAAGTTCTCTAAGTTCAAAGTTATAGGTGACATAGGCGGTCGCTTAGGCGACCATCGCCACAACCATTAAAAATTAACCCAAGGCGAGTTAACAATTTTTTTACACGTATGCTTAGGTCCCCTAGGCGTCACTTCTAACATCATAGGTTGTGAGCCACAATATAGAAGGTTTGTAGAAAAGATCATGTTCAGGAGTTCTCTGTATATAGTGTAGAATCCTTTCAATAGCCTGAAGATAAGAGGTCAAATGATTCTGTATATACCAGCTTACCATACTCATAACGTAGGCAATGTATGGACGAGTGACAATAAGATAAATTAGCTTCTCAACCAGTCGTCTATAACATCCTGAGTCAGATAGAGGAGGAATATGATGAAGAGTTCAATCTAGATAGTTTGACTGTGGAATTCATGTGTTTGCTAGTCTGCAACCTAGAAATATTTTCTCACATAGAAGATCTAACACATATTTGGATCCTAGTTTTCTGTGCAAGCTTTCATTAGTTGGAATGACTTTTTCTTCTTTAAGTTTGTTTTCATGATGTTTCATGACAATAGGCCTTGGCTGCTTGAGCATTTTAGCTACGAGCAGAAATTGTGCCATGATAAAAATATTGCTTAAGTGCAGTTTTTTCATTGGAGAAAAATGATAAGTTAGAAAACCTCACTATGTACTAGACAGATTCACTTAGATCGGATGGGATAGCTTTACGTATTATTGTCTAAATCTTAGGCATATACTCACCAGATAAACAATTTTGGATCCTCAAAAATCCTTCGGCTATGCTTTTTGATCCATAGCAGACCCAGTATGATAACAGTTGTGATTTAAGGACCCACTCATTCAAATTCATGTCACCTCCAGACCGCAGATATAGTTGATGTTCAGGCCCCATTAACACACTAAATGGATAATAACACTAGACCATCCAGTGCATAGGTTGCAAGTTTATAAAATTGCTTGTGGATTCTGTTCTAAAGCACATGAGGATAAAATTAATAGGGAGGCTGTTGATGTATGTTTCGATAAATGATATCAGTTGATGAGAGAATCCCTGGAGGACTCTGAACGAAAGAATTATTGTATTGTTGAACATCAAAAACTCTGGCTATATCTAATTCTTCGTACCTGCTCGCTGACAAATAATTTTATTCTTAACACCCATATATTCCTGGTGGAAAACTATAATTGTATTATGTATATTGCTTGATTGATTTTGATTAAGTATAATAATTCTAGACTTCCAGCATGTAATATAAGTCCTTAAGATATTCAATTGGTTCAGGCAATGTTATATTAAGTAATTTTCATTATGGGATCAGTCCAGGGCTGGTTACTGTTGATCCAATTACTGGGCCGATAAATTGCTGTGGCCACTCGGAAGTTCCATTTAATCGGCCATTCAATAGGTGGCTTGACTATCGATTACTCGCCGTATTAGTCAGCCATTCGATGCCCAGTTGTAATGAGAGTTACATTAAAATAGTTGTTGATAACTACCAAATCTACTATTTTTATTCTGAGTCTAGAGTCTAGACTATATTGTAGAGGTTTTTCATGCAACAACTTTCTACAAACTTACACAGCCTATATGCATCAGTAAGTTGTTTATTTTAATCCTATATGTAGTGCATAGTGTCCCACCTGGCATAAAGTCCTGGCTTAGCCCCTGGTTATAGCTAGCATCTCATGGGCATGATCATGAATGGGAACATGAATGGGATATGTGATTTCTCTTGTTTTCCTTTGTCTATTAAATGTAGGTATGTCTCGTATAGATATGATGTTCTGATGTCAAAACTAATTGCAATTCTTTATTGCTGAATTCTGAAAAAAAAGGAACTTGATTTGCACTTTATTAGTTTAATGCCTTGTTTCTCCTAACCTTATTAGTTTTGCCATTTGATTTGACTGTTTTTTGGTTTCCGTCTTCCATTATTACATGTATATCACTTGCTTGTTTCAATATGCTTCTGCGTCCTTCTCTCAGAAGTATATTGCTGTAACCATACATGATAAAGTAATTTACTGGGACATTTCTGTTTCACAGTTCATCAGCCATCTTGTTAATCAACTTGCAAGACACCGTTTTCTGAAAATAGCATGCCAACTAGAACGAAGAACCATGCTTGGTGCGTATTCCTTCCTTAAAGTTATTGAATCAGAGTTGCAAGGCTATCTATCAGCAGCAACTGGTCGTGTGGTATGCAGCTACCTTTTCTCTAGTCAAATTTTTGGTTCTCTATCTTCATACTTCATCTTGATATTGCCACAAGGATGGGATTAGCATATAGGGCTAGTATTTCCAAATAAACTACTTCTCTTATTGACACTTGTGGTGTTAACTTCTCATTGTTCTTTTATCCTTTTATTAGTTCCATCTTGTGTATGTTCAATTCTTTGGCTATTTGTGAAGCAGTTGAAATTAGATGAGAGTACCATTTTGGGTGCTTTTCTTGTAGTATTTAAGGATTATCACTTGAAGTGTATAATTTTTTTGCGCTACATATAAATAGAATACATTTGTGACAAGATGAGTAAAAAAAAAAGGCATAAAATTTCTAGGAGCAATAAACATGTTCTGTGGATCGAGTTTTAACTTACTTTCATATCATAGGGTCATTGTCTATCACTTATTCAGGCTGCTTCTGAAGTACAAGAACAAGGGGCAGTAGATGATCGGGATACTTTTCTTCATGGTGTCCGGGATCTTCTGAGCATTCATTCAAGTAAATGAAAGAAACTTGATCACTGCATCAGAGCCTAGTCTTTTCATTCTCTAAAATAAAAGTACTGAAAGCTTATTTCATTTACTTGCTTATCAGATGCACAAGCTGCTTTACCAACATATGTGTCGACACATGGTTTAGTTCAGCAAATAGCAGGACTGCAGTCTGACTTACAATCTCTTCAATTAGACCTTGAAAGTTCTCTTCCTGAAGACCGTCGAAGATGTGTTAATGAGCTGTAAGTTCTATATGTATAGCTCAATGTTTACTTTTTGTAATATGCATCGAGGACTATTTCAGCTTTCACGATCAAATTCGTAATTTTTTTTTTCCTTTTACGCAAGTTTCATCACCAAACATCTAGCATTGTCAAATGTAAAATAAGAATCCTTCTTAGCTCCTCATTTACTGTATAAATATATAGGTTGTTTAGTCTCAAGTTGTCATATGTTTACAAAATTAATACACTTGACTATAAATTAGTCAGTAAGTTTAGGCATGTGTAGAAAATATTTGAGGGCGTCGCCTAGCACAACGATAAGGCTTGTTGTTTGCATCCTGGAGGATGCTGTGTCGAGTCACGAAAATAGCCTCTCCATATATATGTGGTTATGGCTATGTTCATCTTGATTCTCCCAAGACTGCGTAAGCAGGAGCCTAGTGGCATTGGGATGCCCTTTTATATGTAGACAATATCTGTTCAAGTGTAGGATACGGAAGAGAGAGAGATGCAACTATACAAAAGCATTACTCGTTTGATACTTTGATATAGATATTCAATTATTTTAACAAAATACATGGCTTAATGTTAAGAAATTGTGGAATCAATGCAGCTTTAGGCCAAAGAAGACAAATAATAGTTTGTCAAACTTGATCAGCATGTGATCAGTGAATTAAATGCTTGACGGAGGAAAGATGCATGATACTATCAAATATACTATTACCATTTCCATGCAAAGGCAGCATGTGACACAGGCACATGGCTAGGTTACACTGAGGCCACATCATGGTTCACTTATCCTTTTATACAGTGCATCTTTTTGCAGTTTTCAATTTTTGTTAATATAGTTCCATGAACACTTTGTACAAGACACTTAGTATCAGTGCTTTATGTATTATTTTGGGCAGTACTGAGAACATCCAATAACATTGCATGGGTAAGTTTTTAGCTAAGAGGGTGACTAGGCATAACGGTTCCCATGGCCCACTTAAAGTACAACTCACTGCATTACTAAAACCACTAACCTGTGCTTCTATTTTTAACTTAAAGGTGTTTATAAAATTGTAACTCAAAACGGACATTTAACTCTTTCTTTCTAAACATTTAACTATTCTTTTTCATTTTTTTCATTAACTCTGACAGATGCACTCTTATTCAAAGTCTGGAACAGCTTCTTTTTGCATCATCCAAAACTGCAGAGCTAACACCAAGGGTACGTTCATCGCCTTACTCCTTTGTTCTGTGTTGTAATATTGAACCTCCTCGTCATTTTCCTCCTATAGATTCACAATCCTTTTAATATTTCAGATTCCTTCAATATTGTTTGTATTGGAGTATGATTAATATTTTTTATTAAGATCAGCATTATGAAGCTCAATGCAACTTGGGTTGGTTTGGTCAGGTTTAGGAGCATCCCTAACCAACTCTGTTTTTAAACCCTTCCAATCCTAACTAATAAGCGTGATCTTGAGATAGATCTTCTTTGACCTTGGTAATTGTCAGTTGTGGGTACAGACCAGGTTAAGTTCTAGGTTAGACAAAGTGTGGTTGGCACGAGTTGGCTTAGGATGGGTTAATCTTTGTGAAATATTTCTGACCTACGTCAAAACTATCTATTGGCTTGCTGCAAACTTGTCGATAGGCAGAACTGTACAGTTATAAGTCAACATTAATTTAATTTAACATTCATACATTGCAATTAATTAACACATGGACACTTCTATTTCCTTGCATTGGGTTGGGCTGGTAATGGGTTAGGATCCAGTTTGGTTTGAGGTCAATGCATACCTGAGTTCAAGTTTGGGGATAGATTTCCTCTCCTAGCGCAACCTGATTCTTAAAACCAAACACAATCATATAGGTTGGATTGGTTTTGGTTGGACAGGTTCAACCTGACCTAATTTCTAGCCCTTTGTATAACACTGGCCGTTGGGACAAATCTTCCTCATGATCAACTGTGCATGTATGGGTCTTTGCTAAAGCCTATCACTTAAATGTGTTGACTTTGTCTCGCCGGCAAAGAAGGAGCTGATTTGAAGTGCATTTTATGAATTCTATTTACAGTTACACACATATAGGGTAACTCATCTACATACCACTTCTTTTTCCAAATTGTTTCACCAAGTATTTGGCTTGTGGATCCAATCATGCCCATCTATAGAATACTAATAATTAACTTGTTTGTGCCTCCTGCACACTATCATGTTGTTGATATCTCTCTGTGTTATCATTGGTCAAGTAACACACTAAACACAGCTGGTCTTATACCCGTCTTATGATTTTCTTTTTTTCAAGTTTAAATGTATTTTGTAGTCACATTTCTTCCACTTTAGCCAGCTTTAACTCATTGAGTAATGTCCTCGTTATCTTACCAGCTGCCATTTTAAGTTCCTAATTGACAACTATCACTCTTACGTATCTCTTGTCCATCAATGTGAAACTCTGTTATTTTTCGCTAACTTTTAGTCGCATGCAATTCTTTCTCCTTTATATCCTAAGGCTTCTACCCACATTCCTGGCCTATATATTAACCTTACTCATTAATCATTGCAATGTCATCCATAAAAATATACACCATTGATCCTCGTACTGAAGTTTGTTATAAGTTCATCCATGAATACTGTTCCAACCAAGCCTCCCAGTATCGCTACTGATTTCGGTTCTCAGTATCGCTATTGGTTTCGGACACACCTTATGAGTATCAACAACGTGGTTTCGACATTTTGGGAGCTTTTTGGTTCAGAGTTTTGAAGATCTCCGTTTCGGAAAGTCAAAACTGATAATACTTATTATTTGAAAACTAGAAAATATTTCATATAGTTAAGCATAATTTCACGTATTATTTTTTATTTCTTGTGAGGTTTGGATGTAATGATATTAAGATCAAAAGATCGAGTGAATCTATAAATATGCAACTTCGACTAAAATGATTATATATTGTCAATAAAGATATGTTGTACCGTAAGATCTTTGATCCGTCGAATCGTTGTGTCAACCATAGTTTGCAGTTTTGTCCGATACGGCTGATACGGATACGGTATGACATGTCCCGATTTGATACCAAACGATACCGATACTGACCGATACCGACATCAGGAGTCTTTTTTTTGTCAATTCGACGGAGAAAATTAAACGAAATAGACCAATCAGTAAGGATGTAAAAGCATAGTAAGGTTGTAAAAGCATGTAAAAGAAGAAAATTTATCTATCGCACGTAAACAAATCGGAAAGGGTGACTATTTCATTTAATTCCAAAATTACTAAAAAATAACACATGAAATACTTAAATTAAAATTATGCCAAAATGTATACAAAAATTTTAAAATTTTAATAATTTATTAATAATTATTTGCTTTTCGATATCAAAAAATCATTACTACGATCCGAAACCGCCGACGATCCCGATACTCATAAGACAAGTATGATTTCGATACTGCAAACCTTGGTGTCAACATAGTTTTCCAATATTTTTCTCTGGTAATTTTTCTTTTCGAGGGAGAGACTCTGGATGTTTCACATGGCGTAGCAAGAAGCAAACGGTTGTAGCTTGCTTGTATGAGTATCGATCCATGTTGTAAGTCAAGATTCTTTGTCCGATATGACCTATACCCTTTCCGATAGACCAACAAGGGATTCGTGCCTACCACTCATATCTATCAACCGAAGCCCCGAGCCTTCCACTTGAAGGGACACATGGTTCCACAAAAAAATGTTGGGATCAATATCAACCAATATCACTAGCGAATAGCGATTAATGTCAAATAGGAAATGCCAAAAACGATACGATATGGTCAATACCTATCAGTATCGGCCAATACTGCGAACCTTGGTTCCAAGAGGTAAGACTTAATCCGGGCCTTTGATATAGGCCTACCATTGATATGAGATGAATCATTATGACGTTTAGTGTTTCTAACAATTGTTAAAAGTTAGAACTTTTAGGCAGTGTTTGGTTCATAAGAAAAAAGTGTTGGTTTATAAGAAAATAGGGAAAAAGAAAGAGAAAATTAAAAAGAGAGAAAGTAAAAGATAAAATAAAGGAAAAGAAAAACTTTTGCTTGTTTGGTTGATGAGAAATTTAGAAAGAAAATTGGGATAAAATTGTGAGAGAAATAGAGAAGAGAAGAAAAGAAGAGAGGAGAGAGTGGTGAAGAGAAAAGAGTGCCAATTTAGGAAGGAAATAATAGGGAAAATCTGTATTAGTTATGTTCTCACTTTCATTTCTCTCTGTTAACCAAACATGCCAAATTGATTTTTCTTTTTCTTCTCCTTTCTCCCATTTTCTCTCAAACCAAACACAGTAAATAAACAGGTTACATGGCAGACTGGTGTAGCATAAAACTATATTGCTCTCAAAGGTTGTTTCTTTTCTTTAGCCTGTGCTCAATTACTTTCTCCTAGGGATTCATCATTGATTCATAAGTTTGATTTTGTGATAATTGATACACTTTGTATTTAGAACTGGTCATACATAGAGATAAGTATACAAACTTGTTTGGAATCATATCATGCTAGAAAATGGCCAAAACATCGTCCAGACTATCACCTGTGAATCCAACTTACAGAGTTTATGAAGAACTCTGTTAATGACCTCAAAAGTCATAACAGCCCGTAATAAGCATACAAACATTGGAATGGACTAGGACTCTGGATGCCTTTGCTAAACAGAAATCTGAACTTTAGTTCAGCTGCCAAGGGCCACCTATGTATGCAGAGAAATATTTAGCTTAATTACATAGTACAATGAGCTGGGGCGGATCTATTAGAGGTCCAAGGGGAGCGACTGCCCCTCCAATATTTTAAAAATGTTGATTACTAGATAGAATTTTTGCAGTTTTAAAATATATATTAGTTTGGCCCTCTAATGTACAAAGAATAAACTAGCTCTAGTGGTAGTGCTTTGGGCTCTCAATTGAGAGGCATGGAATCGAATCTCATCTCTCTTAGACGTTTTTTTTACATTTTTAAAAAATCTTTTATATATGATTTTTTTTCTTCATCTTTTGTAGCAAATTGAAAATATTGACTTTGTATCTTGTTTGAGTTTTAGTATATTTTTTGCTATTGAAGTTCAATTAACATCTCAACTTTAAAGAATTCTATATGTAGTAACACGGTCCCTCCATAATTTTAATCTCACAATGAGATAAAAAAAAAAGAAAAATGTTGTGCTCGAATATGAATAATTCTTTGTAGTGGTTCTTCCCATCTTCCTCCCCTCTACATCTAGCATTAGTTTCTTTTATAATTTTTTTTTAGATAAAAAACTCATCCTCTATGTTTTCATTGGTTCATCCTCATGAACCAACAGCCTCTCATGCGAGCACTTGATGAGATGGAAAAGGTTAACGCACAGTTATCTGCGTCTGTTGAAGAAGTTACAGAGGCACACCGTCAAAAGGCTGAGGTAGGGTGCCAACTTTTAGTGATGTACCACCCCATACGATGTATTTCCGCATTGTTCCTTACGTCGTGGCTATCAATTCTTGGTGCAGATTGTCAAGCATCATCCACGTGAGGTGGGGAGGGAGAGGCAGGTATTTGTTGATTTCTTCTGTAACCCTGACCGGCTCCGGAATCAAGTCAGAGAACTCACTGCTCGTGTAAAAGCTATGCAAGACTAGGAAGCGTACATCTAGACATCAATGTTGCAGGTCCCAACAGATTATTGATGAATTGGTGGAATTCTTTTGCTGGTGGTGCGTGCACCCTGTTGGTTAGCGGCAGTCCGTTATGCGGAATTGAAGCCACATTTGTAAAAATGGGTGTTTGTAGTAATGTCGGTAGGTCGGTCGGTCGGTCAGTCCTGTACATTTGTTTCCACAGTGAGCTACTGATGCCAATGAGAAGCCACTTTGGCTTTGATGTATTTTTGCACTGTGAAATGAATACATAAACATTCTTTTTGTAAACCTTGATTTGTTGATTACCACAAACAGTGGTTGCCTGTATCTTACGGGCGAAGCTAACTAAAATATACACAAATTTTAATCTTCTTTTAACACACACATACATCTGTTAATAGAAAAAGAAAAAAGAAATACATATCACGGTTAATAAAAGAAATTTCATATCAATTATTCGGTTACAACATAGTCTCTCTGTTTTTTTCTCTCATTGATCATTGTTAAAACTCTGATAGTGACAGAATAGGCTCTTCGATTTGTAACAAAAGTCAACGTAAAGAACAAGAACACTGGACTAATCTTTATTTGTGGTTAGTATTAGATTTTGATTTCGATTTAGGTTTTTTTTTTTTTTTTTTTTTTTGATATCTGGCTATAAATAACATCTTTAATTCAGAAAATTTATGAGGTATACATGATAAATATATTGTTTTTTATTGCCATTACTTTTATCATTAAAGTCCGAATTGTAAACTCTCCTTTTCTCTTGAGCTTTTTTTAATCTATAATGGAGCTTTTACCATTTTACAAATTACCTAGGATTATTTCAATATTCTCATACATGATCTATAGTAATCATCATTTATTTGAATTTTTTTATATTAAACAATTCTATTTTTGGTAAATGTTTATATTAGGCACATACATCCTTCCATGTTACAGAACAATCTTTTGAGCATTGAATATTTCTACATAATTAGGAATGCTTCTTAATTAAATGACCTAATCCATCTAGGAATTTTTATTGTATTAAATATTATTGATTTTTACTGGTTCAACATTAATATTATATAATTCTTATATATTAGATTCTCCATCTCCTAATCTTTATATACAGTCTCTTGTGTATTCTGAAGATTTGTAATATTTTTTTAATTCCGAAACAATTCGAATTTGAAAGTATATTTTATTTGGATATACATTTTTGGGTTTTTAAAGAAAAAAGAAAAACTAAATACTGGGATATATATATTGTTAATATATAGATAGAATTAAATTACTAAATCTCTTTAAAGTTCTAAGAGGTTTTAGATTTCAGACTATATATCAAGATAAACATTCTTCAAAGAAAAAAAAAGAATTTTAATTTATTTTGATATATACATTTTAAAATTCGACTAAAAAGAAACTTATGTCTTATTTTATACCAACTAGCAATTTTGACTAGCTAATTTTTTTTTTCTTGATGGTGTCTGACGTTACGTCTCCGTGATTCGATCCACTGATCTTCAGTCACATTCAACCAGAATTTTTATGTCTTTTCATGTGAATTCATATAGACATAATTTAAGGAAGATGGTATAGTTCTTTTACACTACAAAAAAATACGCAACAAAATTTTCAGTCGCTAAAATATATATATTTTTTGCTATTTTAATATAGTGACGGATTAGCGACAAAAAATTGACGTCACTAATTTAAGTGCTGCTGCAAGATTTTTCTCGCTAATCCGTCGACATGGCGACAAATTTTTGACGAACTTAGCGACGGAATTTCAGCGACGGATTAGTGACGGAATATCTATGTCGCTTTATTTGGCGACGGATTAACGACGAAAACTGTGAGTTCATTTTTACCAAATTTTTCAGAAGCTTACCGACGGAATTTCCGTTGCTAAAGACGACGGACATAACGACGGATATAGCGACTATGTCTGATACCAAAAATTTCATATTTTTTGGTATCAGACATATTTAGCGACGAATTTTTCGTCGCTAATCCGTCGCTAAAGCGTCGCATATCCGTTGCTGACCTGGAATTTTTCAGTTTTTCGTCGCTATTCCGTCGCTAAACATAAATATTTTTTTACAGAATATAATCACTTACTTTCTGCTCATGTAACATTATACAAAATCAAATCACTTATACACAAATATATCTAAACACATCAAATACAATGAAAAACATCAAATACAATAGAACTTAAATATAATTGCATAGCCATAAGTTATCATACACTACCATAATCCAAACATATATAGTTATACACAAATACATCCAACAAATTATCAAATTATCAAGAAAACAAAAATACACATCAAGTCGACGGTGGAGGCGGAGGCGGCGACGGCTGTCGGGTAGCCATGTACTGCGCCATAACCGCAGCGATGATCTGTTGTAGATCCTCAGGAACGACAGGCGGAGCAGCAGGAGGAACCGGAGGAGGAGCTGGAGTAGCTAGAGTAGCAGGAGGAGCAGGAGATGCAGGAGGAGCAGGAGTTGTAGGATCACGAGACTCTGTCAGTTGTCTAACCTGCCTCTGTACCTCTAACAGAGTCGTCGTGATATGCTCCAAACTCATAGCACCAGGAGAACCAGGCTCTGATGGAGCTGGAGGACCCGTCGGAGGAGCTCTGGAAAGAACCGACGACTGGGATGTCAACGATCCAGTCCTGTACACGCTGCCGCATTTCTCTCTTCCGACAGCTTGTACCCACCGATCGTTTCTCTCAGTCGGCGTACTGCTCTTAGTCCAACCCTCCAATGTCTCATACGTCTCCAATATTTATTTATGTAAATAGGTTTAGATATCGTAGGTTAGGATTAATCATTTTATTCACTACAACTAAGGTTAGCTTTAGAGTTAAGTTTAGATATCTTAGGTTAGGTTTAGAGTTAAGGTTTTTGGATATCATAGGTAACAATATCGAAGTTAAGGTTAGATTTTTAAGGTAAACAAATATAGTTAAATTATAAAAATAATATAATTAATTTTTGTTGACAAAATTTTATAAACACAACTTACGTATGCTTTTGCTGCTCGCTCATCTACGAGCTTCCCATCCTTCTTCCTTTTGTGCGTCCGTTGGAAGATTGCGGGAAAGTCGACGGTCTTCGGGTCTCCTCCAGCTCTGATGGCCTCATCACACTGTAAAAATTAAGTAATTAAATAATAAAAGAAAATAAGAATTACCAAAAATCGATCTAGCAAAAAATTATAATACTGACCATCCGTCGAAAATGCTCGACGGTCGGAATGGATCCACCCGTGTGGAGACCACCCTTAGCACGGGACGCTCTTGCCTTCTCGCACTTGGCCTTATAGGCCGGGGCCTCCATCTTCTCCTTCATCTTCTCCCAGAACTCCTCCATGAGCCACTCAATGCGAAGATCCCCTGAATGTGACGCTAGCGCCTTCTGATCAATGATCATATCCCTGAACCTTTTGCTGGCGACGGTCTTGTAGCACTTTCGGATCGCAGACTCTCTATGATTCGGCCACCAATACTTCTTCTGCAAATTCGAAAAATATTTTTTAGCATTTTAATCATAAAATTATATATTATTCTAAATAAAAAATTTATACATACCCGCAGCATATCCAGCCAAATGATGCGTCGATCCAGCGGGATGTCACTGAAGTTGATATAAGGGCCATGAAAGTTCTCCCGCATGACGTCCCCCAGATCATTGCCAGCCTTGGTCGAAAAGAACTTGAAATAAGTAAACAATATACAATTAGAATAAAAATAAATAAATAAATGTGTGAATTGACAATAAGTACTTACATCGCTCCATCGGCCCACAGCTCGGGATGATCGATATTGGCTGGCCGTTCTGGTAGAGTAGGGGGATCTGCAAATCATGGACGACGGACATATACTCCGTGCTCTACCAGGAGGCCTGGATATGGATTTGCTCCGGTAGGAGCAACTGGTGGAGTAACCGGTGTACTAATAATCACAGTTGTCGCAGGAGTAGTAGCAGGGGTAGAAGCTGAGGGAAGCCCAGGAGATGGAGTAGCCCCCCTACCGATAAACGAGTACATGGCGGGGATAAACCATCATCGGCATCTATGAACTCGTCCTCTGATGGTTGTGTGCGACCTGCATCCGGAGTAGCTAGAGGATGCTGGAAAGACGATCCTCTATGAACCTGTCGTCGTGATCGTCCTCGTCCTCGTCCCGCCATAGGTAAATCTGACAGTAAATAATAGATGGTGTTATGAAACAAATAAAAATAGTGACATCAAGATATCATAAAGTAATGGATGATGTGGTAAAACAAATAAATACTAGTGTGATGATGAAATAAATAATAACCGTGTCCTTAAATAAATAAATAATATAAGCTAATGCATATCTGTGTACGTACTAATCTTCTTCATCTTCCGAATCGTCTTCCGAATCATTTTTTGAATCGTCTTCATCTTCTTCATTTTTATTTTCACTTTCACTATCATTTTCATCTTCCAATTCTTGTTCCTCGTTCGATACCTCCATATCAGAGTCCTCCTCTATATGAGGTAAATCTTCTATGTCAATCTCTTCATTAACACTATCATCCTCTACGGTAACATCAACCTCCATACCATCAACACCGGCCAAACTCATATATGTAAGTTGAGGCATGACCACCTCATCTTCCTGGTATGCTAGATCTCTAACATTATATGTGTTTCTAGCTTTAGTTTTGCATACAGCCCACCAATCCTTATTATTGCGTCGTCGACTATGATAGCTCGTATAATACACTTGAATCGTTTGACTAGCCAACACAAATGGTTCGAAACCTACATATATTTTTCCATAATTTATATCAACAAATCCAAACTGGTTGTCAATTTTCTATCCTTGCTTGGTTGTTGTGTCGAACCAATCACATTTAAACAACACAATTTTTATCCACGGATGCGACGCAGGAACTGACGGTGACAATCAAAAAAGCATAATTTTTTGCCATTCTGGAGACGGAATGCCTTACTCTTTCCCATACATATCGAAAAAGACAAAGTACCATGGGTACTCTACCCCGATAACATCTCATATGATGGAAAATTATTGATGGTCCACATGAGTGACGTTCTCATCTGAAAGTTCTGCTCCTTTGATATATCATATGTCTAAACGTCGAACTGCCACAATTGTTTCAACTCATCCACCAACGGCTCCAAATAGATATCGATGTTCATCGTTGGATTTTTTGGACCGGGTATGATAAGTGTCAAGAACATGTAAGGAGTCTTCATGCACATCCACGGTGGTAGATTGTAAGGGGTCAAAATCATCGGCCAACAAGATTACTGAGATCCCGACTGTCCGAAAGGAGTGAATCCATCAGAACATAAACCCAACCGGACATTCCTGGACTCCGCAGCAAATTCAGGATGACCCCGATCAAAATGCTTTCATGCCTCTCCATCGGAAGGATGGGATAATTCTCCATCATCCATCTTTCGTTCCTTGCTATACCATGTCATGTGTTCTGCTGTATTTGCGGACATATACATCCTCTGCAGCCTCTTTGTAATCGACAAAAACTGCATGTACTTGTAGGGACACTGTAATCCCCCTGATTTTCAAAGAATTTTAAATTTGGAATTTTTCACCATTTCTGGAATTACTGTGATTTTTTCTGAATTTAAAACCAGGTACTTTAATTATTAATGATTTTTTTTAAATGATAATAAATATTATTAAAATATTATGAAAATAATATTTTATGGTGTAAAATGAAAAACCGAGCATATGGTATTTTTCCGGGAATTTATTGGACCCCGGAAGGATTTTTAAACACATAAAAACTATTATTATTTTAACCTATTTATTAAATTAATTGATATTTATTTATTTTTATAAACCGGCCCAGCCCAAAACCCATTAACCCGGGCCCAGCCCCAACCGAGCCCGGCCCATCCCCAGGCCTAGCGGGTCGGGCGGGTCGGCCAGACCCGCACCCATCCACCCGCAGACCCGCCCGCCTGAACCCCTCTCTTCCCCGACTCTTCACTTCTCCTCCGCCGGCAACGCCCGCCGCCGCCGCCGCTCTCCATCTTCCTCAACCCTCCGTTTCCGCTCCCTCACCGGACCGCCTCCTCCCCTACCCTAACCGACGACTCATCGCCTCCCTCCACCCGCCTATAAATTCCCTTCCCAGCCACCGGATTCCTCCCCTCTCCGCCGCCTCCGGTCAGCACCGCCTCGCCTCCCGCCTCAGGTGCTGTCCCCGCCTCCGGCCGACGAACAAGCAGTAGCAGCAGCTCGAGTCTCTGAGCGCCGCCTCCTGCCTTGCCGGAGCCGCTGTCCTCCCCGCCTTGCACGCCGACGAGCCTCGTCCGCCCCTGTCCCTCCGGCCCGCCGCCCTCCGGCGAGCTTCGACGCAGAAGCCCTGGAACCCTAACTGAACCCTAGGACACAGTGCGGTCACAGCACAGTGTCGGACACAGTACCCTGACACAATTTGGACGCGTGTCGGACACGAGGACTCGGTTTTTCAAGACCCACTTCAGGTACCCGTAACTTCTTACTCGTAGCTCGAAATTCAATTCCGTAAATTGTATCGCGTAGCCTGTATGACCCTCTCGGTGCCCGGACAAACCGCTCGGGGCATCGCGTCCTGTGGTGATCGCACACCGCGATCCAAAAACAGGAAAACCCAGACCCTGATTCACCCCGGAATCGAGTACGCCCCGCCAAACGGGACGACTTGGTCACGTACGGTCTTCACCGATACGTCAGCGTCGTTGATACGGACGTGCGGGCTTTCGCAGAAGCTGATTTGGATGTGCGTGCACACCGGAATCAGTGCGTATCCGCGGACACCGCCCCGTATCCGTACTTTCTGTTTCTCGCTGTAACTTAGTGTACACAAGTCAGATCGAGACGAAACTTGCGCCATCGGACTCGTAGCAATACGCTGGTCCTGTGGGTCAAGTTTGGTTCGATTCTGAGAATGTTGACAAAATCGCGTGTCGTGGGCCCCACAGGCTCCACTCGACGGGCGATTTTGAGAACGGCTCATCGGAATCCAATTATGGAAGTTCCGTTGGGTTCGTATCATCGTTCCTGACCTGTTGACACTAAGTTGGACTGTTTTCGAGACCTTTGACCCTGACACGTTTTTCGGTGCAAAGCGGCCCACAATTGGACCCCGCCTTGACCCGAAAATGACGTTTTTGCCCTTGTCTCCAAATTGGACTCAAGGACAGGCGTTCCTAGCTGATTGATGTGTTCTGGACCTGATGATGATGTCTATTTCAGCAACCGGAGTACTGCTTGGAAATCCAGCTGAAGCTCGAGCTACAACTGAAACAGGAAATCCAGGCAAGTGTACCTTGCCATAAAATGCAGCATTTAATTCATTTTGATTCTCTTGCTTTAATTTCTGTGACTGTGGTACTTGCCCTATCAAGTAAATTAAACCCAGGACACCTGACACAAAGCATGATACAGAATCTTCCTGATTATTCAAGGAGGTTTGTATAAGATATAGATTTCATGATTTAAGCTTTAAAACTTAATAAATGACTGACTGCATTAGTTTCAATCTTGCGTAACATGAACATTGAGATCTGTGACGTGAGATTCATTGGGTGGGGAGAGTATTATCATATCAAGGCTGATTATATTATATATATATATATCTGGTTATCTGGAAGTGTCCTAGTCTCTGACACAGAGCTTTGGCACCTGTACTGGCCCTTCGAGAAAACACTGCTATGGTTTCTTGTCACTGATCCTGTAGTAGTCTCAGCCTGAGTATGAATAATAACTCTCAATTGCATGATCACTTAGCTAGTTTAATTATTTACCCGGATTTGTTTGATAGCAACATCGGCATGCCACTGTCTTAGACTTATTAATTTATTGTGCTTCTCTTATGTTTAACATTTTGATTGACTTGCATGCTCATTCACTGTATTATGGCTCGTATTCTTCTGTACCTTGTTACGTCCCGCTGAGGACCTGGTTTTGTTCTCCAGTTATAGCAGACGAGATCTACCCTGAGGTGTACGGAACAGGGGCACTACTTGGAGCAGTACCTGAACCTGAGGACGAGGTGACCGCTGAGGACTTCTCCTGAACAACTGCTTCACCATGCTCAGTCATTTAGTCTTTATTTTCCTGTTTCATTAAACTCTCTATTTCCTGTTTAATTAAACACTTTAATTCCTGTCTTTGAGAACTTGTGTAACAGACTTAATATCGGATTGTTCTCCGATTTATTTACTTTGCCTGGTTGTTGTTTAAATATTTCATTTGATGATGTTGTTATCTTATATCTGTGGATGAGAATAGTAGACCCCGACTGATGTAATACAGCTTAAGTATGCTCGATGGATCCATTAAATTGGGTTTGTCCATCGATGCATGCTGCTGGCCATAATCACGTATCCAGTCCCTCGGTATTTTGGGACTGGGGCGTGACATGGTTTTTGTGGTGGCCCATGCAGGTCAACGACTAAATTGTTCGGTTTCAACTTAGGGACCGAACATGCCTGCAATAAGAATAGGATAAGTTTTTAGGATCTCATCCACTTGCTTGCAAACGTTCTTGATATCTGTATCGTATTCATTTTTGAAATTGCATCTTGCCTTGATTCCTGTGCGCCTCTTATAGTTTATTTTGATGCAGAGAAATGGATTCACAAACAAATGACGGAACACCAGCAAGGACACCAATAGGTGCTGTAGCCACCTACGGAGAAGATGACGTGACGCTATTGAGTGGAGATCCCTCTACTCACCGAAGCAGACAAGCAGATCCGCAATCTTCTAGATTTCGGCGTGATGATATTCCACCTCTGCCCCAGTTCACTCCTCAGATGCCTGTCTTCCCACCAGGCCAAGCAATGGACGGACAACAAATGTTCCAAATGTTCTTCGCAATGATGCAAGCTCAGCAACAAGTTCAAACCGAAGCCCAACGTCGAGAAGCTGAGTACTTGAGGAACAGTCTAGTAAATGCACTGGAGCAGGCCAACCTACCAGCTAGAAGGCAACCAACAGGCTCTATCACAGACTTCCGCCAGCTGAAGCCCCGTACTTTCTCTGGCAAGGAGGGACCAACAGAAGTGCATGAATGGCTCACCAACATTCGGCATCAATTAGAAGCAGCTGAACTACCAAGAGAACATTGGATGACCGCCGTCAGAATGCAATTGACGGACAATGCTCATCACTGGTGGCTATCCGAAGAGACCAGGCTCGGACCAGACCGAGTTACTTGGGAAGAGTTCTCCAGACTCTTCCAGGAGATGTACATACCGGCTATCGCTCGATCAGAACTGAGGGACAAGTTCAACCGCCTCACTCAGGATGCTATGACGGTGGAAGAATACAACGCCGAGTTCATTCGTCTGAGTCGCTTTGCTCCTACCTTGATCCCGACAGAAGTAGAGAAGGCCGAGAAGTTTTTCGACGGACTCAACATCGAACTACAGAAACTGATTGGATCTGTCGCACCAACTTCGTACACCGACGTCCTTGCTGCAGCTCGACGCATGGAGCGCGTCACCAGGAGAGAAACCAGTCTGAAGAGGCCTTCCACATCAGTACCAGCCAGAGCTAACAATGGAGAAGCTGCCAAGAAACCTCATCTGCAACAAGCACCACAGGGATCTGCATCCAAAACCCTGACTCTTCCCACTTGTTATTTCTGCGGCAAGATAGGCCATGTGGAGAAGGAGTGTAGACGTAAGCACGGACTGTGCTTAGGTTGTGGATCCAGACAGCATGCAGTGAAGGACTGCCCTGATCGTAGGAAAGCACCAAGGGCGAACCAACAAGCTCTACCAGCACCAGGAGGACAACAACCAAGGCCACCCTTGGCACATCAAGCAGCACCCTACCAGCAAGTCCAGCAACATCAGCGAGCACCACCTCAAGGACGCGGCCAAGTTTTCGCGATGACTGTGGGAGACGCGCAGAACCAAGGAGTTGCTAATGCGAGTAAGTCTTTGTAGTTGTTTCGTTTCTAGCATTTCAGTAGTTCGTGCCTGCTGGTTCGTGACCCCAGACTTGACCTGATAACCTTGACCTGATAACCTTAAAACCTGATAATTTTAACTTGCTAACAATTGATAACCTAGTTTTGAACTTGATAATAACCTAGAATTGTTAACCTAATAAGTTTTGAAAATATAACCTGGTTTTCTAAAACTGTAATTTTCTAGATTTCCTACATTTGGGAAATTGCATAACTTTTAATGCTTGGGGAAAATAATTTTTCCTAGGTGTCACTCTCAATCTTGATTTTTCTGATTTTGCAACCGTGTCATCTCTGTTGACCGGTTAATCTTTGATTGCGAGGACGCAATCCTCTTAAGGGGGGTAAATTGTAATCCCCCTGATTTTCAAAGAATTTTAAATTTGGAATTTTTCACCATTTCTGGAATTACTGTGATTTTTTCTGAATTTAAAACCAGGTTCTTTAATTATTAATGATTTTTTTAAATGATAATAAATATTATTAAAATATTATGAAAATAATATTTTATGGTGTAAAATGAAAAACCGAGCATATGGTATTTTTCCGGGAATTTATTGGACCCCGGAAGAATTTTTAAACACATAAAAACTATTATTATTTTAACCTATTTATTAAATTAATTGATATTTATTTATTTTTATAAACCGGCCCAGCCCAAAACCCATTAACCCGGGCCCAGCCCCAACCGAGCCCGGCCCATCCCCAGGCCTAGCGGGTCGGGCGGGTCGGCCAGACCCGCACCCATCCACCCGCAGACCCGCCCGCCTGAACCCCTCTCTTCCCCGACTCTTCACTTCTCCTCCGTCGGCAACGCCCGCCGCCGCCGCCGCTCTCCATCTTCCTCAACCCTCCGTTTCCGCTCCCTCACCGGACCGCCTCCTCCCCTACCCTAACCGACGACTCATCGCCTCCCTCCACCCGCCTATAAATTCCCTTCCCAGCCACCGGATTCCTCCCCTCTCCGCCGCCACCGGTCAGCACCGCCTCGCCTCCCGCCTCAGGTGCTGTCCCCGCCTCCGGCCGACGAACAAGCAGTAGCAGCAGCTCGAGTCTCTGAGCGCCGCCTCCTGCCTTGCCGGAGCCGCTGTCCTCCCCGCCTTGCACGCCGACGAGCCTCGTCCGCCCCTGTCCCTCCGGCCCGCCGCCCTCCGGCGAGCTTCGACGCAGAAGCCCTAGAACCCTAACTGAACCCTAGGACACAGTGCGGTCACAGCACAGTGTCGGACACAGTACCCTGACACAATTTGGACGCGTGTCGGACACGAGGACTCGGTTTTTCAAGACCCACTTCAGGTACCCGTAACTTCTTACTCGTAGCTCGGAATTCAATTCCGTAAATTGTATCGCGTAGCCTGTATGACCCTCTCGGTGCCCGGACAAACCGCTCGGGGCATCGCGTCCTGTGGTGATCGCACACCGCGATCCAAAAACAGGAAAACCCAGACCCTGATTCGCCCCGGAATCGAGTACGCCCCGCCAAACGGGACGACTTGGTCACGTACGGTCTTCACCGATACGTCAGCGTCGTTGATACGGACGTGCGGGCTTTCGCAAAAGCTGATTTGGATGTGCGTGCACACCGGAATCAGTGCGTATCCGCGGACACCGCCCCGTATCCGTACTTTCTGTTTCTCGCTGTAACTTAGTGTACACAAGTCAGATCGAGACGAAACTTGCGCCATCGGACTCGTAGCAATACGTTGGTCCTGTGGGTCAAGTTTGGTTCGATTCTGAGAATGTTGACAAAATCGCGTGTCGTGGGCCCCACAGGCTCCACTCGACGGGCGATTTTGAGAACGGCTCATTGGAATCCAATTATGGAAGTTCCGTTGGGTTCGTATCATCGTTCCTGACCTGTTGACACTAAGTTGGACTGTTTTCGAGACCTTTGACCCTGACGCGTTTTTCGGTGCAAAGCTGCCCACAATTGGACCCCGCCTTGACCCGAAAATGACGTTTTTGCCCTTGTCTCCAAATTGGACTCAAGGACAGGCGTTCCTAGCTGATTGATGTGTTCTGGACCTGATGATGATGTCTATTTCAGCAACCGGAGTACTGCTTGGAAATCCAGCTGAAGCTCGAGCTACAACTGAAACAGGAAATCCAGGCAAGTGTACCTTGCCATAAAATGCAGCATTTAATTCATTTTGATTCTCTTGCTTTAATTTCTGTGACTGTGGTACTTGCCCTATCAAGTAAATTAAACCCAGGACACCTGACACAAAGCATGATACAGAATCTTCCTGATTATTCAAGGAGGTTTGTATAAGATATAGATTTCATGATTTAAGCTTTAAAACTTAATAAATGACTGACTGCATTAGTTTCAATCTTGCGTAACATGAACATTGAGATCTGTGACGTGAGATTCATTGGGTGGGGAGAGTATTATCATATCAAGGCTGATTATATTATATATATATATCTGGTTATCTGGAAGTGTCCTAGTCTCTGACACAGAGCTTTGGCACCTGTACTGGCCCTTTGAGAAAACACTGCTATGGTTTCTTGTCACTGATCCTGTAGTAGTCTCAGCCTGAGTATGAATAATAACTCTCAATTGCATGATCACTTAGCTAGTTTAATTATTTACCCGGATTTGTTTGATAGCAACATCGGCATGCCACTGTCTTAGACTTATTAATTTATTGTGCTTCTCTTATGTTTAACATTTTGATTGACTTGCATGCTCATTCACTGTATTATGGCTCGTATTCTTCTGTACCTTGTTACGTCCCGCTGAGGACCTGGTTTTGTTCTCCAGTTATAGCAGACGAGATCTACCCTGAGGTGTACGGAACAGGGGCACTACTTGGAGCAGTACCTGAACCTGAGGACGAGGTGACCGCTGAGGACTTCTCCTGAACAACTGCTTCACCATGCTCAGTCATTTAGTCTTTATTTTCCTGTTTCATTAAACTCTCTATTTCCTGTTTAATTAAACACTTTAATTCCTGTCTTTGAGAACTTGTGTAACAGACTTAATATCGGATTGTTCTCTGATTTATTTACTTTGCCTGGTTGTTGTTTAAATATTTCATTTGATGATGTTGTTATCTTATATCTGTGGATGAGAATAGTAGACCCCGACTGATGTAATACAACTTAAGTATGCTCGATGGATCCATTAAATTGGGTTTGTCCATCGATGCATGCTGCTGGCCATAATCACGTATCCAGTCCCTCGGTATTTTGGGACTGGGGCGTGACAGACACAACCTTGCTCGGACAGTTGACTTTCCTTTGCCCCGAATTGGCTTGTACCGGTCCGCGTGTAGAAAATGCATCTATCTTTATCATTGTTCTCCTTGAAGTACAACATACAACCGTTTCGACTACAATATATCTTTTTGTAGCCTAATCCAAGTTTTCGTTTCATCATCTTCGACTTGTAGAATTTTTCAGGCAACTCCTTTGATCCTTTTGGCTACAACTCTCTAACAAACTGAATTGTCCGATCGTAGCATTTCTGCGGCAAGTTAAAATCAGATTTGAGGTTCAACATCCGCATCACCATCAACATGACAGAATAAGAATCACAACCTGGGTATAACGGAGTATCGACATTCTTGAATATATCATAAAATTCATTCGCATCAGAATTCGGATCCTCCAGATCAAAACTTGGACCGGCCGCATCAAATACCAACTCACACACCAGGTTTCACGGTCGATATTCAAAGTTATCTCCGAGAGTGGACTCTTCTACCTCCGTATTGAAGGAGTAATGATATTGAGGAGTCAAAGGTTCTCCTTGAGCCGTCCACTGCTCACCGTTCAAAACCCTTCTTGTACAGATGCTCCTTCACGAGGTCCACATGTTTGAATGGTATATGACATTTGACACAAGGGCACTTGATGAGACTCCCATCCATGAAATAAGGTTGACTACTGGCGTATTTGATAAATTCCTCAATGTTCGTCCTAAAATCATCTGTCAAACCAATCATACTCTCATGTCGCCGATTGTACATCCACGATCGGTAAACTAAGTATCGACTCATTGCTTTCTGTATGTACCATATATATTCAAACAATATGTTATACATTTACGCATAATTTTTGGTATTTTCGGTGTTGTTTCTTAGTATTTTTGAAAATAAATAAAATAGTAGTCACCGTTATCGATTAATTTATATGCGATAGATAAGTTTGAATCATTGTAAAGAATGCTACTTTCTCATTTCACAATTGTGTTCGGTAAAATCACGACAATGTCGAGTCACTTTGAAGTTTGAATAATGTTTTGAGTTTCCTTGGAGCCTATGTCACGCCCCAGTCCCAAAATACGTAGGACTAGGAATACGTAACATGCCAGCTACACATTCGACCAGACTCCGGTCCGACTCGAATACGTATAAGCTGTATTATAATGGTCACTATCTAAATAATCAAGTAAATATAAATATCTATGCCTCAATCCACAATGAACAGAATACACAAGAAAGAGCTATATTGCTAAAGTCGGCCGCCCAGTAACACACAAACTCGAATAGACTCGAGAAAGAAATATGTGTCTATAAAACTAGGCTACATCAGCAAATGAATAGACAATATAAATAAATAACCATAACTCCAGTAGAAATGATATAAGTACCTGGTACCAATGCCTGCAAGACAAGCAACTCCGTCAACAACTCCAAAGGCTCCATAACCGTCTATGATGCAAAAACTGGAAGGGGACCAGGTCCTCAGAGGGACGTAACAAGGTACAAGAAACAGCATGCTAAAGAGTAAAATAGTATAATGCCACACACTCAAGGGTAAACTATTGTAACCATCTATGTGATATGCACGTGAGAGCATCACTCATACTCAGGCTGAAACCACTACAGGCTCTATGTCGGGGAGCCCATGGCAGCAAGTAGTATCAAGGCTCAATATAGGTGCCAAAGATCTATAACAGAGTCCAAGGCACCCCTAGTGTATTGCGACTCCGGCGTACGTGCCTCAGCACCTCCAGTAGTATAGTATATATATCAATAATCAGCCTGTAGTATGGTGTGTCTCTTTTCACCCAATATAACCTCATGTCTCATGTCCATAACACGCAAGATTATGACCTCTAGCTAGTGCAACGAGTCATAATAATATCCATATAATATGCAAGTCTCATGTCACGAATCCTGTAAGCCTATACAGAATCACCATGAATAACTCAAGAAAGATTCTGTCACATGAAATAGTATCAAGTATCCTAGGGTATAGCGTACTTGGTAAAGCAAGCATGCAAAAATAGGATCGTGGAATCAACTCTCTAAGTGACGTTGCACGACTCCGCGTACGGCGTCGACACCCGAATCTTGTTCGGATGCTAAGCAACGTCTTACGGTCCTAGGGTAAACACACACATCAACCATATAAAATAACTATAATAACTAAATAATATAATAAAGGCAAGGAACTGTAATTCATCATGGCAAGGTACACTTGCTTGGATTCTGAACTCCGTCAACTGCTCCTGAAAAATTGGAATCTGCACGTACACCTTCGGATGCTGAAACAAACTTCACCATTATTCTTAGAATACTTGAAATAGCTAGGATTGACTATCCATAAGTCCAATTTGGACACAGGGGCAAAATTAACAGTTTTGGGTCAAAGTGGGGTCCACATGTGGCCCACTTTGTACCGTAAAACGTGTCAAAGATAAAGTTCTCCAAATTCATCAAACGTAGTGTCTATGAGTCCAGAACAATGATACAAATCCAACGGAGTGTCCAAAACTGGATTCCGATCAGCCGATCACAAAATTGCCCGTAATGTGGAACCGTAAGGCCCACAAAATAACGTTTTGTCAACGTTCTCAGAATCGAACAAAACTTGGGTCACAGGACCAGTGTAACGCTGCGAATCCGATGGCGCAAGTTTTATTACGAAATGAAAAGCACACACGAAGTTACAACGAGTGTCAGAACGACAAGCACATACGGTAATTTTCGGCGGATATGCGTTGATTTTGGTGTGCACGCACATCCAAATCAAGTTTCGCGAAAGCTCACACGTTCGCGTTGATGATACGCGTCTTTTGGTATAACTCGCACATTACGAAGTCACCTCGTTTTGCAGAATGTACCCCGTATCACGAGATTTTGGGTGTTTTAGAAACAAGTTTTTGGTCGTTTTAGAACAAGAATAATTTTACCATTAAAGCAAACTAATAAAAACTAAAAAAAGTAAAAATCTTGGTTATATTGTGAAGAAGTTTCTTTAATTATATTTTGAAAATAATTAACGAGTTGGTGGCAAATTGGACATGAACATGGGTACTTGGGCTGAAATTCTGAACTATTTTCGAACAGTTTTTCGGTTAACTTCCAATCAATTTTTTGATCAAACAGGGGTGCCTAAATTTGTTCTACTTGAAGGGAATCCTAGAGGGTTAGGTTGTGAACATACCAGCGAAGACATCACATAAATTAGATTAGCGAGGATGGCGAAAGTTGTGCGCGAAGGAGGGGTCACAGTTGTGCTGTTGTGCGCGCGCGCGCGCACGGGGGGGGGGGGGGGGGTGGGGGGGGCGGCGTTGCGGTCGGCGCTGCGAGGCGGCACGACGTTGCGGCGACGCGGCTGCAGGCGGTCGGAGGTCGGCCGGAGGTGGCGGGGCGACGGCGGAGGCTTGGGATTAGAGCTAGGGTTTGGGTTTATAGGTTATAGGTTTATATATATATATATATATATATATATATATATATATATATATATATATATGGGGGGGGGAGGCTTTGCTGCTGTACGTGGGGGAAGAAAGGGTGTTAGTTTAGGTTTTGGGTTTTATTGGATTTGGGTTATTAGGTTTGGGTATTAATTCATTTCTTTTTCTTTTCATTTCTTTTATTTATATATATATAGGTGTATGGCTATTTAAAAATAGTTTTGGACCTCAATAAATTCCAAAAAAATTACACAATATACTATTAATAGTTGTACACCCAAAAATATATATTTTTTCACAATATTAATAATTAAATAAATACACATAATTATAATTTCAATTTAATTATATATTATAATTAGCTAAAAATAAATAAATAAATTTCTTAATCACAAAAATTATAGAATACCAATATTAATAAATTTTAAAAAAATTAATTCAAAAAAATCAGGGTGCTTACATCCTAGACATTCGTGAGGCATATCCAATATAAGCACCCGGGAAGTTTCGTTTCGTGTGCATGGACATGGATATGATCGGTATCTGTGCAACCTATATGTTGCTGCTGAAGTTATATTGACAATAACTCTATTGGTTCTTACGGTGAAAATACAATTATTTGTCGGGTATAATCACGTGAGATTGTAATCACAGCTAATCTAATCAATGATTATGTTCACGAAAAAAATTAACAAAATGGTAAGCAACAAACTAATGATGCAATCGAACTACTTCTTTACAAGTAAGAAGTTTGATATACAATTTAGTTGTAAAAATTTCTAAAATGTTAATAATTTATTAATAATTATTTTTTTTGATTAAAAAAATTGACACCCCAATCTGAAACCGCCAAACCCGACACTCATAGAAATGGTCCGATACCAATTTTAATACCGATATTGCGAACCTTGCTTATAACATGAGTTATGTTCTCCTGCTTTCCAAGCCTACTAACATGAATGTTTTTTGTTTGTGTCGATATAGTTCGGGTCCGTGTCTAGTGTAGTGCCTCAAATCCTGATCCGACCGGGACGAGCACTATGTAATTGGGCTTGTGGCTAGTCCGTTTGAGTCGTAACTTAGATCTCGGCATCTTCTTGCCACGGACGAAATGCGATGATCCTTTCCAACTCATGGAAAGGCCTCTATTGAAACGAGTCCAATAGTTTTCGTATTTTGGTTGCTTGGTTTTTTTGATTGCCGCTTTGAGGTTTTAATTTGGTGTTGCTTTCGATTTGCTTGGTTTTCGCTGCTGGTTTTATCGTTTGGAGCTTGAGGTTTTGGGGAGTTCGGCAAGGAAGGATAGGCAAGATTTCTAACTCGGTGCTTGTGCTGTTTCAGGTCCGCGTAACTGACGTTTGATCGTCGCTAGCGGGATTTCTTGTTTCAGCCTCTTTTCCCTTAACCAGTGAGTGGTTTGGTCCCTTCTTTCCTACTTCTTCACGCCAATATCTCTAAGTTTCAAACGTTCACTCGATGATGCCCGGTTGGATGCCTAGAAAATCCTTAGCCACAGGCATGCCAGCCACTAAGAAAGGAACATGGGATTTGTAGACTAATTTATCATATGCTTGCACACCTTATAATTTGAGCTTGTTTATAAGGAAAGTTAGTTGTTGGTAGCGGCCTAGTGCCTCGGATAGAGTTTGGACTTATGGGATAACTGAATCGGAACACCGCTTGAGAAAATATGAACTGTTGTATGAGATATATATGTGCTGCTTTACTTCTTCTGTTTATTTTATTGCATTGCATGATATATGAATTATTTCATGTATTTGCATGGTCTGGGACAACTTGTGCACAGGGTTTGACATTTCCTCGAAACGGCTTTCCGGGGCACTGGAACCGTATCGATCCAGAGGGAAATATTTGATTCGTGCTTGTCACGATGCATAGCGGGACCTCCAGCAGGGCTTGCTACCCGGGCTGATAGGGCGCGCCGCTAATGCTTGAAATATGTCCCTAAGGTGTCGATCACACCAATGACCGCATAGAATAGAACGCATGCTAACTTATTGTCTTGTGCAGATGGTAAGTATACTTGTGTTTCGTTGCAGGTAAGGCGTGCATCGATTGAGTAAGCAATCGGTGTACTGGTTGGATTCGATGCTATTTTCATTCCTATCAAAATATGCAACTGATATGAATTGATTTCACTTGCTTCCTTATAGAAGCTATCTTAATGCATGCTCGTCCCTAACAAGCTAGTGTCGATTTAGTCGAGTGGGTTCATCCCGCTCACCAGTATAAGTTGAGTACTGACCCATGTTGTGGGCAACTATTTCAGGCACTCAGACGGTATAACGCTAGTGCATAGCGAGGAGGCGTTAGGAGCACCTCTATTTTGAAGTATAGCTGGAGTTAGTTTATTTTGGAGGCATGGACTTCAATCTATACAAGGGAGTAATGTACAAACGACGTGGACTATCTGACAGAGCGCACCCTGCATTTTGAGTTATCTTTTGTAATGCAATTCAATAGTCGAGAAGGCGCATCAATGTAAACTCTATGTAAATTACTCTGAATTATCAATAAAAAAGCATGTTTCTTCCGCAATTGTGTTCAAATCTCTGTGAATGTGTTTTATAAATTGTGTTTCAAAATGGGTTCCTAAAACTGCAAGTTCTTGCCTTGTGCGAGCGCAATCCCAGGCTCGCACGGCATCACGTCCCAAGCAAGGACGAATCGGTTCCGTAAAGGATCCGGCAAGGACGAATGACCCTTTCGGGATCGGGCCGTGACATCTAGTGTATCGTGTATGTACTTGTACGTGTCCAACATATCGTATCTATATGTGAGGAGTACCCAAAATCCAAATGCAATAATTAACAAAATTGAAATGAGGGTTAGGGTTTACTTTAGCAGGAGAAGGAGCTGAGAGGAGAGGGGTTCCGACGAGTCGCCGGAGAGGGAGGAAGCAGGGGCGGGTCATATGAGGAGGGGCAGGTAGGGTTCGGGGTTACCACAGACTGAGAGAGGGAGGGGGTGTAAAACCCCTAACCCAGAAAACGTATTAATTATGAGCTAAATAGAGAGAATAGATTTTATTAGATTTATTTTAAGAAATTTTAGCACTTAGAGGATTTATGGATCTATTATAAAAATTTTCCTAATTTATTCCATGTAGGCGACCCTTTGGACAATAGCTAGCTTAATCGTATGCACCAATGTAATATATATATATATATATATATATATATATATATATATATATATATATATATATATATATATAATTTATTAGAATAGAATTTCTCATGGGATCAAACCTAAAACCCAAACCCGCAACCCGTTAAACCATCACCCTGCGTAAACAGCAGCAATATTAAGACCAACTTTTCTTCTCCGCGCGTAAAGTTAGAAATAAACAGCAGCAGTAGCAAAACCACCTCCGCGCGTAAACCAATTCCACCGCTTAAACTCTTTCACCGCGCGTAAGACAACCCTCTTATGACTCACCCTCCATGACTCATCCCCCACCGCCTCTCTATCTATTATTCCTAAACTAACCTCAACCGAATCCTAAACCAATGGCAGAGCAACCAAAACCTAAACCAATGAAAGGATGAAAGCAACAGCAACAGCAGTAGTAATTCTTAATCCCTAAGTTTTCCCACCGCCTCCTTATCCCTATATATATTACAACACTTTCCAAAACTCTAATCCCACCTCTTTCACCAAAACTTACATTATCAGGATGTACACTATACGAAGTCTTGCTCAGGCAAGTATACCTTGCCAAATTCTACTGTTTAAATTATAAATTGTTGTATATATTCCTGTTGCAATATACATATAACTGTGTGCGCCTGAGATTGACTCGGGTGCAGTCGACGAATACGTCGATACGTAGTATAACTGACTTAGACATTAGCAGACTCACATGCATATGTGAGGGTATTATGATATCCTTCTAGAGACTGACACTTGTTCACGCATCACGATTGCAACTCATATTGGGATACGGGTTCGCGTACTCGATTAGCTACCGATGCGTGAAACACACATCACAGTTTTAGCACGTAGTCAGGATTATCTAGAAAATTATGACTTGGCATATAGCTACATGGTATACACGTTATGGATTCGACTTGTATATCCGCATTGGGCGGGAAAGACAACTAGTAGGCGTATGGGACACCCACCTCCTTTATTGCAGATATCGCACTCTTCGGAGTGATACGAACGTATATATACTTTGCAGATACCATATCCCTTAGAGTGTTGGACGTTATATATATACAAATACCTCATTCTTCGGAATGATGGACGTTGTAGATATCACATTCTAGAGGACATTGGACGTTATGCCTACGCCTTTCCATACGTACCAAGGTTGTCTTTACACTTGCATACACTTAGATGGTTAGCTCACCCTTTATTTATTCAGTATTTATATATGGTATGCTTTTATATATCTTGTTATGTCCCACTGAGGACCTGGTTCCTTTCCAGATTTAGATGAGGCATACTATCCCACGGTATACGGACCTGGGCAGGAGACGAGGTACGCATCCGAGGAGGAGCTAGAGGTGCTGTCATCCGAGTTCCTCTGATCTTGAGTAGACTTACCATCTAGAGCTGGAGCCTCTTTATCTAGATAGCCGATGCTCTAGTCATGTTATATTCAGCGCTCTTATTTTAGTTTTTGTAGTGAGTTTGTTCCCACCAGACATATCTAGGTTGTACTATAACATTTCAGACTTAGCACTTATATTCTAGTACTGATTTCAGTGTTCCATGATATATATTATGGATGAGATTAGATGTTACCTGTTATATGCTAGTACTAGACTTGTTAGTATTTGAACAGCATAGCACGTCTCTTTGGGTCAAATATTGGATTTTTCTTCGGAGACATGTCAGCTAGCCAATGCCACGTGGCCTGGTTCCACATGATTTTGGGACTGGGGCGGGATATGGTTTTACTAGTGGCCCATGCAGGTCTAGCTTATATTGTTTTGGTTACATAACTGTACCAAACAAGCCTGCATATAGGAATAGAGCATAAGAATCTCATTCACACTTGACTAAATCTTATTTTTCCTTTCAACTATCCTAGGTTGGATAAATCGAGTTTTACGCCAAAAACCAATTGACTGTCTTATTGGCGTAAAAAACCAAAAGACTGTTTTGTTGGCGTAAAAGCCAATTGACTGTCTTGATGGCATAAAAAGCCAAACTATGAAGAGACTACCAGCTTTACGCTGCGGTTATGACAACTGCTAACCACGTTTCCATAAGTTTTCCTAATCTTGCGTATGACACGTCATGCAAGCCATATAGGAAACTACCCCAGCGTAAACTTGATAACCAGCGTAGAGTAGCCTGGTTAGGCGTAAACTATGAAGATAGTGATGGGAGCGTATTAGTCATAGTTTTAGCTTTCCCAGCTGTCACGACTCGCACCCGAAAAATTGGGCATGAGTCGTGGGTTCGTCCAGCCTACGCCACAGAATAGGCGGTAGAACGCTGTAAAGGTTCATTCTAGGTCACAATATCTATATATCTCACAAAACCTGTCAATATAACCTCTCCAAAAGGAGGGCAACCACGCAATATATATATGTGCCTCAATCACAATAACTAGAGGAAGAGTAAAAGCACGATAAGATATCACAAAGAAACAAACAGCAAGACAATATCCAAAATATACAGTCCAAGTCTAAAGTCTACAACATCTCACAGAAGCAACAAAATAATAAATACAGTCATCCAGAATATCAACTGGGAACAACCCAGGAAAACCCACCTAGCTAACTAGGGTGCTAATGGCGTCTCCTCGACGGGCTCCTCCTCAGTCTCCGGGTCACAACACTCCTCAACGCCCGGTCCGTATAATGTCGGACAAAAATTCTCAGGATCCTCTGAAAAAAAATGTCCAGTCAGGACTGGAGCGAAGTACATAACTCTGAAAGCAACTCCAAATACATGGTAAGGTGTATATGACTAGCAATAGAAAAGTATACAAGATGCACAGGAAAATAAGTACATGGTGGAGCAGATAAAGTAGCTACAATGTAAACTGGAGAACAATACAAGTAGTAGCGAAGTAACTACATGTGAGAAAATAAGAATACTAGCTAAGTGCCTTGAGCACAAGTTCGTTATGTGGTCGGCTTAGGTTGCACATGAATAATCTATGATAACTCCGTTATGCGTGAGTTGTATAACCGACATACATATGAATAATGTTTGGCTTTGATCACATAACCAACTCCTACTCCCCTCCCCCACTAATACTCTTGGATCTAACCATGATACGCTACGTACATGATAAATAACTCGCGCACATGAAGGCGAGAGCACAAGAAGCACATGATAGCACATGAGAATTAATACCCGAAGCAAATGATGAAATACATGTGATAGAGTACCCGATGAACACGGTAAGGGGGATAGCATCTTATGACGGGATCCACTAGTACCAGCTCGTGTAACAATATGTCAAAATCAAGTATTACAATTCTAGAACAGGTGATATAAACGCTATCATGAAATGGATACTATTAGATGTAGGTACTCGCCTGACGTCCTGAGCAACTGATGAGGATCGAGATTCGGACTGGCGTCGTAAGAACCTATTGCGAAAAGCAAGATTAAACAGGGTTCTATGGATTTAAACTAATATAAAATAACTAAAAATAAGGTTCTAGGGTTATTCTAGGTTGAACGGGTCAAACCGGTAAAATTTGGGCCAAAAAGTCAACCCGGGGTCCAAAAAGTCAACTCTAGGTCAAACATTGACTTTTATGGTCAACGAGGACAATTATGGTCAACGCTAGGTAAAACTAGGGTGCCCCTAAAATTCTAGGTCAAAACTAGCTCATTAAGCTAGTAAACCTTCAAACTCGCCTCCTCGAGATACCGAGATACCCTCGGTATCCAATACCTCGACCTAAGCTACACACCCCGCCTAAATCCGCTAAAACCTATGCTAGCACGCGTAAATATATATACCAATACAAAAAAACCTAACTCTAAATATATCCCTAGGCAATTGCTCAAAAATCCCGCTCCGATACTCAATACCTTGGGTATCTCAAGGTATTGAGATACCTTGATATCTCAAGGTATTGAGATATCCTCCAATACCTCACTAACTACCCATCTAGCTAACTATTTATGTATATAAACACCTAGGTATATATATCTAGGCTAATATATATATATATATATATATATATATATATATATATATATATATATATATATATAAACACATGTATGCTTATATCTATATATATATGTGTATGGGTATATATGTATGTGTGTATGTGTGGATATATATATATATATATATATATATATATATATATATATATATATATATATACATATAGCTCTCTCACCCCCTCTCACTACCTGCTACTGCTAGTGCCTCGCCACGCGGCACTTACGCTTGCTGCTGCTGCCCGTTCTGCTGTACCTGCTGCTGTACCTGCTGCTGTACCTGCTGCTTGAGCAGGCTGCTCCTGCACGCTGCTGTCATGGCGCTTCCGTGGCCCTGCCACAGCGCTGCTGCTGCTGCGCTTGCTGCGCAGCGCTGCGCGGCACTGCGCGGCACTGCGCGCGCCTGCAGCTGCTGCTGCTGCTCGTTCTACTGCTGGCAGCTGCTGCTGCATGTAGCTGCCTCGCTGCTGCGCTCCGCTACAACGGCTACTGCCACTGCCTTCGCTATTAAACTGCACATGGCTCCCCCCCCCTCGCTGCTCGCTCTCGATACACCACACGCACACACAACACAATACACCCAACACACGCTCAACGACCCCTACACGCACAAACACACACACATATATATATATATATATATATATATATATATATATATATATATATATATATAAAATACAACCCGAGAACTCTAGCACATACTCCCCGAAGCTAACCCAATGCGCAAACAAGCCCGAAACCAAGAAACTAAGTCGAAATGGCCGTTCGGTCATTTCGACGAACACGTGGTGTGCGGTTCGCAAAATCTCGTGAAACGTACACCAAACATACTCGGAATCGGCCCAAAATTTACCCACGGGTTCTAAACGATGTCTAGATCTTAGAAAAATGCTAACTCATCGATTCTAGGTCCGTGGCAAAAATGCGCACGCACATAGAACCTACGACGATGAAAACCCCCAAAATGCCCGAAACGCCCATTTCTCCGCGACACGACTTCACGTGTCCGAACGGAGACACGTACTAACCCTCAAAACACCCGACAACGTCTACCTAGGTCCGTCTAACCTAGGGCATCAACCAAAATTTGGCCAATCTCGGATTTCACCCGAAATTGACACAAAACCTAATGTCAAAGTCTACAAACACAACCAAACTTGTTCCAACTTCCTCCCACGGGTAGCCTTAGGGTCTAGGAAGGTTCTAAACCACTAATTACACTATATTAGAGCAATTAGTAAGAGAAAAGTTTGGATTTACCTCTTGAGAGTTGGAATCCCAAGGTCAAAGTCTCCAAAACCCTTAAAATCCACCCTCAAGCCTCCAAGCCTCCAAATCAAGCCTCCACACTAAGTTTAGGCTCTACACACCTAGGTTAGGGAAACGTATAGAGTTAGAGTTCACATAAATAGAAGAAATGGAAGAAGAAAGAAAAGGAAATGATAATACTTACTTGAAGTTGTAGGAATTGGAAGAAGAAAGAAGAAGAAAAGAGTGGAGAGGAGTGGAGAAGAAGAAGAAGAAGAAGAAGAAGAAGAAGAAATGAAGAAGAATGGGGAGGGGGCTGCTGGTTCGGGTCTGGGAATGAGGGGGGGCCGACCATAACATGTATAAAGTAGGTTACATAATGCCAAAAGACCAAAATGCCCTCCCCTTAAGGCATGCAACTTGGGTTTTGGGTTTAGGGTTCCAAAAGCACTCAAACTAATTCCTAATCACTCAAACTAACTAAAATAAAATATAATAATTATTCTAAATCCAAAAATAAGCCTCACAAGGGTGTCGGTTGGGTCGGACATGGGTCCACTAGGGTCTGACATGGGTTCAGACTAGCCAAAACCCTAAAATAATCAATAGAAAAATAATACAATGACTAATTAAATATAAATATAATTAATTATAAGTAATAAACAATTTACCAAATAAAAATAAAAAAAATCCTACTTTTTAGAATTGGGTAGTGACAAGCCTACCCTCCTTAAAATAATTTCGTCCTCGAAATTAAAAAGACGAAACTAGGACAAGAATGCAAGAAAAAGAAAAGAACCATACCTCAGGGCTCGAAAAGATAAGGGTATCGCTCGCGCATTTCATCCTCCCTCTCCCAGGTCAACTCACCTGGAGAGTGATGCCTCCACGCGACGCGAACCAAGGGAATAGTCTGGTTTCTCAACACCTTCTTCCGCCGATCTAGAATCTCCACTGGCTACTCTGGATAGCTAAGAGTAGGGCCCACCACGATCTCTGAGTGATCCAATACGTGACTGGGATCCGCCACGTACCATCTCAACTGTGACACGTGGAACACATAATGAACTCCCTCCAGTGTAGGCGGCAAATCTAGCCTATACGCCACAGCGCCGACCCTCTCAAGGATGCGAAAGGGTCCGACGAAACATAGGCTAAGCTTCCCGCCTCCACCGAAGTGAATAGTGCCCCGCGTCGGAGAAATTCTCAGGAACACCAGATCTCCAACCTAGCACAAACAAGGTCTCAACACTTAATCTAAAACAAGCAATCACAAGCAAACACAAGAACAAAATCTAGATTCTAAGCTATACCTCAAACTCCAAAGGTCTCCGGTGGCTATCGGTCCAATGCCGCTGCCTGTCCTAGGCCACCCAAAGTCTATCTCTAATGAGCTTGACCTTCTCCGCTGCATCAACCACCATCTCTGAGCCAAGCAAAGCTCTCTCGCCTATATCATCCCATGATAACGGAGTACAACACCTCCGTCCATACAATGCCTCGAATGGTGATATGTCGATACTGGCTTGGTAGCTTCTGTTGTAAGCAAACTCTACCAAGTACAAGTGATCCTCTCAAGAGCCTCTGAAATCCAGAACACAAGTGTGAAGCATGTCCTCGAGTGTCTAGATGGTCCACTCTGACTGGCCATCTGTCTGTGGGTGATATGCACTACTAAACTTGAGCTGGGTGCCCAAGCTAGCCTGCAGACTCCTCCAGAAATGCGAAGTAAAGTGACTGTCCCGGTCTGATACTATGCTCACAGGAACTCCATGCAGTCTAACTATCTGACGCACATATATCTCTGCTAGTCTCTCCGTAGACGTACCCACTTTGAATGGTAGAAAGTGGGCCGATTTGGTCAACCTGTCCACGATGACCCAAATCGCATCCTTTCCGCTTGGAGAACGGGGAAGTCCAGAAACAAAATCCATGGTCACATGCTCTCATTTCCACTCCGGAATGGATAACGGCTGGAGCAAACCTCCTGGCCTCTGCCTCTCTGCCTTCACCTGCTGGCACACTAAGCATCGGGATACGAAGCGTGCTACCTCCCGCTTTATCCCGTACCACCATATATGCTCTCTCAGATCTCTATACATCTTGTTGGCACCTGGATGCATAGAGTACTAGGATTGATGCGCATCTTGAAGAACCTCCTCGCACAACGACCCACTCGGTACACACAACCTGGTACCGTATCGCAATGAACCATCATCAGCAATGGTGAAGTCATCTGATAATCCAATCTAAACCTGTGCCTTGATGCTCCTCAGGGACTCATCCTCAAACTGTATAGCCCTGATCCTGTCTACCAACTCTGACTGAATCTGCAGTCCCCATATCTGCATCTCAACTCCAGGCACTATCACCTCAATGCCCAAGCTCTCTAGATCTGCCAGAAGATAATGATCTGTAGTCAGGCACATAGCTACCGGATACCTGCTCAACGCATCCGCAACTACGTTCGCCTTCCCTGGATGGTACTGCAACAATATGTCAAAGTCTTTCATCAACTCCAACCATCTCCTCTGCCTCATGTTCAGCTCTTTTTAGGTAAACACATACTTCAAGCTCTTGTGGTCTGTGAAGATCTCCATACGCTCTCCGTATAAATAGTATTTTCACAACTTCAGAGCAAAGATGACCGCTGCCAACTCCAAATCGTGGGTAGGGTAGTTCTTCTCATGATGACGTAATTGCCTAGAAGCATAGACAATCACCCTCCCATTCTGCTGCAACACACAATCCAGTCCCTTCCCCGATGCATCACTATAGATAGTGAATCCTCCAGATCCTGATGGCAACGTCAATACTGGAGCTGTCGTCAACCTCTCATCAAAGGCGATCTGGCACTCCTCTGACCAAACAAACTTCACGTCCTTCCGGGTCAGCCTGGACAACGGCTCTGCAATCCAGGAAAAATCCTGAACAAATCTCCTGTAGTAACCTGCCAGTCCCAGGAAACTCCTGTCCTCGGCTACTGAACTCGGAGCACTCCATGTCTCAACTGCCATGATCTTTCTTAGATCTACCGAGATTTCCTCTCCAGTCACCACATGACCAAGGAATTCAACCTTGTCAAGGAAGAACTCGTACTTCGAAAGCTTTCCATAAAGCTTTTCCTTCCTGAGAGTCTCCAGCACTATCCTCAGATGCTCCTCTAGGGTCTTCGAATACACCAAGATGTCATCTATAAATACCACCACAAACCTATCCAAATGCTGATGGAATACCTTGTTCATCAGATTCATGAACACTGTCGGGACATTAGTCAAGCCAAACGTCATCACCATGAACTCATACTGTCCATACCTGGTCCGAAAAGCTGTCTTCGGAATATCCTCCCTCCTGACCTTCACCTGGTGGTAGCCTGTCCTCAGATCAATCCTGGAAAACACCCTCGCTCCGCTCAACTGGTCAAAAAGATCATCAATACGCGGCAGCGGATACTTGTTATTGATTGTGAGGTTGTTCAGAACCCTGTAGTCGATACACATCCGTATCGACCCATCCTTCTTCGGCACAAAAAGTACCAGAGCACCCCACGAAGAAGAACTAGATCTGATAAATCCCTTGTCCTGAAGCTCATCCACCTGCTTCTTTAACTCTATCAGCTCACTGTTGCTGACTCTATAGACGTGCTGGGATATCGGCTCCGCACCTGGCACCAAATCTATAGAGAACTCCACATCTCTGTCCGGAGGTAACCCTGGCAATTCCTTCGAAAAGACATCCATGTACTCTGCTATCAGTGGATGTAGCAACCTCGACTCTACCACCAGGGCTCCGCAGAAGACTCCCTCGCTCTGCTCCGCTGCTCCTCTGGCAAACTGAAACTCTGGCTCACCCGGGGGGCTAAACAACACTCTGTCTCCACGATAATCTATACTAGCACAATGTATATTCAACCAATCCATTCCGAGTACAATATCGTAGCTCAGAAGTGGCATTACGAGTAGGCACATACTCAACTCCCGGCCTCCCAAGGTAACACTCCGGTCTCTGCAGACATCACTGACTAGGATGATGCCACCCCGCCGTGATCTTGCAGAGCCTAGCTAAAGGTTCAGCAACAAGATTGTGTCTAACAGCAAAAGATACAGACACAAAGCTATGCGAAGCACCGAAATCAAATAAAGCAAGTGCTGGAATGGAATCAAGAAGAACAGAACCTGAGATCACATCACCAACGACGCAAGATACGATATCATCAAGGAAGGACAGTAATATTGCAAAAGAAAACAATTTCAGGAAAATTGAAGATAACAAAAGAAATCAGGAAGGGTCCTAGTTGTGATTGAGCACACACTCTCTCAGCCTATATCCTATATCCTATCGCAGGTAGACCTAGAAACTGGACCTGCAAACTACGACCTGCATACTAGACCTGCATGGGCCACCACCAAAAATGTGTCACGACCCACATCCGAAAAATCGGACATGAGTCATGGGTACGTCCAGCCTACACCGCAGAATCGGCGGTAGAACGCTGTAAAGGTTCGTTCTAGGTCACAATATCTATATATCTCACAAAACCTGTCAATATAACCTCTCCAAAAGGAGGACAACCACGCAATATATATATGTGCCTCAATCACAATAACCAGGGGAAGAGTAAAAGCACGATAAGATATCACAAAGAAACAAACAGCAAGACAATATCCAAAATATACAGTCCAAGTCTAAAGTCTACAACATCTCACAGAAGCAACAAAATAATAAATACAGTCATCCAAAATATCAACTGGGAACAACCCAGGAAAACCCACCTAGCTAACTAGGGTGCTAACGACGTCTCCTTGACGTGCTTCTCCTCAGTCTCCGGGTCACAACACTCCTCGACGCCCGGCCCGTAGAATGTCGGGCAAAAATCCTCAGGATCCTCTGGAAAAAATATGCCCAGTCAGGACTGGAGCGAAGTACATAACTCTGAAAGTAACTCCAAATACATGGTAAGGTGTATATGACTAGTAATAGAAAAGTATACAAGATGCACAGGAAAATAAATATATAGTAGAGCAGATAAAGTAGCTGCAATATAAACTGGAGAACAATACAAGTACTAGAGAAGTAACTGCATGTGAGAAAACAAGAATACTACCTAAGTGCCTTGAGCACAAGTTCGTTATGTGATCGGCTTAGGTTGCACATGAATAATCTACGATAACTCCGTTATTCGTGAGTTGCATAACCGACATATACATGAATACTGTTTGGCTTTGATCACATAACCAACTCCTACTCCCCTCCCCCACTAATACTCTTGGATCCAACCACGACATACTACGTACATGATAAATAACTCACGCACATGAATGCGATAGCACAAGAAGCACATGATAGCACATGAGAATCAATACCCGAAGCACATGATAAAATACACGTGATATAGTACCCGTTGAACACGGTAAGGGGGATAGCATCTCATGACGGGATCCACTAGTACCAGCTCGTGTAATAATGTGTCAAAATCAAGTATTACAGTTCTAGAACAGGTGATATAAATGCTATCATGAAATAAAAACTATCAGAGGTAGGTACTCGTCTAACGTCCTGAGCAACTGATGAGGATCGAGATCCGGACTGGCATCACAAGAACCTATTACGAAAAGCAAGATTAAATAGGGTTATATGGATTTAAACTGATATAAAATAACTAAAAATAAGGTTCTAGGGTTATTCTAGGTTGAACGGGTCAAACCGGTAAAATTTGGGTCAAAAAGTCAACTCGGGTCCAAAAAGTCAACTCTAGGTCAAAACTAGGTCAAACATTGACTTTTACGGTCAACGAGGACAATTATGGTTAATGCTAGGTCAAACTAAGGTGCCCCTAAAATTCTAGGTCAAAACTAGCTCATTAAGCTAGTAAACATTCAAACTCGCCTCCTCGAGATACCGGGATACCCTCGGTATCCAATACCTCGACCTAAGCTACGCACCCCGTCTAAACCCGCTAAAACCTATGCTAGCACGCGTAAATATATATACCAATACAAAAAAACCTAACTCTAAACTTATCCCTAGGCAATTGCTCAAAAACTCCGCTCCGATACTCAATACCTTGGGTATCTCAAGGTATTGAGATACCTTGATATCTCAAGGTATTGAGATATCCTCCAATACCTCACTAACTACCCATTTAGCTAACTATTTATGTATATAAACACCTAGGTATATATATCTAGGCTAATATATATATATATACAAACACATGTATGCTTATATATATATATATATATATATATATATATATATATATATATATATATATATATATCCACACATACACACATACATATATACCCATACACATATATATATATATATAACTATATATAACTATATAGATCTATACATATATATAGCTCTCTCACCCCCTCTCACTACCTGCTACTGCTAGTGCCTCGCCACGCGGTACTTACGCTTGCTGCTGCTGCCCGTTCTGCTGTTACTGCTGCTGTACCTGCTGCTTGAGCAGGCTGCTCCTGCACGCTGCTCCTGCACGCTGCTGCCGCGGTCCTTCCACAGCGATGCTGCTGCTGCAATAGGCTGCTGTTGCGCTTGCTGCGCTGCAGCGCTGCCGCTGCTGCCGCGACACTGCGTGGCACTGTGCGCGCCTGCACCTGCTGCTGCTGCTCCTTCTGCTGCTGGCAGCTGCTGCTGCATGTAGCTGCCTCATTGCTGCGCTCCGCTGTAGCGCCTACTGCCACTGCCTCGCTGCTAAACTGCAGTTGGCTCCCCCCCCCCTCGCTGCTCGCTCTCGACACACCACCCGCATACACAACACAACACACCCAACACGCGTCCAACGATCCCTATACGCACACACACACACACACACACACACACACACACACACACACACATATATATATATATAATATAACCCGAGAACTCTAGCACACACTCTCCAAAGCTAACCCAACGTGCGCACAAGCCCGAAACCAAGAAACTAAGTCGAAATGGCCGTTCGGTCATTTCGACGAATACGTGGTGTACGGTTCGCAAAACCTCCTGAAACGCACACCAAACCTACTCGGAATCGGCCCAAAATTTACCCACGGGTTCTAAACGATGTCTAGATCCTAGAAAAAATGCTAACTCGTCGATTCTAGGTCCGTGGCAAAAATACGGACGCACATAAATCCTACGACGACGAAAACCCCCAAAACACCCGGAACGCCCATTTCTTCGCGACACGACTTCACGTGTCCGAACAAAGATACGTACTAACTCTCAAAACACCCGACAATGTCTACCTAGATCCGTCTAACCTAGGGCATCACCCAAAATTGGGCCAATCTCGAATTTTATCCGAAATTGACACAAAACCTAATGTCAAAGTCCCCAAACACAACCAAACTTGTTCCAACTTCCTCCCACGGGTAGCCTTAGGGTCTAGGAAGGTTCTAAACTGCTAATTACACTATATTAGAGCAATTAATAAGAGAAAAGTTAGGGTTTACCTCTTGAAAGTTGGAATCCCAAGGCCAAAGTCTCCAAAACCCTTAAAATCACCACCCTCAAGCCTCCAAGCCTCCAAATCAAGCCTCCACACTAAGTCTAGGCTCTACACACCTAGCTTAGGGAAATGTATAGGGTTAGGGTTCACATAAATAGAAGAAATAGAAGAAGAAAGAAAAGAAAATGAGAATACTTACTTGAAGTTGTAGGAATTGGAAGAAGAAGGAAGAAGAAAAGAGTGGAGAGGAGTGGAGAAGAAGAAGAAATGAAGAAGAATGGGGAGGGGGCTGCTGGTTCGGGTCTGGGAATGAGGGGGGCCCGGCCATAGCATGTATAAAGTATGTTACATAGTGCCAAAAGACCAAAATGCCCTCCCCTTAAGTCATGCAACTTGGGTTTGGGGTTTGGGGTTCCAAAAGCACTCAAACTAAGTTCTAATCACTCCAACTAACTAACTAAAATAAAATATAATAATTATTCTAAACCCAAAAATAAGCCTCACAAGGGTGTCGGTTGGGTCGGACATGGGTCCACTAGGGTCTGACATGGGTCCAGACTAGCCAAAACCCTAAAATAATCAATAGAAAAATAATACAATCACTAATTAAATATAAATATAATTATTTATAAGCAATACACAATTTACCAAATAAAAATAAAAATAAAATCCTATTTTCTAGAATTGGGTAGTGACACCAACCATGACAAAGGGAAAATCTCGTGTATTAAATGTAGAGATATGCCTCGAGCCCTGAGCATGAAATAGATTTTTACGTAACATCAAGGTTTTGTCTTATCTTGAGCGTAAAAACTCATTTATATCTTGAGCGTAAAAGCTCATTACAATAGACAGCGTATTCAGAAGACTCAATCCTCCCTTGAGTGGTGTATCAAATATGTCACTAAACGACAACATAGGTCTCTGTACAGAAATATCATCACAGCCACCCTCTCGATTATCGTGCAGTACTTTTTGCCAGATGTCAAGTTCACTGAATTATCTGACAAATTCATCCAAGGAAAACAAAGAGTTCCTCGTACAAACCATATGCTGCAAACGTATACTAGACTTTTACGTGCAGATTTTTGGCAGACCTTTTTACGCAGACTTACGCTACAATAAAAACGACGTATGTTAGATTTTACGCAGGCAACCCTTACGCACACAGATTTTTATGCACAAACTTTTAGGCAGATTTTATGCAGGAAAGTATAGCAGACTTTTACGCAGATAAGTTCTGAAGCCATGATTTACGCCAGATAGTTAAATCTTTATTTTACTCCAGACAGCTTGAAACTCTGTGTTACGCAGACAATTTCAAAATCTCTATCTCTGCTTTACGCAGACAGTCTCGAATCCCTACTTTACGCAGACTATCTAGAATCTTGATTCTATACGGATAAACTCTGAAGTCTTACTTCACACCAAACTTCTTTGAATCTCTGTTTTACGCGGACGGCCTAGGAACCTGTTTTACGCAAATATTCTATTAAATGCTTGCATCCTGTTTGTTTTTTTTTCCCCAGAAATATGGACGTATCCAATGGACACACAGATGATAGGGTTGATCAGGCAACAGATACCTCGCATGATGTAAATAGGACCCCGACTACCCCAAGAGACCAGTCCCCGAGACAGACACCGGTTTATCCACAATACCTCCACAATGGTCCTACTCAGGGAGCTACACTAGCTCAGCAAGAAGGATAGACCTCCCAGCACCAACACAACAGGCAGATACATCTTTGCCTCTACCTCCACCCTTTCCAGCCCTGATGCCACAACTAGAGGGACAGCCATAAATGTTCTAATTCTTCCAAGCCATGATGCAGACACAACGGCATCAGACTGAGACCTTGAGACAGAGCTTGATGACAGCTCTGGAGAGAACATCTACACCTGCACCTGTCCAACCAGCTGGCACTGTTCGAGGTTTTCGCCATATGGGCCCGGGAACCTTTTCGGGCAGTAAAACTCCGGAGGAGATCTCAGATTGGGTCTCCAACACGGAGATGCTGCTGGAGGGTTCACAGCTACACCCAGACCTTTGGATGACCGCGGTGAGGGCCCAACTCAAAGGCAACGCCCATCACTGGTGGGACTCCATAGAGCGCGACGTCAGCAAGAACCAGACGTGGGAGCAATTTTTAGTGTACTTCAATGCGAAGTATTTCCCGACTATGGTCAGGAATGCTCTATACTCCCAGTTCCTACACCTGGAACAAGAAACTCTGACTGTAGATGCCTACGACGCAGAGTTTAGTCGACTTAGTCGATTTGGTGCCATCATGATACCTAACGAGTTGGAGAAGGCCAATAGGTTCCATCACGGCCTTACCTCCGAGCTACAAAGGTATACCATCACACAATCAAGGATCTCTTATGAGGAGGTTTTTTCAGAGGCAAGAATCTATGAGGTCATTGGTAGAGAAGCGAGGCCCTCTAGCATGACCATACCAGCCAAAGCCCAGCCCAGAGCAGGAGGGCCAATCCATCGTCCAAGAATGCAGGCACAAAGGACAGTGCCATATCAGCACAAGGAGCTTCCGACTTGACATTATTGTGGCAAGAAGGGACATTTCGTCAGAGACTGCCGGAAGAAGCTTAGACTGTACATGATATGTGGAGCAAGTCAACACCTGGCCAGAGACTGCCCACAACGCAGAGAGGCAGCACCCTAGAACGGACAAGGGCCAACAGTACCAGTCCAGAGGATAATACCCCCGACTGGAGGTCAGCATCCCCTAGCACCCGGAGGATTTCAGAAGGGACCACCCTTGGCCCCACAAGAGGCTCAGTTCGACCGAGCCAGGCAGCAGGCAAGAGGGCAGAGGCACGGACATGCCTTTGCCTTAGCCGCAGTTACGGAGGAACCAGAAGGAGAAACTATCACAGGTACCATTTTAGTTGCGTCAATACCTGCAACTGCATTATTTGATTCTAGCCTACGCTATCTTTTATATCTAGTAGTTTCGTAGCCATGCATAGAGTAGCTACTTCCCCCTTGCCTAAGAGTTGGAAGATTCTTACCGAAGGAGGCATCGTACCAGTTACCAGCACTATTAGAACGTGCTCCGTAGTCGTGTGTAGTAGGGAGATGAGAGCACGATTTTTAGTACTCCTGATGCCAAACTTCGACGTTGTTTTAGGCATGGACTGGTTGAGCCAGTACAATGCTATACTAGACTGCCGGAGAGGTAGCGTCACTTTTAGACCACTAGATCACCCGAAATTCGAGTACATGCGGGGCACCATCGAGCAAGGAGTAGGCCAGACACCTGGAGCTTACATGGCTATGGAGATAGCTCCATCAGCTATTGTTGCAGAATTCGAGGATGTATTTCCGGAGGAGTTGCTAGGCCTACCGCCTGATAGAGAGGTAGAGTTCATTATTGAGTTAGTGCCGGGAGCAGCACCGGTATCTTCAAATGTGTACCGGTTGGCAAAGAAGGAGTTAGACGAGCTGAAGCTATAACTAGAAGAGTTGCAGATCAAGGGATTTGTTTGTCCTAGTGCATCACCTTGGGGAGCACCAGTGTTGTTTGTACCAAAGAAGGACGGGATATTCCGAATGTACATTGATTACAGAGCCCTTAATGCTTTGACAATAAAAAATAAGTACCCCCTACCACGAATTGATGATCTGTTCGACCAACTGACAGGAGCAGTAGTGTTCTCAAAGATAGATTTGAGATCAGGCTATCATCAGGTAAAGGTGCGAAGAGAAGACATTCCAAAAACAGCATTTAGGACTCGTTATGGTCACTACGAGTTCTTAGTGATGCCTTTTGGATTGACAAATGCACTTGTCGTATTTATGAACCTAATGAACAGAGTATTCCATCAGTATCTGGACCGGTTCGTGGTAGTCTTCATCGACGACATCTTGGTGTATTCAAAGAACTACGAGGAGCACGGAGAGCACTTGAGGCTAGTGTTAGAGACGCTAAGACGTGAGAGGCTTTATGCAAAGCTGAGTAAATGTGAGTTTTTCCTAGATCGTGTCGCTTTTCTTGGACACGTTATTTCAGGAGAGGGTATTTCGGTAGATCCAGCGAAGATTTTGTCAGTAGAAACGTGGCCGACCCCTACCAATGTTTCAGAGGTGAGGAGTTTCCTAGGACTTGTCGGATATTACCGGAGATTCGTAGAGAACTTTGCAAGGATCGCGGAGCCGATGACTCGCTTGACCCGCAAGGAGCAGGAGTTCATCTGGTCAGAGGAGTGTCAGATAGCGTTCGACGAGCTGAAAAAATGTCTGACTACGGCACCTATCTTGACCATACCTTCAGGATCCGGAGGATTCATAATCTACAGCGATGCATCCGAAAAAGGTTTAGGTTGTATCTTGATGTAACATGGGAAGGTTGTGGCCTACGTCTCTAGACAACTGAGGACCCATGAGAAGAATTACCCCACTCACGACCTGGAGCTTGCGGCAATCATCTTTGCCTTAAAGCTTTGGAGACACTATCTATACGGAGAACGAGTGGAGATATTCACTGATCACAAAAGCCTAAAGTACGTCTACACCCAGAAGGACTTGAACTTGAGACAAAGACGTTGGCTCGAGGTGATGTTAGACTTTGAGATTGAGCTGCAGTACCATCCGGGAAAGTCCAACATAGTAGCCGACACTTTAAGCAGGAGGCCCATATCATTCTTTTTAACTACCCAGCAACATCTATTGAATGACCTAGAACAACTGGGTATAGAAGTTATTATGCCAGGAACTGACGGCCAGTTGTCAAGTTACCAGTTGCAATCAACATTGGTCGAAAGGATCAAGGCTGGCCTGCTAACAGATGCCTGATTCCAGAGGCTTCGACAAAGGACAGAGGCCGGAATACAAACAGGATTACGCATACACGAGGATGGGACTTTAAGATGTGGTGACCGTCTCTATGTCCCGAATGGAGAACTTCGTCAAGAGCTGATAGCAGAAGCGCATAGCTCAACATACTCTATTCATCCATGAGGCACGAAGATGTACAGAGAACTGAGACAGTACTATTGGTGGCATGGAATGAAGAAGGAGATAGCCCGCTTTGTGGCAAAATGCCTGGTGTGTCAGCAAATCAAGTCTGAGCATCAGAGGTCCGCAGGCTTACTCCAACCACTCCCAATACCTGAGTAGAAATGGGAGCACATCACTATGGACTTTGTTACGGGCTTTCCAAGGAGTCCTAATGGTCGTAATGCGTTATGGGTGATCGTAGATCGACTCACCAAGGCTGCGCACTTTTTACCCTTCAGAGTTGGGCAATCCATAGAGGACTTAGCAGACATGTACATGAGAGATATTATGCGACTGCACGGAGTGCCAGTTAGTATCGTGTCTGACAGGGATACGAGGTTCACATCTTACTTTTGGCGGAGCATGCAAGAGAATCTTGGTACCCGCCTAAAGTTCAGCACATCATATCACCCGCAGACAGATGGACAGTCCGAGCGTACTATTCAGACACTGGAAGATATGTTGAGAGCGTGCATGCTTGATTTCAGTGGATCATGGGAGGACCATTTACATTTGGTCAAGTTTTCCTATAACAATAGCTATCAAGCGAGCATTCAAATGGCTCCCTATGAAGCACTGTATGGGAGGAAGTGTCGTTCCCAGTATGTTGGAGCGATGTGGGTGAAAGACAGATTCTAGGACCAGAATTGATTGTTCGTACAGTGGAGAAGGTAAAAAAATCCAAGGACACTTGCGAGCAGCGCAAGACAGACAAAAATAATGGGCAGACCTTCATCGTCGTCCCTTGGAGTTTAAAGAGGGCGACCATGTCTTCTTGAGGATATCACCCACCAGAGGCACCATTCAATTCGGAGGGCACGGTAAGTTGAGTCTAAGATATATTGGACCATTTAACGTGTTAGAGAGAGTGGGAGAAGTGGCGTACCGACTTGCGCTACCACCTTCACTTGAGGGAGTACATGACATATTTCATGTATCACAACTCAGGCGGTATGTGGCAGACAACAGTCATGTCCTCGACCATTCAGAAATTACCATTGGGCCGAGCTTATCATATCAAGAGCAACTCGTGGAAATCCTTGATCATAGAGAGAAAGTATTGATAAACCAGTCTATTCCCTTGGTCCGCGTAGCATGGAAGCATGGCGCACCAGGAGAATCCACTTGGGAACGCGAGGACGACATGCGCAAACGTTATCCGAACCTGTTCACAGACCAAGGTATAAAATTACCATGTTAATTTATATCTTATACCATACTTGACTTCCTACCGGGACTTTAATTTAATTTCAAGGACGGAATTTTTATAAGTTGGATAAAATGTAAAACTCCTAACCCAGAAAACGTATTAATTATGAGCTAAATAGAGAGAATAGATTTTATTAGATTTATTTTGAGAATTTTCAGCACTTAGAGGATTTATGGAGCTATTATAAAAAATTTCATAATTTATTCCATGTAGGCGACCCTTTGGACAGTAGCTAGCTTAACCGTATGCACCAATGTAATTTTTAGATATATATATATATATATATATATATATATATATATATATATTAAATTTATTAGAATAGAATTTCTTATGGGATCAAACCTAAAACCCAAACCCGCAACCCGTTAAACCATCACCCTGCATAAACAGCAGCAGTATTAAGACCAACTTTTCTTCTCTGCGCGTAAAGTTAGAAATAAACAGCAGCAGTAGCAAAACCACCTCCGCGCATAAACCAATTCCACCGCTTAAACTCTTTCACCGCGTGTAAAATAACCCTCTTATGACTCATCCCCCATGACTCATCCCCCACCGCCTCTCTATCTATTATTCCTAAACTAACCTCAACCGAAACCTAAACCAATGACAGACCAACTAAAACCTAAACCAATGAAAGAATGAAAGCAGCAGCAGTAATTCTTAATCCCTAAGTTTCCCCACCGCCTCCTTATCCCTATATATATTACAACACTTCCCAAAACTCTAATCCCACATCTTTCACCAAAACTTACATTATCAGGACGTACACTATACGAAGTCTTGCTCAGGCAAGTATACCTTGCCAAATTCTACTGTTTAAATTATAAATTATTGTATATATTTCTGTTGTAATATACATATAATTGTGTGCACCTGAGATTGACTCGGGTGCAGTCGACGAATACGTCGATACGTAGTATAACTGACTTAGACATTAGCAGACTCACCTACAGATGCGAGGGTATTCTGATATCCTCCTAGAGACTGACACTTGTTCACGCATCACGATTGCAACTCATGTTGGGATGCAGGTTCGCGTACTCGATTAGCTACCGGTGCGTGAAACACACATCATGACTTTAGCATGTAGTCAGGATTATCTAAAAAGTTGTGACTTAGCATATAGCTACGTGGTATGCACATTGTGGATTCGACTTGTATATCCGCATTGGGTGGGGAAGACAAATAGTAGGCGTATGGGACACCCACCTCCTTTATTGAAGATACCGCACTCTTCAGAGTGATACGGACGCATATATACTTTGCAGATACCACGTCCCTTAGAGTGTTGGACGTTATATATATACAGATACCTCATTCTTCGGAATGATGGACGTTGCAGATACCATACTCTAGAGGACGTTGGACGTTATGCCTATGCCTTCCCATACGTACCAATGTTGTCTTTACACTTGCATACACTTAGATGGTTAGCTCATCCTTTATTTATTCAGTATTTATATATGGCATGCTTTTATGTATCTTGTTATGTCCCACTGAGGACCTGGTTTCCTTCCAGATTTAGATGAGACGTACTATCCCACGATATACGGACCTGGGAAGGAGACGAGGTACGTATCCGAGGAGGAGCTAGAGGTGCTGCCATCCGAGTTCCTCTGATCTTGAGTAGACTTACCATCTAGAGCTGGAGCCTCTTTATCTAGATAGCCGATGCTCTAGTCATGTTATATTCAGTGCTCTTATTTTAGTTTTTTTAGTGGGTTTGTTCCCACCAGACATATCTGGGTTGTACTATAACATTTCAGACTTAGCACTTATATTCCAGTACTGATTTCAGTGTTCCATGATATATATTGTGGATGAGATTAGATGTTACCTGTTATATGCTAGTACTAGACTTGTTAGTATTTTAAACAGCGTAGCACGTCTCTTTGGGTCCAATATTGATTTTTTTTCGGAGACGTGTCAGCTGACCAATGCCACGTGGCCTGGTTCCACATGATTTTGGGACTGGGGCGTGACAGGGGATCACCGCGAAGGAGGGGGCAGTGGAGGAGGAGGGCTCGCCGGAGAGGGGGGCTGCTTGTCCCCGAGAGGGAAAGGGGGTGGGGGTCGGTGGAGGAGGAGGAGGAGAGGGCAATTGAGGGGGAGGGGCCGCCGGAGAGGGGTCGGGGGTCGATGGAGGATGTCATGCTCCAATCTTCCGTAGGAATCGGTCGTCCCCGTCGGGCACGAATCACTGTGCCAGCGCTCCCACGGGGCGATCGTTTCTATCAAGACGGGATGTCGTGCGAGCCTGGGATTGCGCCCGCATAAGGCAACATCGTTAAAGTTGTGGCTATTGTCAAATAGATCGAGTACGCATTGGAGGGACAGTATTACAAACAATAATCCATCTGAGTATACGAGACAAAGATCACGGCACGAGGTTCTCTGAATACAATTGCATCGTTCCATACATTATGTCCCTCTATACAAAGTATCTCAAAGCAATCTCGATACAGTTCTAGGCATCGATTCTAGATTTTTAGGTCCTGGGGATGATGCACGGCTATCGCTTCCTCAGATGATCCAGCACCTGCGAACAAGCAAACTGTTGGTGGGTCAGCACTTTGAAAAAAGTACTGATGAGTCTAAAATCAACTAACAGAAGCCACATTCACTAAAACCAACACTAAGTAATTATATTATAAAATATTACATTACTAGTGATTTTTCTAGTTTTACCTAGGTTCGTAACGTGCAGTCGAAGAACAGAGTCATATTTACTTCTTTTGGAAACAATCTTTGAAATCAGAGTTCATGTTCGATAGCATTCAAGCACACAAGACAAGCCAATTATTCTACTATCAGGGTGTGTGCAGCGTGTCTCATGAGCTATACTCAAAGACTCTAGGGACAATGTACCATGTAGAAACTATCCTTCTACCAAGCAAACAAGATGAACTATCTATATGCTTTCAGTCCCCGAGAAACTCAGGATCAGTAGCGGTAATCCAGCTAACCAATGACTCTTTTATCTGATGATATTAGCAGCTGTGACTCATGGTTGCTCTTCACTAATATAATAGCAACCGGGACCAAGGTTCAGCTCTGCACTAATAGCTATTGTTCGAACGATGCGAATGCATGAAACACTATCATATAAACTCTACGATGCAGACGAAATAAACAAGCAGACCATCTATCTCTTCTCTTCTATCTCTGTGCGGACTGGCCGCCATCTCTCTGATCAAGTTCAAGTACGAAGTAGTTCTATCAAAATACAAGCGATAAGGAAGCATGTTCAAGCAATCTCTTACTCTTTCTTATTAGCATAGCAATGGTTCTTCTATTGACAAGCATTCAAGTTCAAGCTAAGCATGCAATTCTATTATTCATGCAACAAAAACAATAATCTTCTTAGCAACAGGCATTATAAAACTCAGATTCATTATTAAGGCGTGCAAGAATCAGAGAACGAAGTTCTGTCCACTCACCTAGATCAGTCATCTTCTGGTTCAACAATAAGCTCTTAAGAAATATATCTTTTTTGAGTCAGCAAACCGATATCTCTTGTACATAGTGTCAACGCGGAGCGGGGCACTACATACTTACCCACCAAAAAAAGTTTCGTCCTCGAAACTTAAAGAAGAAACATTCGATATCCAGAGAAGCGATAGTCCTCATCCCTCACCATCCTCAATCGAAAACTCTAGGAAACCATAAGCACGAAAGCCCAACTCTCAAGCAACAAATCAAATCCAGAAAACTTTTGTGCACATCTTTGAGAATATTTATGGACTTATTGTATGGAACGTTCAACTCAACAACGATATCAATGCACAAGGAATCATCATCTAAGAACAGCAGCAAAATAGGCATAAGGCCAGAAGATCGAGTTGCTCTGATACCATTTTGTCACGCCCCGATCCCGCAGGGGGGCCGTTCGTCCTCGCTTGGGTCCTTACGGGACCGATTCGTTCTCGCCTGGGGCGTGATGCCGTGCAAGCCTAAGCTGTGCTTGTACAAGGTTAAAGCTCTGAACAAGGGCAATTAAGCTATTTAAGATGGGAGCAGCGACACAATATTGTAGAAAAGTAAAGAACACAATGACATAAGAAAATAAGCTCTTTATTGATAATCAAGATGTGTTACAAGCGGCGCTTGGCCAAGATTACAGTTCGCTCAAGCTCCCTTTCTCTCGATTATAATAACATCATTCCATACATTATGTCCCTCTATACAAAGCAGCTGAAAGCAATCTCGATACGACTCAAGGTATCGACTCTAGATTTTCGGGTCCTGGGGATGAGGCATGGCTATCGCTTCCTCGGACGATCCAGCACATGCGAACAAGCAAACTGTTGGTGGGTCAGTACTTTGGAGAAAGTACTGGTGAGTCTAAAATCAACGAACAGAAGCAACATTCACTAAAACCAACACTAAGTAACTATGTTATAAAATATTATATTACTAGTGATCTTTCTAGTTTTACCTAGGTTCGTTATATGCAGTACATGAACGGAGTCATATTACTTCTTTTGGAAATAATCTTTGAAATCAGAGTTCATGTTCGACAGCATTCAAGCACACAAGACAAGATGATTATTCTACTATCAGGGTGTGCACAGCGTGTCTCATGACCTATACTCAAAGACTGTAGGGACAATGCACCATCTAGAAACTATCCTTCTATCAAGCAAACAAGATGAACTATCTATATGCTTCCGGTCCCCGAGAAACTCAGGATCAGTAGCAGTAATCCAGCTAACCCATGGCTCTTTAATCTGATGCTATTAGCAGCTGTGACTCATGGTTGCTCTTCACTAACATAATAGCAGCCGGGACCAAGGTTCAGCTCTATACTAATAGCCATTGTCCGACCGATGCGAATGCATGAAACACTATCAAATAAACTCTACGATGCAGACAAAATGAACAAGCAGACCATCTATCTCTTCTCTTCTATCTCTGTGCGGACTGGCCGCCATCTCTCTGATCAAGTTCAAGCACGAAGTAGTTCTATCAAACAAAAGCGATAAGGAAACATGTTCAAGCAATCTCTTACTCTTTCTTATTAGCATAGCAATGGTTCTTCTATTGACAAGCATTCAAGTTCAAGCTAAGCATGCAGTTCTATTATTCATACAACGAAAACAATAATCTTCTTAGCAACATGCATTATAAACTCAGATTCATTATTAAGGCGTGCAAGAATCAGAGAACGAAGTTCTGCCCATTCACTTAGATCATTCATCTTCTGGTTCAACAAGGAGCTCTTAAGAAAGATATTATTTTTGAGTCAGCAAACCGATATCTCTTGTACATAGTGCCAACGCGGAGCGGTGCACTACAGAGGAGGCGATCGCCGGAGAGGGGGAGGGGGTCGGTGGGGGAGGAGGTTGCCAGAGAGGGATAGGGGGTCGAAGGGAGGGGGATCGAGAGATAGAGAGAGATAGAGAGAGAGAGATTGAGAATGAGAATGGGGGGGAAAGGAAACTGGCTGGAAAAATTTAAGTTTTTGTAGCGATGGATTTTTCGTCGCTAATCCGTCGATGAAGTAACAACGACGGATTAGCGACAAAATATTGACGAAATATAACATATTTGGTTTACATAAATAATTTAGTCGTTATTCCGTCGCATTTTCGTTACTGAGTCAGCGACGGATTAGTTTCCGTCATTGAGATCCGTCGCTATTTAACAATATTTTTGTAGTGTTACTTATTTTTCATAATTTTTTTAAGAGACTATCACTTGCTAATTATTTTTAGAAAGAACTTTTTCATATGGTAACCTATGAACCTTATTTTAATTTTGAATATGGTTTACGGATACCTACAAATGAGTTTTTGGTACTTATGGTTATGGACAATCATTTATTGTGATGGAGAGATCAACATACGTAAAATTAAAATATACCAAAAGATAATGGTTGAAATGAAGGAGTACTTCTAGAGTACTTTGTGTATACCTTTGAAGTTGAAAAAAAATTCTATAAGATTGCTATGGCCACGTTTGGTTCGCGGAATCATGGCATTGGAAAAAGAAAGTTATTCATTTCCTATGTTTGGATGTCAAAAGAATGGAGGAGGAGGAAATGAAAGTGATTCCTAATGGAAAGAAAATTGGAAGGAAAGTGGTTCCCTCCATCCACCCAATGATTCACTTTTCCACCTTTAAGTATTCACTTTCCCTTCCTATTTCCTTGGCATTTCCAAAAACTGAAAAGAAAAAAACGATGGGAATTAAAGTTTCCCAAAGAAAAGGAAAGAGCAAGGAATTGATGTCCTCTTTTCTTCCCTTTCCGCGAACCAAACGAGGCCAAGGCCAACCATGCTTTATGTATTAGAATATTGAGCAATTAAAAATTATGTCCATAAAATTAGTGTAGTCCTGATAAATGCTAAGGTAGATGAATGAAGATTGATTGAAAGATAAAATATGAAATAAGTATACCCGTGAGAAGTTATATGTTGCCAATTGAGGACAGGATGAGAGAACAATTCTCTTAGGAGGTTTGGACATGTGTAATCAGACAAATAGATGCTCTCGTAAGGAGCGATAAAATAGTAGTTGAAGGAGCCTCTAGGGCTAAAGGTATGCATAAAACATACTTTTTATCTAGAAATCAGAATTTGAGAAGTTAAACATGATTCAAACCAGTCATCCAAATTTGAGTTTCAAATCATGATGAAATCAGAACGAAATCAGGAGTGAAACGAGACAAATCAGGATGAAATCATGAAAAAAAAGAAGACAAAAATCAAGTATTTAAACAATCAAGACTTAGATATATCTATACTACTATATAATAGGAAAAGTTATTTTTACTGTGAACTTTTTTCTTCCAAATATGTCCTTAACTAATTTTACTAATTAAAATTATTCATTAAATTTAATGATGACGGCTAGATAATTACGTATATATTTTTTAAATGTACTTTGTTTTTCTGGTGCCCTTTACTCTTTTTTAAGTATAGAAAAAGTTAATTAATAGATATTTAAAATGCGTACAATACATATATATATATATATATATATATATATATATATATATATATATATATATATATATATATATATATATATATATATTATGCGATCCCACAATTTCTAAAGAAGGCTCTCATAAAGTTCAAATATCATTCAATAAAAATATGCACCAATTCTAGTTAATAAATACTTGATAAAGTTGAATTAATATTCAATGCAAAATCAAATAAATACAAGAACACAACATTTTAATCGATCAACATCATGTTAGGTCGGAGCGGTTTTACGGATTTTAAGTGTGATAGAGTTCACGTGTATCCCAAACCTGAAGGGATCGTCTTCTAATTGAGCCTAAGGGTCTGTTTGGATTGAGGACGAAGAGAGTTAAGCGATAAAAAGTTAAGTGAGAAAAAAAAAACTCCTTTGTTTGAGGGTGGGAGTTTAAGAGAGGAATTCATAAAGGGTTAAGTGAAGGTTAGTTTAACATTCTTTTGTCCATTTTAACCCTCCAAATTGGAGAGTTAACACGAAAATATGAGAAATTATGTTTAAAAAAAATCATAAATATCCTTTATTTGTCCTATAAAATATTATGATATTTTCTTCCATTTTTTTTGCTTTCAACCTACTGTTTCGTCTTCCTGACTTTCAACTTGTTACCGTCCAGATGTGTCGTATTTTCTCGCTTTATCTAATTACTCCTTATCCCACTAAAAATCATATGTAATAAGAATATTTTGATAACTATTCTATTTTTACTAATCATCTTTTCACTTAAAATCTACAATACTTATTAAATACATCCTACTTAACTCTTCCTTCAATCCAGCAAAATTATATGTATTGATATCCTCCCCCTCATCTAACTTTTTTTCACTTAAGACCACTAAACTCTGCTTAATTCTTCCTCAGCAGTCCAAGTAGACCCTAAAAGTGCGGAGTTGTGAATGAATGAACAATAGTACCGAATCTGTTATATGGTGTTAGTAATGGGCTGAGGCCCAGTGAGGATTAGTGGGCCGGTTTTATCGGGCTAATATTAGTAATAAAGTGAGCTGGAGTTCTATGAAATCATAAGATCTAATTTCCTTTCCAGTCCTCAAACAAGACTTCTTTCAGGTCGCTGCTGTACTAAATATGGTGAGTTCCTGCCATTTTTATGGAGTGAAAACTTCACTTAATTTCCATTTCTCTCTCATTTAAAATATTATGACATTCTCTTCCATTTATTTCTTCATTTTCATTTCAATGTGTGTGAGCACTTCTAAATGTCTTTATTTTTGTACTTTAGAATAAATTATGTAATAATAGTCGTTTTTAATATATTCTCAATGAGTATTAATTGGTAAAATTTTCTGTTGCAAATGTTGATTTAGATTACTGTGTTGAACACTTGGAAATGGGTCAGTGAGAAATCTGTCAAAGTCCCAATAGAAGTAGGTAAAATTATGTTATTGTCCTCATTTCCCTCGTTCATTAGAAATTGGTATTTGTTTTTTTTCTCGCTAATGCTGATTTAGATAGTGTGTTGAGCACTTGGAAATGGGTTGGTGACCGAACTGTCAATGGAGTTTTTTTTGTACTTCTTATTTATTTATTAAGAAATAGTTAATGATTTTTTATTTTATTTTTGCAAATGTTAATGGCACTACAAAAGTTACTAGGGCCAACACATTTTTGGAAATCCTATGCATGTTTTCAAATGTTTTGCAGTCCTTGCTATTTTTGGACTGCCAAAATTTTGGCACTTGTGGATATGCAATCTTATTTTCCCAGGACGGCATGCAAAAGTATGTTGTCTCGTAGTAATTGTTGTAGTGCCCTTAACATTTGCCTTTTTTCCGAGTCCATTTTTATTTATTCACCAAAACTATGATAAATGTTTACCGTTCACTCAAAGATTGTCACGTGTTAAATTAGTGGTCAAAACTAGTGTGGATGTTCACCAAATCACTCCCAAAGTGGTTTTAGGTTGAATGAAAATGCCACGTGGCAACCTTTGAGTGGAAGGGTCAACATTGACTTTAGTTTTGGTGGGTGAACAAGAATGGACTCATTTTTAACCCCTCTCGTTGAGTAGTAATTGGTATTATTTTTCTTCTTCTTGCAAATGCTGATTTAGATAGTTTGTTGAGCAGATGGAAATGGGTAAATGACCAATCTGTCAATGGACATACTCCTGTTTGGCCAATAAGTTTGCATGAATTTTGCAGTCTAATTCGATAAAGTGTAGCATATGATGTTTATGATGAGATTTGTGCCTAGGTGCTGGTGATGGAAATCATAGCTAGATTGGTATTCTAAGAAAGTGGTCAGTAGTAACGTGCTTACTCCCATTTTACTAATATGATATGAATATGTTGCCCTTAGTTCTCAAGAGTGCATCTTGCTTGATCCGTCCCGTTTAAGTTTGTTTTAGAACTTGGGGAGCATTGATTTCCTTATCTAGACTCATAGGGAAATATTTTTCTCTCCCCTTAGGAAAGTTAATAGGTTCCACATAACCTATGTTGCACGAAAACCGATATGATACGACACGGGACGGACACGACGACACAGACATGACACCTATTTTGGTGTCGTAGATTATTTTGGAGTGTCCATGTGTGTCCAATACGTGTGTCCGTTGTGTGTCCAACACGACATGGCCTGTGCTTCTTAGCTCATACCATTAACACAAGATATCTTATTACGGATTAGTAGAGTAGGTGTAACTCTCTTAATCCTGCTGATTCTTGCTTGTACGATTTCCGACGTTTTGCAATAAATTGATATATCTCCTTTATTCTACTTAGTGTTCGGACCTAATAAAACTAATAAGTAGATTGAATCCTCCTTTTTATGTATTATGTCATATTTTAAACAAATTCGCTTAATACTTCAGCACTTTACATCAGGTTAATCCCTAATACTAGCAGAGGAGTATTAGTAAGCCCAGTTTAAACACCATCTGACCACTAAAAACATGTGAGCCTATGTTGTATAATTCCCCTGTACAGTTAGGCATTTGGCAACCTAAACATGGGGAAAAAAAAACTGAGACTAGCTTTAACCTGTTGCCTATGCTACCTATGGTATTGTATCTACTAGTCCAAATGGACATCATGACAACTTATACATGCAAAGCTTAGATGTGGCATCTAAGTATCTGATTGTATTAACATCAGATAAATTTGAGAGAGTAAGCATTATACGTCAGTGTTTGGCAAGACGAATCCATTGTATGTAATATGTATGGCTACTTTGTATAGAAACAGACACGAATCTGGACATGGAAACAATACGTAGTTACGACATATTTGAGGCAGTTTTAGGACGTAGATACGACTATATATACTCATGAACACATCTATATACATATTTTATATATTGAATCTCAATAGTATCTAGATTTATGCATGTTTTGGACAATAAAAAGGTTTCAGAAAATTCTAGAAAAAGGATCAGTTGTTAAGTAATAAAATTTATTCCTCAATTATGTTTGGCTCAATAGTGGCCATGCCAAGTCATTTTCACCCATGTTTTTGGTTCCCTAGGGGCATAGACTCATGTGGGTGATCTAGGAAGTATTGACACGGATACAGTCCCTAAGGAGTATCAGTGCAACAGAGATGCCTAGTAATTTTATTTGGATTGTTTAATGCACCAAATCATTACGAGAATCATGACACAAGTGCTTCATATGATTGGTTTGTTGCTTTTGATCCATCGACATGCTCACCTCATTTATAGCAAATCATAGGAAGCGCGGATGCTCCAACTTCAAGTTTTAAAGATCCATCTAAAGGAATTTTACATTGATCTGGGTATTTATCCTACATGTCTTTAGACAATTTCATTGGTTTTGTGTCTTTTTATTTTCCCTAGGACTGGCTATGTGAAAGAGTTGCAGCTCGAGAAGCTAGGCTAAGTAAAGAGTGGCCTACACCTTTAAACAGTCACAATGTTAGCATTTCCGTAGCCTAGTTACTTCTTGTTATAGTATCAAGCCTTTTGTCACTGCTATATCTCCATCTGCTAGTCTGAAGAAACAAGAGTTTTGTCTGTCTAACATTACTGCCAAAACAATTTAAGAGACAAAAACAAGGCATGAGGACACGGCCCGTCTACTTCAGATTAGCAAGTCTTTCAAAATTGCTTGTGGTGCATCAAGCTTATGCATAGGAGTCCTGTGTGAAGAGATATCCTATCTGTGCACTACAATGAAAAGTTAACTAAGCAATAATAATAACAACAAAGCCTTTATCCCAAATGTTTGGGGTCTGCTATTTAAATCATTTTCTTTCATTCAGCTCTGCAAGGACCATTACTCTGTAACATTGACAAAAGTCACTCATTTGTTAAAACTCAATCCAAGTACCTTCAGGCTACCCCTAGTTCTAGCAGGTTCTTTGATTTATATCCTATCTCTGTCGCTAACCAGTGCATACAATGGCCTACTTTGCATATGTTCAAACCACCTGACATCATTCTCTCATCCTATCTTCAATTGGTGTCGCCTCCAACTTTTAACAAATACATTTATTTCTCATTCCATCTTTCAATGTATTGTCACTCATCCATCTTAACATTCTCATTTCAGCTACATTTATTTTATGGACATTTTTATTGTCCAAGACTCCAATCCATAAAGCATGACGTCTTATAGTTGTCTTATAGAATTTTCATTTCAACTTCAATGGTATCTTGCGATCACAAAGAACTCCACAATAATTCTCCCATTTCCGCCATCATGGTTTAATAATACGCACACCATTCTTCTTAATATCTCCATCATGATGAATAATTAATAATAATAACAATAACGAAACTAGCATTCCTAGGTATCTCTTATCCTTCAAAGGTATCTCTTATCCTTCAAGGTGGACTGCTTGTTTCTCGTTAACCGTTGGTTGAAGTTACATTTCATATGCTCTCTTTTCATCCTACTAATTTTTAAACTCTGAGATTCTCTCCACAATTTTGTTTTAGAATCTAACCCTTCTCTAGTCTTATCAACTATTGCAATATCATTAATAAACAACTCATGGAATTTCATCCCGAATCCTAGTAATTTCATCCATAACTAGCATAAATAGGTAAGGATTTGATCCTTGGTATAAACAATTGGTGATGGTTATCTCCTCCAATGGTCCTTACAGTAGTCGTAGCAACATGATGCTTGTCCTTTAAAATCTCAATGTAGCTAGCAGAATGTCGTTTCTCTCTCTAGCTACTATATAATATATATAAGCCTTTTCTAAATTAATAAAAACCGTTATAAAATCTAGCTTCTTCTAACTAATTTTTTTTACTGATCTTATTTGTAAGTTAATGGCTTCCATAGTAGATGTTCTTGGTATAAATTATAACTGATTCTCTGAAATTATTGTTGCCGTTCTTAGTCTTTTCTCAATTATTCTATCCCAGAGTTTCTTGGTATGGCTAATAAGTTTGATTTGTCATCGTTTAGTATCTCTCTCTCTCTCTCTCTCTCTCTCTCTCATCTGAATATATATGTATTGTAATACTATAATCCACTTGTCGGTATTTTTGGGGTACTTTCCTAGCCCTTGGGATTTTGTGGACTAAAAAAAATATTTTCTCCTAAACATTTTCAAACCTCGATGTAGATATTGTCAAGATCCAGAACTTCTCCACTTATCATTTCCTTTAAAGCTTTCTTAACTTCAAAAGTTGTTACAAATATAGCAATATTATCTATCTCGCATTATTTCATTTGCTTCCATATTAATGCTTTCTATGTTATGCTCATTAAACAACTTGTAAAAGTAACTCCTACACTCGTCTTTAATATCATTTCTTTTGTCAATTCCCTTTGGTCTTCACTCTTATGTTTAATATTACCTACGTCTCTACTCATTTTCCTACTCTAGCAAGCCTATAAATATCTTCTTCTCCCTCACTTTCTGACCTCTTATACAATGATAATAGGCCAATTTAGCTTATCTAACTCCTTTTTAACTTCTTTTTTGCTAACTTATATCTCCCGAAGTTATGAACATTTCTATACATTTGGAATATTAATAGAAAATAGGGCTGCAATCGAGCCGAGACGAGCTTTGCATGTTCAAGCTTGCTTCATTTAGGGTTGGTCGTTATTGAGCCAAGCCCGAGCTTGTAAGAAGATGTTCAAGCTCGGGTCGTTTTGTTAGCCGAGCTCGAGCTGCTCGTGAGAAGCTTGCAAGCTATTCAAGCTCGAATCGAGCTCGTGTTCTTATAATTTTTAGCAAATTTCATTACAGAAACAAGATAAAGTTTCATTACAAAAACACAAGATAAATGTAGAGAATTAAAGAAAAGAAAAGATATAATTGAAATGACTAATGAAAACTAGAACTCACATGGAAGAAATGGAGAGAAAATTTAGACGTTTGGTATTTTTAAAGGATTTGGAAGAGAAAAAGGATGAAAAATAATGAAGAAAACTTGAGAGTGCCAAGCTATAACCGAGTCGAGCCATATTGAGTCATAACCGAGTCGAGTCGAGTACTCTTTGAGCTTACTAGTCGAGCTTGTTTACGAGCTCTCCATCCGAGCTTACCTAGACTGGACACCTGGTTTGGTTCATCTTGGTTGAACCCATCGCTAAACCATCCCCCTCTTCCCTTATATATACTTGAGAGTTTTCTCATTCCTCCCTCTTTCTTCTTTATTTTTATTTTTACTTTTCTTTTCCTCTTTCTCCTTCCTCTCCCCCTAGACCGAACCCTAACCCTAGAAGAGGTTGTGATCACTTGGACCGAGAGAGGTAGAGGCTAAGAAGCCACTCCAGGCAAGTACATCTTGCACAAGAGAAGAACTATGAATTTATGCATACTTTTAGTTCTTAATATTTTTTGCTTATTTCTAGCTCATATTGTTGGGACCGAGCACCCATTCATCTTTAATACTTATTGTTCTTGATTTTCTTGGTTGGAATTGCATGGACCTGAGTTTTGGTCTATAGGTTCACTTATATTTTTCTGCGGTTTGATCTCCCAAAATTGTGTTTTACAAAACTAATTAGCTCATAGTGTAGTGCACCATATTTTATGTAACTTTGCTTTTGACTGTGCTTGATTTTGAGTCCAGCTAAGTTTAGTGCTGAAACTTGATACAATACGTATACTAAAATGGCTGACCGGAGAAGAAAAACAGTGCTTTGTGAAGAGTATGCAAGAGAACCCCTTTGGCGTAAAAATACGTATGTTTCACTTTGGGCGCATTGGTGTGATGTCCCAACTATTCGTGCGTACTAATCATACTGCACTCAGTCTCCTAGCAAAAGTGCGCCAGTCACACTCCTTGAGTCATTGGCGTATTTTCAAGAGTAAACGCAGTTGCCGCACTTTGGTGCGTATTCAATCAAAGTTCTCTCTAGGAAATCAAGAGAAAGTGCACCACAGTCAGTCAACGCACTTTTTTCGCATTTGGCAATCTGTCACACTTTTTCTATATTTCGTCACTCGGCACATTTTTTTTATGTTTGGTCTGCTTGCGCACTTTCTTCCCTCTTCGTTTCCTTAGGGACGAAGCTTTGGTTGGTTTCTCGATTTTTGTGTTATTGATTTGTGTGCTCCTCGATTGGCAAATTTCTCGACTGTCGAGTTTTGACCTCGGATTGTGTGTTGTCTTTTAGCTAGCTTGCTTGCGCACTTTCTTTGAAAGCACGCCTTATTCTCGTCCGCGCACTTTTGTCAACTGCGCCGTGTTGATTAACTTGACAAAGTGCGCCAACATTGTTTCTGTGAGTTTGTGCGCCTGGTTTTATCATCCGTTCCTTCCATTTTTTGCTTGGGATGTTTTTTTGTGTATTATATAGTTGGATGTTGTGCTCTTACAATTTAATACATGTTCTGACCCTCAAGACACCGTGAAAATTGTTGTGTATGATAAAGCTATTGCATTTGACATCGGGCAATCAAGTGAGTATTGCCCAATCTATCGCGTGTCGCAGATACGATAAGTTCGCCAGTGATAACTCGTGAATAGCTCGTACTCGTAACTCGTCATTCTAGGAAGTTCTCGAGTGTCCACGACTCAAGAACTTGAAATAATGATTAAACGAGATAAAATTTTACTAGATCATTAGGAGGGAAGAATATTGCGCTACCGGCTACCCCGATCTCCAAGAGCCCCATGAGGCATGGACCAACCGTGCTAGACAAGGGCCCCATGACCTACTAAGTTTACACATGCCACGGTACATATGAGACTTTGTGATGTACCGTAGTATTCATATGATTTGTTGCATAATGTGGTTACAAGATCTGTGATGTGCTGCGACACTACAAGTTGTTATTGAGCCGCGGTTCATAACATTATATATTTCAGTATATGCATTCCAGTATATGTTCCAGTTATGTTTCAGTTTCAGTTTATATTACAAGACAATTTACAGATAAGTTATCTTTACAAAACCTCTTTATGTTTACAAAACCAGTTTCATTTATAAAATCTCTTCATGTTTTCAAAACCAATCTTATTTACAAAATTCATTTATATTTTCAAAAACCATTTTATGCCTACGTTATGTTGTGTTATGCTATCAGTTATATGCTTTAGTTCTTTATCTATCATTGTTTGTGATGTGCAGTATAAGTACTAGACTAGCGTACCCTTGGCCATCCGGGTTGACTGCAGTGCCGGTGGTAACGATATTCTTCAAACATGCATTTGTTAGTAAATAGGTTTGTGATAACCCTAGTTAGTTAATTATAGCAAGTCGTAGGCATGTTTGTCCGTGATATGTTGTTTGCGTTGTCTGATTAGCTCGCCCTATTATATTCTTTTTTTTTTCGACGCGTGGTTAGAGTGTAAAGTTCTGCTCGGGTGAATGTCTGCAACCCCGGTCATTGTTTGGTTTAAGGGTTGTGGCCCTAATCCAGAGTAGTTCCTATGCCCACTTGCAGCTTGTCGTCTTATCTTTCTTTATAGTTAGGTTGTTATCAGTGCACCAGTCCTTATAGTTATTTTATCGAGACAAGTACATTAGTACCGTACAAAGCTCGACCCGCATTTATTTAGTTATTCGTTCTCTTATTTCTGCTGATTGTGGTTTTGGTTAACACCTTGAGTTCCTTTGTGGTACTTGTAGCTTGGGGTTCTGACCCTACTGATTTTGTTTGGCCAGATTACCCTGAGGAGACACAGGATCCACCGTACTTCCAGCAAGATGGCTCGCACTCGTATGACTGCAGTCGAAACTTGCGAGTGTGTTTCCTTCTTCCACCCCTCGTAGGGTTATCTCGTTCTGTGGTGTTTGGCAAGGGTCACTATTAGCCATTTTGTTCTGAGATTACTCTAACTTCGGTCAACATGATGTATATATTAGACCATGACTGATATATTTGATCATGTTTAATTATACTATGCTAGTGCAGCATTTTGTATTCACTAGCTTTATGATCATATGTGACATGTAATTTGGGACGTCCCTTTACTTTTATGTATGATATACTCTTGAAATTGTTGTTGATGGATTGAGATAACTAGGAATTGTCGGCCTTAGGACTGACTTCATAGCATGCTAGAGTCCACCCATTTGTCTTCTAGACAACCTTAGCACATTGCGGCTTACTTCGGTATTTTGCAATGTGTGGTTGGCCATGTCAGTCCTCGTATTTATCCAGTATTCTGGGAGCGGGACGTGACAACAAGCTTACCCTCAAGAGACGACCTATCTCTTTCCATACATTCTAGGTGAGTTCTTGTAAAGAGTCATGGCATGAAGCCTTGTGCTTCCTTGCGGTGCTACGGCGCTATGGCATGGCCTAAAGCCGAGGCTCCACCTCCGTGGTGTCATCCCCTGTAGCATGAGGTACCAGCCTCTTTGTGCCAAACTATCCAGCATGAAGCCTTGAGCTCCCTTGCGGTGTTACGCCACTGTGACATGGCTCGCGTAGCCGTGGGTTTACATCTTTTACCTCTTGGTGGTGTCACACCATTGTAACATGAGGTCACCGGTCTCTTTGTAGTGTTGTCTACCACTCTTCACTCTACGACATTAGGCTACTTGCCTATGTGCGGTGCAACGCCGCTGTGACATGGCTCACGAAGCCGAGGCATTACCCTATCGAGGAACCTCATCATAGTGTCACCCAATGTAGCATGGAGTCCTTACGCTCCTTTGTAGTGCTGCGCTACCGTGCTTCCTGTAAAGCATACTAGACATTCAAAACGTTTGAGAACTCATTAAGGCGTCCCTAATAGGAAGATCTGCGAGAACTCTTACCCATATCTTACTATTTCTTCGGAATTGTTCGCTCATAGCACGATAGAATTGTCCGATTGTAGTTCGACGCGCTGCTTCAATAATCCATCCTTCCACATGATTTGTTCTACACAAAGAACAAAATAGTAGACAACAATGGTTCTGGGTCCGTAACCCTTCAATGTCTCAAAGTACTACCTACTGTTCCTGATATTCTTCCAGTCAATGATCGTTCTTTGAACCAAAAGCTAGATGCCTAGTAGATTTCTCTTTGAACTAATAGCATAAAAATTTATGGTAGAATTACAAAGACACAATATCAGAATGTCTTCAAGCCATTTTGTTTATTGTGTCTTCGACCAGCTGGCGCTTCAGACCTTTGATGAACAGATCCGCCAAATTTTTCTGGCTTCGAACATCAATCACGACAATGACTCCAGTCTTTATCAGATCATTCACTGCCCTGTGCCTCAGTCACACAGTCCTCTTCTTACCATTGAAGAGGTTATTTGATGCCACTGCTCTGTCGCCTAGTTGTCACAGTATATCAGTACTGTCAGAATCTGCACACCAACCAATGGAAGATCATACATGAGCTCCCGAAGCTATTCTGCTTCATCCGCTGCAGCCGCCAATGCATAAATCTTAGATTCCATCGAGGAATAAGAGAGCATAGTCTGCTTCTTCGACTTCCACGATATAGCAGCTCCACCCATGGAGAAGACGTATTCTCCTGTGAACCTTTCGCTATCTATTTCTGACCACCAGCTTGCATCACTGAAGCCTTCCACCATTGTCGGACACCCGCTATAGTGCAATGCATACTTCTGAGTCCTCTTGAGATATCTTATCACTCTTTTCACAGCTTTCCAGTGCTCCACACCTGGGTTGCTCGTGAATCGACTCAGCATCCCCACGACGAAAGCTATGTTAGGCCTTGTGGCAGTTGTTGCATACATCAAACTCCCGATAATGCTTGAGTACTCCAGCTGCCTAACTCTTTTCCTAGAATTTGGCTTCAGCTTCTTGTTACACCTGTATGGAGTATCGATCGCTGAAAGATCCTGATATCCATAGTGTGTGAGCATCTTCTCAATATAATAAGACTGTGACAGCGCCACTCCAGTATTCGTCCGGATCTTTATCCTCAGGATAACATCAGCTTCCCCCAAGTCCTTCATACTGAACTTGGATGAGAGGAACTTCTTTGTCTCAGTGACACGCGTTAGATCCTTACCCATGATCAACATGTCGTCCACGTACAGACAAACGGTGATTGCTCTCCTGTTAGCAAACTTTGTTTAAACGCACTTGTCCGTCTCACTGACCCTGTAGCTGTTTGATCTTATGACTTTGTCAAACTTCTCATGCCACATCTTGGGAGCTTGAACGTATAACGATTTCACCAACTTGCAGACTTTGTCTTTATGTCCTTTGACGACAAATCCTTTTGGCTGTTGCATATAAATCTCTTCGGTCAATTCTCCATTCAGAATGCTGTTTTAACATCCATCTGATGAATAACTAGCTTGTGAATTGTATTCAGAGCAATCAACATCCTGATGGTCGTCATCCGCGCTACTGGAGCACATGTGTCAAAGTAGTCGATCCCCTGCTTCTGAGAAAATCCTTTGTCTACTAGCCTCGCCTTGAACTTGTCAACAGTTCGATCGACCTTCATCTTCTTCTCGAAGATCCACTTGCATCCGATTGGTTTAGTTCCTTCAGGCAGATCAACTAACACCAAAGTGTTGTTGGAGGTTATTGAGTCATACTCATCATTGATAACCTTCCTCCAGAAGACGTCTCTGGTCTTCATCGCCTCATCATAGGTAAGCGGATCTGCTTCCACATGATAGGTGACGAAATCTTCTCCGAAGTACTTTCTTCTCACTCGCTTAGACATCAGTTCTGCGAGTTCTGGTTCGAACGTTGTCTCTGGAGTGACAACTTCTTGGACTACATCTTTATTTGAAGCATTAGCCTCCTGTGCACCCACACTATTCTCCGAAATATCCGCGATAACAATGTTCTTGTGCCTTGCAAATTTATCTTCAAAGAATTCTGCGTCGAGAGATTTGATGATATGATTTGACTCTATATCAAGAAACCTCCGAGCATCACTCTTCTCAGCATAATCCATGAAGATAGTCTTTGTATTCCTTGTACCCAGGTTCTGAACTTCTAGTCCGAAACCTTTACATAAGCCGGACACACCAACACTCGAATGCCATTCAAGTTGGGTCTGACTTTGAACCAGAGTTCATGAGGAGTGACATCAGAAGTTGCGTACGACACTCTATTCAGAATGAAAGTAGCCGTGAGCTCAGCTTCTCCCCAGTAGCAGTTTGGAAGATCCGCAGTCAACATCATTGAGTTCATCATCTCTGTCAATATCATGTTCTTCCTTTCAGCTACTCCATTCGATTGACGAGAATATGGAGCAGTTGTCTCATTGACAATTCCATGTTCTTTGCAGAACAATGTGAATTCAATAGACCTATACTCTCCGCCTCGATCGCTTCTGAGTCTCTTGAGTTGTCCTGTTTGATGTTAAGCCTCAGCCTCGAACTCCTTGAACTTCTCGAATGCTTCGTCTTTTGACTTGAGCAGATAGACGAACGCGTACTTTGAGCAGTGTTCTAAAAATTGGGTTAGGCAGCCGTCCGTCGCACCGAAATTCGAAAATCGGCAGTCCTAGGCGGCGAGGCGGACCTGTTCGGCCTAGACGGCCAGGTGGGAATTGAATTTTTTTTTGAAATTTCAAAATTTCAAAATTCCAAATTTAAAATTTAGAATTTTAAAAAAAAAGATTTTAGAAAAAAAAATCAAGAAATTAAAAAAAACAATATTCAAATTTTGAATAAAATTTAAAAAATTCAAAAGAAAAAACCAAATTTCAAAAAATATCAAAACATTCGAAAAAAATTCAAAAATTTCCAAAAAATTTCAAAACAATAAGGAAAAATTTAGTATTTCAAAAAGAAAAAATAATTCTGTACGTCCGCCTAGGCGCTATTTGGCCCTCCACCGCACCGATTTCGTCTAGAGATTTTTAGAACATTGACTTCGAGTTGTCGTCGATGAAAGTAATGAAGTACTTTATCTTGGCCTTTGTGGAGAACTGCTTGAAGTCACATATATCTGTGTGCACCAACTGCAGAAGATCTGTGCTCCGATTTATCCGCTTGAACGTTTTTCTTATGATCTCTGTCTACGCACAGACCTCACACTTCTTCACCTCATTACCCCTACATTTGGAGATAAGTCCTAGACTAGACATTTTGTTTATAATGTACAATGAATATGCCCTAGTCTATTATGCCATAACTCAAGAGAATAACCAGAAGAAGATATTGCATTTATCATCTTAGCAGGAGTTACAAGTTGAAGTTTGAACATCCTTTCGGTAGAAAATGCTTTTTTGAAGTATGTTTCTTTGTAAGACATCACCATCTGTCCAACATTGATATCCATCCTCAAGCCTGCGTTGAAGAGCAGGCTTTCCGAGACCAAGTTCTTGGCTATCATCGGTACATGTTTCACTTCATGAAGCGACAGAGACTTCCCTGAAGTCAAATTAAGTACCACCGTTTTGGTCCCAAGTACTTCAACTTGTGCCTGATTTGCCACCATGATCTTCTCAGATGTAGGCCTATAGGTGGTAAACAACTCGCTCTTTGAGCAAACATGATAGGATGCGCCAGTGACCACCCACCTGTCCGTCGACACCAACCGTCACAACCTGCGCAATCATAGCAACCTTGTTAGCCTCACCTTGCTGTCTGTTTGGACTTGGATCTGCAGTCTTTCCGGTAGTGGCCCTTCTTGCCACAGTTAAAACAAGTCACAACTGACTTGGGCTTGGACTTCGGCCTGAACAAAGCCGACTTCACCTTCAGATGGTTGAAGTCCTTCTGTTTGTTGTGAGAAGCCTTCTGCTTTCCCTTGGAGTCACCGACATGCACTAAGTTGGCATTTGCCAACTGCTTGGACAACATGTCCACTTTGTTTCGAGCCCTCAGCTTATCTTCAACATGTATATTATGCAGTATTTGATCAAGACCGACTTCCATCTTCTTCCACTGCATGTTCGAGATAAAGTTGCTCAATCCCGAAGGGAGTTTGGCAACAATACCTCCTACAATGAAAGCGTCGTCCATGGCCATGCCATCATCCTCAAGTTTTTGACGAAGCTTGAGAAATTCCTTGACTTGAGGCAACATCGTCTTGTCGTCCTCAAATCGCATCGTCTAGACCTTTTCGGTCACATGGATCTTGTTGCGGTTCTCATCCGTCTTGTAATACTTTTCCAGCGACTCCCATATGACCTTAGTATGGCCCGTCTTGCTGTATGACTCCGCCAAAGTATCCTTCATGAAGTTCAGAATCAACAACTTGCATAGGCTGTTATTTCTCCTCCACTTGTTTTGCTTAGCAGTTGCATTAACAATCGTCCGTACAGGAGCATCATCACCCTTCGGAATCACAGGCTCATGATCTGTCAACGCGTAGTCCACGCTTATGAGTTGAAGATTAAGGCTAACCTTTCTCTTCCAGACGTTGTAATGTTCTCCGTCAAACTTTTCAAGTTTGTTAAAACTTGTGTCGAGAAGGTTTGCACGGTTGTTCTCCATCTTTACTTCAGATCTTGCTTTTAGATTGTTAGTCTCAGTCTCGGAACTTAATCAAAAGATAGAAGAACGGGCCAGGAACAGAGCTTCAAGCAAATTTTACAGTCTGTCCTCTGTTTGATCCTGTAGTTGTAGTCAAGACACAGAGGTTTCAGCAAACAAGTTTATCCTTTGAAGAACTCGATTCCAACGAAGCACTTTAATAACAATATTTTTGATTAAAATTTGCAAAAGAATACAATAACCAGAAAGTGTACTCTCCGTTCCCAATATACGTATTTGGAGCGTAATTATTTTCTTGCTAGCGTAGTTATATGTTGTAGAGAGACTAGACCCATTCTTTGGTTCACTTGGCTCTTGGTTTATTTGTTTGGTTTGGTTTGGTTTTATCATGAGTTGAACCCATGGTCCAAACCTCAAGCCCTCCATATATAACTCAACTTCACTCTCTCCTATATCATTTTTCCTCTTCTATTCTCTTTCTTAGGTTTTCCTCTTCCCCTCTATAGGCAAGTACATCTTACAAGAAATGGAGAAACCCGTTATATTTTTGTTCCATTATGTTCCTTATATGATTCTCCATGCATTTAGAACTTGGTATTTTTGGATTTGGTGGACGGATTAGTGTAGATCTAAGTTTTAAGTTTTATGCTTTTCTATGTATTCTTGAATGTTCTTGGGTTTTGATCTCTTAAAACTTAATGTTTTCGAAAACTCATTGTTTTATGTTGATGAGCACATGATTTTGAGTAGTTTAGAACTTTGGTGGATTTGGACTTCGTTTGAGGTTTCTGCGGAAGAAACAAGGTTTGGGTTTTGGAGCTTTTTCGTGGCCAAACATTGCTGGAATGGGACGAAGGAACTCCATGCGCCCAGCAGATGGCATGCGGCCTGTACTTCTCGCCCAAGAGATTTCATGCGGCCATCTTGTTGGACGCATGGAATAGATTTCTGCATATGCGTCCCTTGGCCAAATGCTTGAAACTTGAACGAATGAAATTTTCTCTAAGTCCTAAAATATTTCATGCGGCCAAGTGTGCATGCGGCCCAGAGGAGCATGCGGTCTAGTCGACCATGCGGCCAGGAGTTATGAGTCCCTCTTCTTCTGGACGCATAACTACTAAATGACTCGGTACGACTTTTCCTACTTTTTATTCTGTCACTTTTATCACATGTCATATTACTCACTTTTCTGACTTGACTTGCATTTGTTCTTTGTCACATTACACGTTTTTCGAAGAGTGGAGTTGGCTCTGCTCATGCGGCCTGTTGGCTCATGCGGTCTGTTGGTTCATGCGGCCCGTTTGGTCATGCAGCCAACTGACTCATGCGTGAACTGTTCCCATGCGTCCACTTTGACACATGTTTGGTTTAATATTTCTGTTTGGTTAAATGATTGTGATGCTATGTGTTAACTTAGAAATGAATTATATGACCCAGATATGACTATGTGCTAAATGACTAAGTACCTGGCATGAGCCCTGTAGATATGGTCCTACATGTACTTACTTGCTAATTATGCTACTTTTCCTGTATCACCTTATTATACGTTGGACAGAATAAGGGACGTAGTTCAACTCGAGGGAGGGTTCGCAATCCCGGTCCTTGTTTGATTTAAGGATTGTGGATCTGATCTCGAGGGGTTCCCGCACTATTGTTTTATCTATCGATATAATAAAGAGACAAATTATTGTGACCATAAATTGCTTGTCCTATCCTGAATACATTGTTACTTGATAACTTGTCCACAATCTTGATACTAGAACTTGTTTCTGCCTTGACCCTTGTATCCGTGCTGATACACTCGATTGCACCAAGAGTGCTACTCGATATATAGTGAGCCGTCGTGCCACATACGCTTGCTACGTGATATATGTAATTATTTTCTTGCACGGATCTGGTAGTTGGACAGTGATTTAGTCGTGGCTAGATAATATTGATTATTGCATCACACTTCGGTGAATCCAGATTTTACTTTAAGAAACAATGTGGATTCGTATCAAGAGTGCCCGTACTTAAAGTACGACATTTAGGAAGGAATGTTCATGTGACCACGACATGAGATTCTAGACCACTTAGGGTTAACTAGGCAACTTAATTTATAGAGCATTGGGAGGGAATGGTATCTCGAGATCATACATGTCGAACCACCCTAAGTTAGCTAGAGTAAAGGCTGGCCACCACGGATACTGTATATCAATCCGCACTAGTGGAATGCAGTATTTGACTTATTTATAACTCGAGCCAGTGTCTTTCCTATAGAAAGCCTGGACTGCTACTAATCATTAAATTGGCTCAGGGCCCTTATAAGGGACTGGTGCATCATATATTCTTGTTTGTATATAATTGGTTCAGCCAACCCTGCTCGATTATGGTACGATCTGAGGATACTGATATATTGCATTACTGGGATTACTCAGAGATCACATATCAAGTCGTAACTCATGTTTGGACGTTAAATCTGTTTTATTTAGAGAAGTGGACCGTTGCAGCATGAAAGTTCAACTCATATCCTTGTTTGGTTATTGAGTTGCGCTGTTGTGTTACAACGGGACACAGATCGAAGCTACTTGTTATCACTGTTATTTTTACTTAAATATTGTATCCCTGCTTGTGTATTGTGCCTTCTGTTGAGTGAAATTAGGGACATAGACTATCGTGGCATGATAGTTTAACTCATGTCCTTAGTTGGTTGTTAGGTTGCGCTATTGTGTTACGATAGCTTGTGGAGTGAAACTACGACGCAAAGTTATTCTAGCTTGACCATAATCAAGGAACATATTCTATCTTGATGTGATGTGGCACTTCCTGTCCTTGTTTGGTGAATGGGTGTCGTGTCATGTCATGGATGGGACATATGCCAATGATTGTTGGTTTAAGCATCTCATGCTATAGAACTGGTTTTGTTTTTTCATTTCGTACTTCCTTTGTGGTACTTGCTATTTGGGATCTGACCCCATTGGTTTTGTATGGCCAGGTTTAGAGCCAGCACCTGAGAATGAAGCGTATCTTTCCCTCACTGATGGCATGCACCAGAAGGATGGCTGCTGAGGGTCACGAGTGGGTTCCTTCATTCACTGCTCGTCTTTTGTAAATTATAATATTTTGGGCGTTTAGCCAACCGGTACCTGTTAGCCGGATAGTATGGACACTAGCTCCCTACATGACATGTAATATATTCATACTGCAGCCGACTCACTGTCATGTATACTTTTGATTGTGTATCTGGCATATCACTTGTATTTGTTTGATCTCTAGAATATTCTGATGCGGCGTTGGGGACGCCTTACTGCTTATTCTGAAATATTCTATGTTTTTGCTACTTGTTTGAATGATTGAGATATAAAAGTTCTTGACCCTAGAAGACTTGATTGTAGTATGCACCCCTTGTCTCTAGACAACCTTAACACATTGCGGGTTGCTTCGGTATTCCGCAAGGTGTGGTTGGCTGAGTCATTCCCCCGCTTTCCAGTATTCTGAATCTGGGGCGTAACAAGGTTTTAGTGGTGGCCCATGCAGGTCTATTTTTTCAGACTTGTGGGGTGACCTGATTATAAGAAATCTCAATCAAACATGTTCCCCCTTGAAATCCTGAATCTGCCTTCTCGAACTCGACTTGACTTCTGTACCATTGATGCCTCGATCATTTCTTGTTCTGTTCTTGGTTTATCTTGTGTCCTTTTCCTTAGGGCTTCTCCAGAATCAGTGGTTGGAGCACTAATAGTTTCAGCAGGACAAGGATCTGTTGGCCCACAACGAGAGACATCACCTGTTCCTGGAGGGATCAGGGTAGAACCCGTAGTGGAGCACGAATAACATGTACCAGAAGTTCCAGTACCCCCGGTCGTACCAGCAGTGCTAGTAGCACTTGATACACCGGCATTGCTAGAGATTATTCGAGGAATGATGGTGGCTCAACAACATCTGCAGCTTCAGCAGCAGGAGCAGAATGTCTTGTTGCATCAAGGATTACAGACGGCTTTGGAGAGAAGTGTTAGAACAGACTCAGGGGCATCGGTGAGGTTCTGCCGACTCAACCCTAGGTACTTTGATGGCACGGAGGATGCAATTACCGCAGATGCTTGGCTGCAGAAAATTGAGACAATACTGACAGCAGCAAGGGTTCCAGCTGAGGAACAAGTTAATCAGGTTCGATTGCAACTCCAGGACCTTGCCAGAGATTGGTGGGCAGCAGAAGATGTTGGTTTAAGACAACCTGTCTCATGGGACAACTTCAGAACCCGTTTCAGGGTCAAGTATTTCGGAGTGGTAGCGCAGCATGAGCTACAACAGAGGTTTATCAATCTCAAGCAGTCTGGGAGGACGGTGGATGGCTACGCAACAGAGTTCTGCAGGCTTAGCAGGTTTGTCCCAACAATGGTGGCAACAGAACCAGAGCGGACGATGAGGTTTCAGTATGGACTTCATCTGGAAATTCAGCAAGTGGTAGAGGGCCATAACTACCAAACCTTCGATGAAGTATTGATCGCATCCTGGCGACATGAGCTGACAATGTAGATGTTAGCTTCGAGGCCAGGAGGCCAGAAGAGGTCTCATACACAGAGCGGAGGAGGACCAGCACAACAGACGTCAGCACCATCTCCTGGCGTTCACATTCATGACACAGAGCCGAGGAGGCCAGTGGCATAGGCAACAACAGTACCAGCTCGGCCATATCATTCGAGGCAACAACAACAACGATTAGGAGCCCCAGTCGAATGTACGTATTGTGGCAAGGGAGGCCATACCAAGGATGTGTGTAGGGCAGCACAAGGGTTGTGCCTACGATGTGGTAGTCCAGACCATCGGATCGCTAATTGTCCGATGATGTAGAGGATTAAAGGGCCAGTACAACGATTAGCCTTACCAGCACTAGGGGCAGCTCAGTACAGGGGACCAACACTGGCACTCAGGCCTTTGGCTCAACATCCATTGCCGACGCAAACTCAGATGTACGACCAACAGAGGAATCAGCAGTATGGGTAGCAGACGCCACAACTGCGTATCCAAGGGAGGCAGCAACAAGGAGCACAGCGAGGCCAAGGGAAACCTTTTACCCCTTCTCTGGAGGAGGCTTTGGCATCAGGTGACATGGTGGCAGGTAACATTGTCGTTACATCTTTTTCTGCCATAGTATTATTTGATTCGGGAGCATCTCATTCATTTGTATGTGCACGATTTGCGACACGTATTGGATTGGAGTTCAAGGCATTGCCAGAGAGGCTGAATATACTCACTGGTAATGGTCTCGTAGGAGTTGATAGAGTATGTCTAGCGTGTCTAATCGTAGTGTGCGGGCATTTATTACCTGCAAGGTTGATCGAGTTCTCTATGGATAATTTCGACGTTATTCTAGGCATAAACTGGTTAAGAGAGTCATGCGAAGATAGATTGTCGTAGGGGTAGAGTGTTGTTTAACATCCGGGCAAGGAAGAGTTTATCTTCAACAGAACGGTGAGGGACCAGCATGAAGATGGCATAGCAGCAGTAGCGAGAATTGGAGATCAGCTTCCTAGAATAATTGAAGAATTTCTTGATGTATTTCTGGAAGATCTTTCAGGATTACCCCCTGTAAGAGAGGTGGAGTTATGCATGGACTTGAGGCCAAGAGCAGAACCAATTTCCAACAAAGTCTATCAGATGTCACCGATGAACTCAACCAGCTATATCAACATGTGGAAGAACTGAAGGTGAAAAAGTTCATTCGGGCTAGTGGATCACCATGGGGAGCACCAACGCTTATAGTAAAGAAGAAAGACGGGACGACACGGTTGTGTATCGACTAAAGACAGCTGAATGCAGTAACAGTGAAGAACAAGTATCTATTGCCTAGGATTGATGACTTGTTTGACCAATTGAGCGAAGCAAAAGTATTTTTCAAGATAGATCTTCGATCAGGATATTATCAAGTAAGGGTCCGGGAGCAAGATATACCGAAGACAGCATTTCGATCTCGATATGGGCATTACGAATTTTTAGTTATGCTATTCGTATTGACTAATGCACCAGCAATATTCATGGATTTGATGAATCGTATCTTCATGCCATACCTAGATCAATTTGTAGTGGTATTCATAGATGACATTCTTGTCTACTCTAACAGTGAAGAAGAGCATGAAGAACATCTTCGGAGAGTGTTGCAAGTTTTAAGGGTGCATCAGTTGTATGCCAAGCTCAGTAAGTGTGAATTCTGGTTAGGTTATGTGTCATTCTTAGGGCACATCATCTCAGGAGCAGGAGTATCAGTTGACCCCAAGAAGGTCAAAGCAGTAGAGAATTGGCCAATCCCGAAGACAGTAGCAGATGTGCGAAGTTTCTTGGGGTTAACAGGATATTGCCGAAGGTTCGTGGCCGAATTTCAGCTCCAATGACTCGTCTAACCTGCAAGGAGGTGAAGTTTGTTTGGACGACAGAGTGCCAAGCAACATTCGAGAAGTTGAAAGAGAAACTGATATCAGCACCGATCCTTACACTTCCAGTAGGATCATGAGGGTTCATAATTTATTGCGACAAATCTGGGAAATGACTCGGGTGTGTGTTGATGCAGTACGGGAAAGTGATAGCTTATGCGTCTCGACAGCTTCGATATCATGAGAAAAATTATTCAACACATGATTTGGAGTTAGCAATAGTAGTATTTGCACTCAAGCTATGGAGACACTGCCTATATTGCGATCAGGTGGAGATATTCACAGATCATAAGAGTTTAAAGTACATATTCACCCAGAAGGATCTGAACATGAGGCATAGGAGGTGGCTAGAATTGTTTGGTGATCATGATGTAGCACTTCAGTATCACCCAGACAAGGCAAATGTGGTGACAGATGCTCTAAGTAGGAGATGTAGCGCATTTGTCTTTACAACTCAGAAGCACATTTAGAAGATCTTCGAGAGATGGACATCGAGGTAGTGTTACCTCAAGGAGCGGGAATACTAGCCAATCTTCAGATTCAGTCAACCTTGGTGGAGAGGATCAAGGCATTTCAAGCAGAAGATTCTCAGATTCATAAGCTTAGGACAGAATGTGAGTCAGGCCTTAGGAAGGAATTAAGGATTTACGAAGACGGAACACTTAGATTTGGAAACCGTCTTTGTGTGCCAAGTGGAGATATCTGACAGGAAGTAATGATCGAGGCACACAGTTCTCAATATTCTATTCATCCAGGAGGCACGAAGATGTACCATGATATTAAGCAACATTTCTGGTGGAACGAAATGAAAGAGAGAGCTCGGTTCGTTTTACGATGTCTCATATGTCAGCAGGTGAAGACAGAGCAGCAGAGACCAGCAGGATTATTGCAACCCCTGCCTATTCCAGAGTGGAAGTGGGAACACATTACGATGGACTTTGTGATCGGCTTACCTAGATCCCCTACTGGACGCGATGCAGTTTGGTAATAGTAGATCGACTCACGAAGGTGTCACATTTTCTTCCTTTCCGAGTAGGACAGTCCACAGAGCAGTTAACAGAGATGTATATACAACATATAGTAATGCAACACGGAGTTCCAACAAGTATAGTGTCAGACCGTGATATCCGCTTTACGTCTCATTTTTGGAGAAGTTTACACGAGCGCTTGGGTACTAAGTTGAGATTCAGTACTGCGTATCATCCTCAAACAGACGGCCAGTCAGAGAGGACAATACAAACATTGGAAGATATGCTGCGGGCTTGTTCTTTAGACCTTGGTGGGTCATGGGAAGATCACCTTCACTTAGTGGAATTTTCGTACAATAACAGTTATCGGGCCAGCATACAAATGGCTCCATTCGAGGCATTGTACGGAAGGAAGTGCATGTCGTCTTTAGCATGTGATGACATTGGTGAACGGAAGATGTTGGGGCCTAAGATGATCACACAGACCGTTGAAGTGGTTAAGCAGATTAGAGAGCGGCTTCGAGTTGCACAAGATCGTCATCGTCATTGGGCAGATCAGCATCGTAGGTCGTTAGAGTTTTCTGTCGGCGACTATGTATTTTTGCGAATTTTGCCTACCCATGGAGTCATTAGGTTCGGGGTTCGCGGAAAGCTTAGTCCGCGGTACGTTGGACCGTTCGATATTCTCGAGAGGGTAGGGGATGTTGCTTATCGTCTTGCCCTTCCGCCTTCGCTACGTGAGGTGTACGATGTCTTTCATGTGTCTCAGTTGCGTAGGTATGTCCCGGATCCGAGTCATGTCCTCGATCACTCTGAGTTAGTCGTTGGTACCGACTTGACTAACGAGGAATGGCCCGTGTCCATCTTGGATCATAGAGAAAGTACTCAAGAACCGGACTATCCGTCTTGTTCTTGTTGCTTGGGGGCATCACTCTTTGGGAGAGTCGACGTGGGAGCGCGATGACGATATTCGATCTCGATACCCGCAACTATTCGACTCATAAGGTATATTTTCTTCGTATGTCTTAGCATCTTTCATTCCGTAATCGGCAAGCACTCATAAGGGATGAAGTTGCTTCGCTTCATTATAGGTGTTATTGTTATACTTGCTTATTTGTATGTGTAGATTGCTTATAGATAGTTGTTGCTTGCTTTGACATTTCTAACTAGCCTTGAGTTTGAATTCCGAGGACGAAATTTTTTTAAGGTGGGTAGAGATGTCACTCCTCGTTCCCAATATACTTATTTGGAGCGTAATTGTTTTCTTGCTAGCGTAGTTATATGTTGTAGAGAGACTAGACCCATTCTTTGGTTCACTTGGATCTTGGTTTATTTGTTTTGTTTGGTTTTATCATGAGTTGAACCCATGGTCCAAATCTCAACCCTCCATATATAACCCAACTTCACTCTCTTTTCTCTCATTTTTCCTCTTCTATTCTCTTTCTTAGGTTTTCCTCTCCCCCTCCATAGGCAAGTACATCTTGCAAGAAATGGAGAAACCCTTTATATTTTTGTTTAATTATGTTTCTTATATGATTTTCCATGCATTTAGAACTTGATATTTTTGGATTTGGTGGATGGATTAGTGTAGATCTAAATTTTAAGTTTTAGGGTTTTCTATGAGTTCTTGAATGTTCTTGGGTTTTGATCTCTTAAAACTTAATATTTTTGAAAACTCATTGTTTTATGTTGATGAGCACATGATTTTGAGTAGTTTAGAACTTTACTTTGCTGGATTTGGACTTCGTTTGAGGTTTCTGTGGAAGAAACAAGGTTTGGGTTTCAGAGCTTTTCCGTGGCCAAACATTGCTGGAATGGGACGAAGGAGCTCAATGCGTCCAGCAGATTGCATGCGGCCTGTACTTCTCGCCCAACAAATTTCATGCGGTCATCTTGTTGGACGCATGGAATGAATTTTTGCACATGCGTCCCTTGGCCAAATGTTTGAAACTTGAACGAATGAAATTTTCTCTAAGTCCTAAAAGATTTCATGCGGCCAAGTGTGCATGCGGCCCAGAGGAGCATGCGGCCTAGTCGACCATGCGGCCAGGAGTTATGCGTCCCTCCTTTTTTGGATGCCTAACTACTGACTGACACGGCATGACTTTTTCTACTTTTGTCTTTTCTTCTATTACTTTTATCATGTCACATCTATCACTTTTCTGACTTGACTTGACTTGCATTTGTTGTTTGTCACATCACACGTTTCTCGAAGAGTGGGCTTGGCTCTGCTCATGCGGCCTGAACCTCATGCGGCCTGTTGGCTCATGCGGCCTGTTGGTTCATGCGGCCCGTTTGGTCATGCGACCAACTGACTCATGCGTGAACTGTTCCTACGCGTCCACTTTGACACATGTTTGGTTTAATGTTTCCGTTTGATTAAATGATTGTGATGCTATGTGTTAACTTAGAAATGAATTATATGACCCAGATGTGACTATGTGCTAAATGACTAAGTACATGGCATGAGCCCTGTAGATATGGCCCTACATGTACTTATTTGCTAATTAGGCTACTTTTTCTTGATCACCTTATTATACGTTGGACATAATAAGGGACGTAGTTCAACTCGAGGGAGGGTCTGCAATCCCGGTCCTTGTTTGATTTAAGGATTGTGGATCTGATCTCGAGGGGTTTTCGCACTACTCTTATTTTATCTATCGATATAATACTGTGACAAATTATTGTGACCATCAATTGCTTGTCCTATATCCTGAATACATTGTTACTTGATAACTTGTCCACAATCTTGATACTAGAATTTGTTCCTGCCCTGACTCTTGTATCCGTGCAGATACACTCGATCGCACCAAGAGTGCTACTCGATATATAGTGATCGGTCGTGCCACATACGCTTGCTACGTGATATATGTAATTATTTTCTTGCATGGATCTGGTAGTTGGACAGTGACTTAGTCATGGCTAGATAGTATTGATTGTTGCATCACACTTGGGTGAATCTAGATTTAACTTTAAGAGACAATGTGGATTCGTATCAAGAATTCTCGTACTTAAAGTACGACATTTAGGAAGGAATGTTCATGTGACGACGGCATGGGATTCTAAATCACCTAGGGTTAACTAGCAACTTAATTTGTAGAGCTTTGGGAGACAGTATCTCGAGATCGTGCATGTCGAATCACCCTAAGTTAGCTGGGAGTAAAGGCTGGCTACCACAGATATTGTATATCATCCGTACTAGTGGAGTGCAGTATCTGACTTATTTATAAGCCGAGCCAGTGTCTTTCCTATAGAAAGCCTGGAACTGCTACCGATAATTAAATTAGCATAATATATTCTTGTTTGTATATCATTGGTTCACCCAACCCTACTCGATTATAGCACGATCTGAGGATACTTATATATTGCATTACTGGAATAACTCAGAGATCATATATCAAGCCGTAATTCATGTTTGGCCGTTAAATCTGTTTTAGTTAGAGAAGTGGACCGTTGTAGCATGAAAGTTCAACTAATGTCCTTGTTTGGTTGTTGAGTTGCGCTGTTGTGTTACAACGGGACACAGATCGAAGCTACTTGTTATCACTATGTTATTTTTACTTAAATATTGTAACCCTGCTTGTGTATTGTACCTTCTGTTGAGTGGAATTATGGACATAGACTGTTGTGGCATGATAGTTCAACTCATGTCCTTATTTTGTTGTTGGGTTGCGCTATTATGTTACTATAGCCTGTGGACTGAAACTACTACGCAGAGTTATTCTAGCTTGACCATAATCAAGGGACGTATTCTATCTTGATGTGATGTGACACTTCCTGTCCTTGTTTGGTGAAAGGGTGTCGTGTTATGTCATGGATGAGACATATGCCAATGATTGTTGGTTTAAGCATCTCATGCTATAGAACTGGTTTTGTTTCTTCATTTCGTGTTTCCTTTGTGGTACTTGCTATTTGGGGTCTGATCCTACTGGTTTTGCATGACCAGGTTTAGAACCAGCACCTGAGGATCAAGCGTATCTCTCCCTCACTGATGGCACGCACCAGAAGGATGGCTGCTGAGGGTCACGAGTGGGTTCCTTCATTCACTGCCCGTCTTATGTAAACTATAATCTTTTAGGCGTTTAGCCAACCGGTACCTGTTAGCCGGATAATATGGACACTAGCTCCCTACATGACATGTAATATATTCAGACTGCAGCTGACTCACTGTCATGTATACTTTTGATTGTGTATCTGGCATATCACTTGTATTTGCTAGATCACTAAAATATTCTGATGCGGCGTTGGGGACGCCTTACTTCTTATTCTGAAATATTCTATGTTATTGTTATTTGTTTGAATGATTGAGATATAGAAGTTCTTGATCCTAGAAGACTTGATTGTAGTATGCACCCCCTTGTCTCTAGACAACCTTAACACATTGCGGGTTGCTTCGGTATTCTATAAGGTGTGGTTGGCTGAGTCATTCCCCCGCTCTCCAGTATTATGGATCTGGAGTGTGACAGAAAGTAATCTCTGTTCTTCCTTGCAATCACAGTTGCAGACGGATAGAACAAGTTACAATTAAAAGAGAAGAGAAAGGACAAGATGGATCTCTGCTTGCTGGGTAATGAATATCAGCGTTGCTCAAAACAAGATTCGTCCCACACGATCTGCTCCCAGAAACCATCAAGTTCTCGAAGAACTTCTGGAACGCTCGCGTCATCTCCTTCCTGAACTCGCACGAACTCCTGGACTCCATTGGCGGCAGCATCCGAACCTCTCTTCGTCTATCTCCTTTTCGAAATAACTTATGAAAGAGGCTACGAAGATAGTTTATAGAGGAGCCTGACCGCCCATCAGTTATGGAAAGATATGAATGAATTAAATTCAAATCCAAAAAAAAACGGATTTGAATTAGTTATCCAAATATTTTCATAATAGCCCAACCGATATGCAGCAGCACAGCAGTGCAGTGGCCCAGCAGCACATGCGCGCAGCAGTGCAGCAGCGCACACGCGCATACGCGTAAACGCACATACGCGCATAACTACGCATAGCATGCGCACCCGCCCACGTAGCTCACGCTCAGCACCCGGCTCATGTGCTCGCGCATGCACCCGTGCATGCAACAACGCATGCAACTCGCGCATAAAATGAGCGCACGAGCGCAACTAATGCGCACAAGTGCCGTGCGCCCGATGCTGACTTGCAAAGTGCACCAACAAAGCGCCACTTTGCGCGACCGTGCATGCAACAGCACATGCAACTCGTGCATAAAACGAGCGCACGACCGCAACTTGTAATGTCTCGTTCCGCAGAAAGGCATTACGCTGGAATTATAGATTGATCAGACCGATGGAATACAAAGTGGTACGGGAAATCGAGATGCTTGGTGTGATGATGATGTATTTCTTAACTTGGCCGGACGGGATATCTTATACGACGTAGTTCGAATGTATGATTATGCCAAGTTAGAAGACCGTGCATCACGTCGGATCATTCTTGAGGGATTGTAGGCGAATGTGGGATCGTGGCATGGAAACGATATTTATATAAGTGAGTGGATCTGTCCCTTCTCCTCTACTCCTTTATGTCCTAATAAAATGAATGCTAGTGTTGCTTTGTTGTATGTCATAACTATATGTTGCTCTAGTCCACACAATGATAATGATGTCTTGTGTTCAATGTTGCTGTAATTAATGAAACACATGAATAACGAACTGCTAGTACTATTGATACAAGAATGCTATAAAGTAAGTCTGCCATAAGAAAGAAGTAATATTATGTAATTTACTTCACATGCTGGTAACATTGAGAATGGAACATTGAACATCTGTACAGGTATAAGTGCATCAGTGCACAGTAACTATGAAGGAAACGCTTTATATGCGAGTATAATTGTAGTTTGGTACCACCGGGCCATGAGAAGGTCTGTAAGTTGGGACCTACGGGTCACCAACCGATATGAGAATGAGCAAAACGAGAAAGATCAATAATGCGAGGCTTTACTTACATTTATTTACCATGCAAATTATGCTTCGATTTCATTTGTATAGTCGTTGCATGGTCATGGACAACTTGTGCACAAGATTTGGTAAGTTTTCTCGAACGAGATGCACCGGGACACCGGGATCGTTCAGCCTAAAAGAAAATATAGTACTTTGGTAGCACTGGGTATAAACGAGACAATCATTCGGGATCGCAACCTCATGAATGACGCTTCGTACGTCCTTCGAAGTCCTATATTACGTCCCTCGTAGTGCGAAAGCATATCACCAATGACTCTCATGTTGTTAGGCTGTATACTAACGAGAATATTTATGCAGGCTTAACGTTATCTCAGTAAGAACGATTCGTATTAATTATGCTGTGGCTAATCCTTGATTTGCAGGGATACGATGAGTGGACTGTTGGTAAGAATCTCCATTAGACGATATATACATATTTCACATATATTCAATCTATCCTACTGTTTCCAAAGTATGTTTCATTATGCTGCTGAATACTCTGATCATTGAAATGAACCTAGTTCATAATAGAAAGATCACTAAGTTAATATGCATGCTTTTTACATGAATACTTAGTGTCGGTTTAGACGAGTGTGCTAGTTTCTGCTCACCATTACGCGATATGTACTGACCCACGTTTGTGGGCATCCACAGGTACTCAGCATTGGGGAGTGACTGGAACTGTTCCGAGACATCGAAGCATTGTTGGGGCACGCAGAAGCTCTTCTTCCATCGGAGGCGTCTTCTCTTATAAAGGGCATAATGCATGGAACAATGTAATTCAGTTGCATCAGTGAGAGTGTAAGCCAGACGGCAAATATCAATGTAAGTCAATTGACCAAGTATCAGTTATATTTGAGAGCTTTGTAAATCTTTTGTAAGCCATGTACTCAATTATCATTATCAATAAAGAGAAGCTTTTTATTATATTCAGTATGACTTCAATTTGTCTGTTTAGTTTCGCTGTGATGTCGTTGTTTCTGAGATATACCATGTCTTGTTTATCTTCTTGCCTTGTACAATTGCACTCTAGGCTTGTACGACATCACGCCCGTGGCTATTTTCGGTTTTTCGGAATCGGGACGTGACAAATTGGTATCAGAGCCAGGTTTATGCGTCCTTGGACTCGGCACGTTCTAAATCAAAGTTGCTTCCACGATTACTCAATGATGCCTTTGTGGATACTCAAAGTTGCGCTAATGACTATTCAAAGTATCTTTCGCGATTACTCACAGTCGCCTCAGTGCATATTCAAAGTTGTCTTCTGCGAGTATTCAAAGTCGCTTCTGCGATTATCGAATTTGCATATGTGATCGGAACACTATATGTTGCTCTAGTCCACACAATGATAATGATGTCTTATGTTCAATGATGCTGTAATTAATGAAACACATGAAAAACGAACTGCTAGTACTTTTGATACAAGAATGCTATAAAGTAAGTCTGCTATGAGAAATAAGTAATATTATGCAATTTACTTCACATGCTGGTAACACTTAGAATGGAACATTGAACATCTGTACAGGTATAAGTGCATCAGTGTACAATAACTATGAAGGAAATGCTTCATATGCGAGTATAATTGTGGTTTGGTACCACCGGGCCACGAGAATGTCTGTAATTTGGGATCTACGAGTCACCAACCGATATGAGAATGAGCAAAACGAGAAAGATCAATAATGTGAGGCTTTACTTACATTTATTTACCATGCAAATTATGCTTCGATTTCATTTGTATAGTCATTGCATGGTTAGGGACAACTTGTGCACAAGATTTGGTAAGTTTTCTCGAACGAGATGTACCGGGGCACCGGGATCGTTCGGCCTAGAAGGAAACATAGTGCTTTAGTAGCTCTGGGTATAAACGAGACATTCATTGGGGATCGCAACCTCATGAATGACGCTTCGTACGCCCTTCAAAGTCTTATATGACATGACCCTCGTGGTGCGAAAGCATATCACCAATGACCCTCATATAGTTAGGCTGTATACTAACGGGAATATTTATGCAGGCTTAATGTTATCTCGGTAAGAATGATTCGTATTAATTATGCTGTGGCTAATCCTTGTTTTGCAGGGATACGATGAGTGGACTGTTGGTAAGAATCGCTATTATGCGATATGTACATATTTCACATATATACAATCTATCCTACTATTTTCAAAGTATGTTTCATTATGCTGCTGAATACTCTGATCATTGAAATGAACTAGTTCCTAATAGAAAGATCACTAAGTTAATATGCATGCTCTTCACATGAATACTTAGTGTCGGTTCAGACGAGTGGGCTAGTTTCTGCTCACCAGTATGCGATATGTACTGACCCACGTTTGTGGGCATCCCCAGGTACTCAGCATTGGGGAGTTACTGGATCTGTTCCGAGGCATCGAAGCATTGTTGTGGCATGCAGAAGCTCTTCTTCCATCGGAGGCGTCTTCTCTTATAAAGGGCATTGTGGTGCCCCGTTTCCCCTATTCGGGGAGCGCGGCTAAGAAACACAAATCGGTATTGTTCGATCGGGATAGATTGAAACAAGATCTTATCCTCGTTGTGTATTTGTTTCTTCGGAATCGATTTCCATATTCAGTGGACCGTGCCCCGAGGATGGACACAGAGTCAAGAGGGATTTCTCCGTTGCAAGTTTTCTTGCCTAGTTTTCGCTGTCGTCTTGTTGCTTTCGTGCTTTGAGTTGGTTTTTGGATTTGCGTTTTCTTGAACGGTTTCGATGGATTTTATTGCTTTCGTTCGTTGAATTGCATTCCATTCCGAGCTTGGAAATAGTTGAAGAGGTATTGCTCAGCTGTTCGTGGCAATGCAGGTGATCGTGCAGTAGACGTCGTGCGAACGGAGTCTTGAAGCACCTCTTTCCTTTCTTTCCTTTCTTTCCTCTTGTGAGTGGCTATATTTGATTCAGTTGACCCTTCTTCCAAGTCTTCACATCTAAAATCTTGCATTCTTGCTTGTTCCGATCAAACGATACCATAATAATTAAAAGATGTCAAGATAAAAAGGAATAGACTTGGACTACTTTATGCTTGTCAATCAACTTGTGAACGGTTACCTTATTGCATGCTAGTTCGTTTAGAATGTTCTTCCTATGCTTTAATTTTAGTTAGAATGTATACTTCTTCTATAAATTGTGCTATGTATGGAACACACTTTGCGATGCAATAAACTGTTCAGGGTGGCTATGCAAAATGAATCATGCCATGCTACTTGTCTTATACTCGTGTTGCCTTGAACTGCATCAACTGATAACTTAGTATAGACTCTCTTTGATCACGGACAACTTGTGCACATGGTCATAGCTCTTGCGGACGGTCGCTGGGGCACTGGCACCGATCCGATCCGGACGGAACTTCTAGTTTAGTCTCTTGTTCTGGACGGGATGACTTGTAGCGCACCCTGTTATTTCGTTGCATACCATCCTCGTCATTGAATATTGTCCTTTATGACATCATGCCAGTGATCCCCTTGTATATTTTAAACTGTGCAAGCTAAACTATGTTTTCGTGGCAGGGAAGTCGTTGGTAAGTATTTGTGCAAGTGGTTCAGACGGACAGGTAAAAGTCACCGAACGGTGGCAAGTTTATTTCAGCAGTTTTCATATCAATGCTTGCATGAACTAAGGCAAGATAGAAAGACCACAAAAATAACTTGCATGCTTCACATAAATAACTTGTGATTTGGTATAGTTGGGTTAGCTCGTCTTCACCAGTGCATTTCGATGTACTGACCCTCGTTGAAATATGTTCCCCACACCAAGGAGATCTCGCGAGGAGCTAAAGCTACTCCCCATTCCAGTCCACTAACCGGCACGTCCTGATCGGGCTAGTAGAAGCATTTTGAAGATCCAGGAGCTCACACACATAACTCATGCAGCTCCGAGGAAAATCGATTGTCCAGCCCGGAGGTCTCTTCTTTTGAAGTTTTAGTAGAAGGATCTAATGTATAGGACGACTATCTCATTTTGGGTCCACTTTTGTAATCCCATGCGGCAATTATCTGACTCGTTCAAGAGTTTATAAAAGATGTTCATTATCAATAAAGAGAACTTTGTATTTCAATTATATGCGTACTCTGAATATGTGCCCGTTATGCAAAAAAATTCCTTGGCCTTGTGCGGTGCGCAACCTAGACACGCACGGCGTCACGCCCAGGGGACGACTATCGATTCCACGGAATCGGGGTATGACATATTGGTATCAGAGCCCAGCTTCAAGTTCCTTTGACCCTCGTGTTTGAAAAGTTCCTTTAACGATCTATTCCCTATGCGAACTCTTGAACTCGTTAGGCCAAAATGAGATACGTTTCATACAATGAGTCCATAATACATTATGAACCTAATATAAGTTACCTTCTTTTGAAGGAATGACTCAAGCGCAAGCATCAGCACTAACACCGGGTGAGGTACAAGCCCAAGAAAGTAGTTCATGCACCTCGAAAAGTTCTCGAAGTCAGCGAGCCATGTCCCGTGTGGATCCCATTCAACAGATGATGCGGATGCTAGAAGCAAGTTAACAGAGGGATGAGGCTCGTTATGAACCAGCCGAGAAGCGCGCGGAAGAACGACAGAGCAAGTTTGAAGGCAATCTAGAAGCCCGATTTGCAGTCCAACAAAAGCAGATAGATACCCTACAACAGATCGTGTGGACTTTAGCCTCCAACCATTCCGCGGCAACAACATCGATACTGGTGGAGCAACCCGCGCTTGAAGTCGAAACGCCGCAAACTCCAAAGAAGAAGGATATGACTACCTTCGACTTTGTCGACATCAAAAAGGCCTGCAACACACCATTTAAGGGGACTGAAGATCCGATCGTGGCTCTAGATTGGCTGGCAGAGCTTGAGGATCACTTCAAACTACTGGAGGTAGCCGAGGAGAAGCGTGTCGCGTGTGCCCAACTACAGCTTCGCTTGAACGCGCACGATTGGTGGAACGTGCACCGAAGGTCTCTCTTCGTAACTGAAGAAGGCGAGACGATCGCATGGGCTACCTTCCGTGGCGCGTTTGAAGAGGAGTTCATACCCCCTCTCGTTCGTCGGCAGAAGGAGAACGAGTTCGTGCAACTACGGCAAGGCAGCATGACCGTGAAGCAGGACTCCGCCGAATTTAACCGGCTCGCCAAATTTGCAAGCTCCTATTTACCTGATGCGGAGTCGTGCGAGACGATTTGAAGGCGGCCTGCGACCTGCCATCCATACGCACGTGGTCGTTCCTCAGTACCAGACGATGCGGGAAGTTCTCAACCATGCCCTTTTTCTTGAACTGCAGTATCCTTCAGTTGCTGTCGGCACTCTGCATACTTCCAATCACAAGCGCCATAGCAACGAGAAAGGAAACAATGCTCCAAAGCGTCCAAATAACGACGGTAAGCAGAAAGGAAATTCAGACCAAGTATGTTTCTTCTGTAAGAAGCGTGGGCACGTCGTCGTCAATTGTCGCATGAAACTTGGGTTATGCCTAGCTTGTGGTGATTCAGACCACGATATTAGTAACTGTCCGCGCCGCACAAATCGTCGCTCTCAGCATCCGAATCCTGCCTCAGCACCCCAAGCCAACCGAGCCGTGCCACAGCAAGAGCATCGTCAAGCTCAGGGCCGGGTGTACACTATGATACGGGAAGAAGCCCTGGCATCGGACACCGTCGTGACAGGTATATTGCTTTTTAATAACATTTCTGCACGTGTGCTATTTGATTCTGGTGCAACGCATAGCTTTATATCCACGAATTTTGCCGTGGAAAATATGATTGAAATGACACCATTATATCTAGACCTTAGTGTTAGCACCCCATCAGACACAAAAATACCTGTTCGTTCAGTATGTCAAGGCGGTCATGTCTGTATTGGGGGAAGGAAACTCTCGCTCGATGTACTAGTCCTAGATGTTCGGGATTACGACATCATTTTTGGGATGGATTGGCTCGGCGCTTGCTCGGCAACTATCGAATGTGCAGAGAAACAAGTCATCTTTCGCCTACTTGGAGAAGCCGAATTCTGCTACACGAGTAGTCCAGCAACAGATGCGTCCAAGGCCTGCATGGTGATTTCTGCGATGTCTGCTCGGCGGATGCTACACTCTGGATGCGAGGGATACTTAGTGTCGGTTCGGGACACGCAGCTGGATTACGCAAACGTTGTCTTCTTCCGTTGTGGCAGAGTTCCATGATGTGTTTCCGAGCGAACTACTCGGCATGCCACCTGACCGAGAGATCGAGTTCACCATCGACACATTCCCAAATACTCAACCGATTTTCAAGGCTCAGTACAGAATGGCCCCTGCTAAACTAAAGGAGTTAAAGTGCCAACTTCAGGAACTGCTAGACCGTAGGTACATTCGTCCGAGCGTGTCTCCTTGGGGCGCGCCTGTCCTCTTCGTAAAGAACAAGGACGGAACGTTGCGACTCTGCATAGACTATCGGGAGCTAAACAAGGTCACTATCCGAACAAGTATCCCCTGCCCAGGATAGACGACCTCTTTGATCAGTTGCAAGGAGCATCGGTGTTTTCAAAAATCAATCTTCGCTCGGGCTACCACCAACTGAAGATTAAGCCCGAGGACATGCCGAAGTCAGCATTCCGAACCCGCTATGGCCATTATGAGTTTTCTGTTATGCCGTTTGGACTGATGAATGCCCCTGCTGCTTTTATGGATTTGATGAACCGTGTATTCCGACCATTTCTTGACAAATTTTTGGTAACATCTTAGTGTACTCGAAGAATAAGGATGAACACGCAGGACACCTGCGGATGGTGTTTCAAACTCTTCGAGACAATAAGTTGTACGCAAAGCTAAGCAAGTGCGAGTTCTGGTTGGACAACATATCCTTCCTCGGACACATTATTTTCGCAGAGGGCATCTCAGTTGACCCGAAGAAGGTAGAAGCCATCGTGAAGTGGAAAATGCCTGAGTCAGCTAGCGACATTCGGAGTTTTCTTGGTCTAGCAAGCTACTACAGAAGATTTATAAAAGATTTTGCAAGAATCGCCTCGCCTTTGACTCATCTCACTCGGAAGGGAGTAACGTTCACGTGGACGGACGACTGTGAAGCTTCATTTATGGAGTTAAAGCAGCGACTTGTCTCAGCACCAATTCTTACCCTTTCGGACGGATCCGATGACTTTAAGATCTATAGCGACGCCTCAGGAAAGGGCTTGGGATGTGTCCTTATGCAGAGGGACAAGGTAATAGCCTTTATGTCGAGGCAGTTGAAGCCTCACGAGAAGAATTATCCAACGCACGACATGGAGCTTGCGGCGATGGTGTTCGCACTGAAGTTGTGGAGTCATTACCTCTATGGTGTGCTGTGCGAGATCTATACGGATCATAAAAGTCTAAAATATCTTTATACTCAAAAAGATTTGAATCTACGGCAACGACGTTGGCTTGAACTCCTTAGCGACTTTGACTTGATGATCATATACACACCGGACAAGGGTAACGTTGTAGCTGATGCGCTGATTCGAGTGTTCGTTGGGAGCTTGGCTATTGATGACATGCTGCGACGGGATCTCGAAAGTCTGGACATTACACTCCGAATCAGATACAAAAAGGGGACGCAAGTGGCTCATCTGCGCCTCGAACCAGACTTGTTAGAAAAAGTTAAGTCCGCTCAGAAGGATGACCTATTCCTGCAAAAGATGCAAAGTCTTATCTCAGCAGGGAAGGTAATCGACTTTGCGGTAAGCACAGACGGAATGATGCGGGTGAAAGGAAGATTGTGCGTTCCTAACGATGCAAACCTCAGAAAGGAGATACTCACCGAAGCCCACTATGCGAGTTACACTTCACATCCAGGTAGCACAAAGATGTATCGAGACCTCCGTACGACATTTTGGTGGCACGACATGAAAAGAGACGTGGTGCTGTTCGTGTCGCAATGCATGGCTTGTCAGAGGGGAAAGGCCGAGCACCAGAAGCCGGGCGGAGTGATGCAGAACCTTGCTATACCGGAGTAGAAATGTGAACATATAACGATGGATTTCATTGTTGGTTTGCCAAAGACGCAACGAGGGAATGATGCCGTCTGGGTCATCGTCGATCGACTCACCAAGTCAGCTCACTTTCTGCCTATCAAAGTTACTTGGAGTGCCGACCGTCTAGCCCAGATCTACCTCAACGAGGTCGTTCGACTCCACGGAGTGCCCGTATCCATTGTCTCCGATCGAGATGGTCGATTCTTATCACGCTTCTGGGAAAGCCTTCAGTCAGCAATGGGGACAAAGTTGAAGTTTAGCTCCGCCTACCATCCTCAGACAGACGGTCAGACAGAGCGGGTCAACCAAATCCTCGAAGACATGCTACGGCTTTGCGCCTTGGACTTGAAGACGAGTTGGGACATGTATCAACCGTTAGCCGAATTTGCATACAACAATAGCTATCAATCCAGCATTTAGATGGCGCCTTATGAGGCATTGTATGGGCGGAAGTGCAGATCCCCGATCTGTTGGGATGAAGTTGGTGAACGGCAAATTCTTTGCCCGGAACTTATAGAACAAACCGTCCAGAAGATCCGCTTGATCCGTGAAGGGCTGGAGGTAGCACAGAGTCGTCAGAAAAACTACTCAGACATGCATCGACGACCTCTTGAGTTCTCAGTAGGCGATCGAGTATTTCTCAAAGTCTCGCCCATGCGAGGAGTTGCCAGATTTGGAGCAAAGGGGAAGCTAAGTCCAAGATTCATCGGCCCGCTCGAGATACTAAAACGAGTCGCCTCAATAGAATATCAGATTGCCCTGCCACCGTCACTATCTGAAGTGAACGATATCTTCCACGTTTCTCAGCTTAGGAAGTACGTGTACGATCCGAGTCATGTGGTGGATCTTGATCAACTGGACTTAAAGGCAGATTTGACTTATATTGAACATCCTGTGCGGATCTTGGATCGCAAAGAGAAGTTGCTTCGAAGTCGTTCGGTTCCTATCGTGCGCGTGCTTTGGAGAAATCATTCGGTCGAAGAATCGACTTGGGAGCTTGAGTCTGAGATGAGGGAAAAGTTTTCTTCATTGTTTCATAGTGGTAGGTTCTATTCCTAAGTTTCGTGGACGAAACTTCCTATTAGTTGGTTAGGATGTGGTGCCCCGTTCCCCCTATTCGGGGACCGCGGCTAAGAAATACAAATCGATATCGTTCGATCAGGATAGATTGAAACAAGATCTTATCCTCGTTGTGGATTTGCTTATTCGGAATCGATTTCCATATTCATTGGACCATGTCCCGAGGATGGACTTAGCGGCAGAGTCAAGAGGGACCTCTCCGCTGCAAGTTTTCTTGCCTAGTTTTCGTTGTCGTCTTGTTGCTTTCATGCTTTGAGTTAGTTTTTGGATTTGCATTTTCTTGAACGGTTTCAATGGATTTCATTGCTTTCGTTCGTTGAATTGTATTCCATTCCGAGCTTGGAAAGAGTTGAGCAGGTATTGATCAGCTGTTTGTGGCAATGCAGGTGATCGTGCAGTAGACGTCGTGCGAACGGAGTCTTGAAGCACCTCTTTCCTTTCTTTTCTCCAACCAACTTGTGAGTGGTTATATTCGATTCAGTTGACCCTTCTTTCAAGTCTTCACATCTAAAATCTTGCATTTTTGCTTGTGCCGATCAAACGATACCATAATAACTAAAAGATGTCAAGATAAAAATGAATAGACTTGGGCTACTTTATGCTTGTCAATCAACTTGTGAACGGTTACCTTATTGCATGCTAGTTCGTTTAGAATATTCTTCATATGCTTCAATTTTAGTTAGAATGTATACTTCTATAAATTGTGCTATGTATGGAACAAACTTTGCTATGCAATAAACTGTTCAGGGAGACTATACAAAATGAATCATGCCATGCTACTTGTCTTGTACTCGTATTGCCTTGAACTGCATCAACTGATAACTTAGCATAGACGCTCTTTGATCACGGACAACTTGTGCACAATGTCATAGTTCCTGCGGATGGTCGCTGGGGTACTGGCACCGATCCGATCCGGACGGAACTTCTAGTTTAGTTTCTTTTTCTGGACGGGATGGCTTGTAGCGCACCCTGTTCTTTCGTTGCATACCATCATCGTCATTGACTATTGTCCTTTATGGCATCATGCCAATGATCCCCTTGTATATTTTAAACTGTGCAAGCTAAACTATGTCTTCGTGGCATGTAAGGCGTTGGTAAGTATTTGTGCAGGTGGTTCAAACGGACAGGTAAAAGTCACTGAACGGTGGCAAGTTTATTTCAGTAATTTTCATATCAATGCTTGCTTGTAAAATAAACTAAAGCAAGATAGACCACAAAAATAACTTTCATGCTTCACATAAATAACTAGTGATTTGGTATAGTTTGGTTAGCTCGCCTTCACCAATGCATTTCGATGTACTGACCCTCGTTGAAACATGTTCCCCGCACCAAGGAGATCCTGCGAGGAGCTAAAGCTACTCCCCATTCTAGTCCACCAACCGGCACGTCCTGATCGTGCCTTAGTAGAAGCATTTTGAAGATCCAGGAGCTCGCACACATAACTCATGCAACTCCGAGGAAAATTGATTGTCCCGCATGGAGGTCTCTTCTTTTGAAGTTTTAGTAGAATGATGTAATGTACAAGACGACTATCTCATTTTGGATCCACTTTTGTAAGCCCGTGCGGCAATTATCTGACTCGTTCAAGAGTTTGTAAAAGATGTTCATTATCAATAAAGAGAACTTTTTCATGTTTTAACTTTGTGTTTCAATTATATGTGTACTCTGAATATGTGGTCGTTATGCAAAAAAATTCCTTGGTCTTGTGCGGTGCGCAACCTAGGCAGGCACGGCGTCACGCCCGGGGGGCGACTATCGATTCCACGGAATCGGAGTGTGACATGCATAATGCATGGAACAGTGTAATTCAGTTGTATCAGTGAGAGTGTAAGCCAATCAGTTATATTTGAGAGCTTTGTAAATTTTTTGTAAGCCATGTACTCAATTATAATTATCAATAAAGAGAAGCTTTTCATTATATTCAGTGTGACTTCAATTTGTCCATTTAATTTCGCTGTGATATTTCTGAGATATACCATGTCTTGTTTATCTTCTTGCCTTCTACAATTGCACTCTAGGCTTGTAAGATATCACGTCCGTGGCTATTTTCGGTTCTTCGGAATCGGGGCGTGACAAATTGGTATCAGAGCCAGGTTTATGCGTCCTTGGACTCGGCAAGTTCTAAATCAAAGTTGCTTCCACGAATACTCAATGATGCCTTTGCGGATACTCAAAGTTGCGCTAATGACTATTCAAAGTCTCTTCCGTGATTAGTCACAGTCGCCTCAGTGCGTATTCAAAGTTGCCTTCTGCGAGTATTCAAAGTCGCTTCTGCGATTATCTAATTTGTATCTATGATCATTCTGTGTTGCTTTCGCTATTGTTCGAAAGTTTTCGCAATCGAAAATATATGACCGCATGGTTACACTCACTGGATGTTCCATACAATGAGCCTAAATATTATGATGTCCTAGTTGTTGTGATTCTTGATTTGTAAATGATACCAAGAATCCAACAATGATTCGATGCCATAGATAACTAACTTGTGATTAATATTTTGTATGTGGAAATGAAAGAAATCAATATGTGTGCTATAATCAAATGACAATTGTGCATGAGTAATTTCAATAGAGGAAATCAACAGTAAAGCTGAGTTGATTCAGGTGCAATGGCAGGATGGTGTTTTATATCTGAGTATGAGAATCATGTTATAGCATGCAATGCTACCATGTGAAGGTAGTGCGGGATGGATGTTGGATCAGTGTAAGAACGGTGTGATAGTCAGGAAATGGCTTCGTTTTGAGTGGTATATGCCTCTACCCTCTTAGTGATGCATGTGCAGTGACCTTCCATAAGTAATGGTATTGAGCTTACAAGTAAGAATGCGGTAGTGCCGAGACTTAGTCGAGAATGATGCCTTATTGTATGCGAAGCGTCCCTTGGGTATTTCAGATTTTGTATCAACATCGGACCCTTGATAGTTGGATTTGAGTTGTCAACATTAGACCATCGATAGCTTAATGTTACATGAGGTAGCAAGGAAGTGAGAATGTATGAGATGGATGCCTTAGCAGGGAACAACGAGTTAGATTATATGGTTAGATGGTGGCTTAAATAAGCTGGGTGAAAATTTTAAATTTTAGTATCGATGATCGAATATTACTATCGATAAACAAGTTGGATCGTATATCCGGTGAGATTGGTTGGAACTGATTGGGAATCATAAGCGGGATATTATATTGGTTACCTGAGTTTGGAAGTTCTTGGAAATCAATTAAAGATGGACCGAGTATGTGAAAAACTATTTCCTTTGACCTTAGGTGTAACATTTACTACATGCCTAACTTAAAAAGGGTAGCAGCCGTGAAGTGGGAATATTTGAACCTAACGATTGGCGAATAATATTTAATCAACATATGAACTTGTGGGATTGCAAGTAACTAATCGATGACAATTATTTTCTGGCAATATATGGAAGTTCGTCAAGAGGTTTCGATGGATGGAATACTAATAAAGCTTGAGGTCTAGCACGTTGGGATAAATACTATCGACGAGAAGTTTTGTCGCATCAATAACAGTTGGTTGACCAATATACCGAGTACGTGAATAATTATTGAATGTGGCTAAACGAGATAAAATTATGTAAGACATTGATTAGATGATGCAATTAAGTTGATGGTTAATGCGAATGAAAGTTGACCCTATCAAAATAAAGTTGGCAAAAGTATGTTCGACGGAAGGAATCAGAAGAAAGATATTTTTAATATATTGGTTGGATGATATTGTCGGTTATAAATTATTTGGGTGATACTGTATACATGAATACGTAATATGAATGAAAAGGAATTAAGAGCAAGGATCAGGAACAATATACTAGTAAATGTGATCGATCGAAATTTGATTTTGGGTTAGTTGTCTTGTCCTATAGATAAATCAAACGCACGGAAATTCAAGAATGATATGTTGGTACAATTAGAGGATGACTATGAAATCAGAATTGAAACAATATGTTGGAGCAATTCGGATTTTGAATGTTGGTGATTTACTTGATGGATATGAGATTTGAGCGTGTAGTTCTAGATTGACCTTGTCGGTTGGGGTAAGCCTAGAATGAACCTTTAATTGAGGTAGACCCTTAAGTAATTGACCGTGGGTACATAGATCTAACCCAGACTGTTGGATGTTTTGTGGGTAGGTCAATGGTAGTGCATTTGTGGTTCGAGTTTGTGATAAGATTGGGTAGAAGTCCTTTAGACTTGTCAGACTTCAGTTGGCCCTAAGAAGAGAGATGAATATGGTCCCTATCAGCTGCCTAGCATGAGATGAGTTGCCTATGAACACTAGGTTTAGCTGTCGTTATAGCTAACCATAGAGACTTGACCGAAAAGTTATGTTGGTTGTCGGAGACTCATAGGATGACCCTATTAATGTTGCATGGGTAATGTAACATCGTGTGAGACCTGAATAGTGTATATTATGAGTCGACCTATGTTCAGTCGATGTTTGGATAGTTTGTTGCGAGATTTGGGTATGAGTATTTCATGATAACAGGTCGTGTCGGAATGGTTAAACTGTTGGATGGATAAGTTTGGGAATTGACGGTTACTAGAGTTGGATTTGATTGCTTCGACTGGAATAGAGATCAATAGTGGGTTCTGTTGGATGGATTATCTTGGAATGGTTTCTTTTGGAATCAAGTTGGAGTGAGAAATAAATTATAATACCAGCAAGTTCTCGAAGAACTTCTGGAACGCTCGCGTCACCTCCTTCCTGAACTCGCACGAACTCCTGGACTCCAATGACAGCAGCATCCGAACCTCTCTTCGTCTTTCTCCTTTTCGAAATAACTTCTGAAAGGGGCTACGAAGAGAGTATTTATAGAGGAGCCTGGCCGCGCATCAGTTACGGAAAGATATGAATGAATTAAATTCAAATCCTAAAAAAAACGGATTTGAATTAGTCATCCAAATCTTTCCATAACAGCCCAACCGATATGCAACAGCACAGCAGTGCAGCGACCCAGCAGAACATGCACGCAGCAGTGCAGCAACGCACGCGAGCATACGCATAAATGCACATACGCGCATAGCTGCGCATAGCATGCGCACCCGCCCACGCAGCCTATGCTCAGCACTCGGCTCATGTGCCCGCGCATGCACCCGTGCATAAAACGAACACACGAGCGCAACTAATGTGCACAAGCACCATGCGTCCGATGCTGACGTGCAAAGTGCACCAACAAAGCACCACTTTGCGCGACCGTCCATGCAACATCGCATGCAACTCGTGCATAAAACAAGCGCACGAGCGCAACTTGTAATTCTCTGCTCCGCAGAAAGGTATTACACAAGAATTAAAGATGGATCAGACCTATGTAATACAAGTGGTGCGGAAAATCGAGATACTTGGTGCGATGCTGCTGTATTTCTTAACTTGGCCGGATGGGATATCTAATACGACGTGGTTCGAATGTATGATTATGCCAAGTTAGAAGACCGTGCATCACGTCGGATCATTCTTGCGGGATCATAGGCAAATGTGGGATCGTGGCATGGAAACAATATTTATATAAGTGAGTGGATCTGTCCCTTCTCCTCTACTCCTTCATGCCCTAATAAAATGAATGCTAGTGTTGCTTTGTTGTATGTCATAACTATATGATGCTCTTGTCCACACAATGATAATGATGTCTTATGTTCAATGTTGTGTAATTAATGAAACACATGAATAATGAACTGCTAGTACTATTGATACAAAAATGCTATAAAGTAAGTCTGCCATGAGAAAGAAGTAATATTATGCATTTTACTTCACATGCTGGTAACACTAAGAATGGAACGTTGAACATCTGTACAGGTATAAGTGCATCAATGCACAATAACTATGAATGAAACGCTCTATATACGAGTATAACTGTGGTTTGGTACCACCGAGCCACGAGAAGGTATGTAATTTGGGACCTAAGGGTCACCAACCGATATGAGAATGAGCAAAACGAGAAAGATCAATAATGCGAGACTTTACTTACATTTATTTACCATGCAAATTATGCTTTAATTTCATTTGCATAATCGTTGCATGGTCAGGGACAACTTGTGCACAAGGTTTGGTAAGTTTCCTCGAACGAGATGTACCGGGACACCAGGATCGTTCGGCCTAGAAGAAAACATAGTGCTTTGGTAGCATTGGGTATAAACGAGACATTCATTGGGGATCACAACCCCATGAATGGCGCTTCGTACGCCCTTCGAAGTCCTATATAACATGTCTCTCGTGGTGCGAAAGCATATCCCCAATGACCCTCATGTAGTTAGGCTGTATACTAACGAGAATATTTATGCAGGCTTAACGTTATCTCGGTAAGAATGATTCGTATTAATTATGCTGTGGCTAATCCTTGTTTTGTAGGGATACGACGAGTGAACTGTTGGTAAGAATCGCCATTAGGCGATATGTACATATTTCACATATATTCAATCTATCATACTGTTTCCAAAGTATGTTTCATTATGCTGCTGAATACTCTGATCATTGAAATGAACCTAGTTCCTAATAGAAAGATCACTAAGTTAATATGCATGCTCTTTACATGAATACTTAGCGTCGGTTTAGACGAGTGGGCTAGTTTCTGCTCACCAGTACGCAATATGTACTGACCCACGTTTGTGGACATCCCCAGGTACTCAACATTGGGGAGTGACTGGAACGGTTCCGAGACATCGAAGCATTGTTGGGGCGCAGCTCTTCTTCCATTGGAGGCGTCTTCTCTTATAAAGGGCATAATGTATGAAACATTGTAATTCAATTGTATCAGTAAGAGTATAAGCCAAGACGACAAATATCAATGTAAGTCAATTGGCCAAGTATCAGTTGTATTTGAGAGCTTTGTAAATCTTTTGTAAGCTATGTACTCAATTATCATTATCAATAAAGAGAAGCTTTTCATTATATTCAGTGTGACTTCAATTTGTCTGTTTAATTTCACTGTGATGTTGTTTCTGAGATATACCATGCCTTGTTTATCTTCTTGCCTTGTACAAGTGCACTCTAGGCTTGTACGACATCACCCCCTTGGCAAATGTTTATACGAAGGAACACTATGAACGTTATAAAAGAATTGTGCATATGATTAACCGAAAGGATGTTGGCAAATATTGAGAAGTGCTTAGACCAAAACTTGATTGCAACGTGTTGGAAAGATATTGACAAGATTGACCGAATAAGTGTCCCAAGAAATTACAGTTATGGAAATCGATGTTAAAGAACAACTTGACCAAAGGTATTAGATGAATAGTAATAAGGAATGTATTACCTCTGTAGCTGTTTGGTTTCTCTAACCATTAGCATTAGTTTAGTGCATTATATTTCGGGGACGTCTGAAATGTATGTACGATCCGGTCGAAGTGGTGAACGGAATTCAAATGGAATTGCAGGAGAGTATTGATGAATGGAAGAACATGAACAGATTATTTGGGAAGAAAAGAGGTGGTTCGAATGCATAAGTATACGAGATTCATGAATGGGCAATATTGACAAGAGATGGAAACGAGGTATTGAGCTATAGCTGGCATAGAACATTTTTGTGGGATGGCTTAAGTGATATGGTGAATTGAGTTATTTCTTTAAGTTCGAGGACGAAACTTTTTCTGAGTGTATATTATATAATGCTCCGCTTCGCAGAAAGACATTACGCTGGAATTATAGATGGATCAGACCGATGGAATATAAGTGGTGCAGAAAATTGAGATGCTTGGTATGATGATGTTATATTTCTTAACTTGGCCGGATGAGATATCTTATGCGACGTAGTTCTAATGTATGATTATGCCAAGTTAGAAGACAGTGCATCGCGTCGGATCATTCTTGAGGGATCGTAGGCAAATGTGGGATCGTGGCAAGGAAACAATATTTATATTTTATATAAGTGAGTGGATATGTTCCTTCTCCTCTACTCTTTCATGCCCTAATAAAATTAATACTAGTGTTGCTTTGTTGTATGTCATAACTATATGTTGTTCTAGTCCACACAATGATAATGATGCCTTATGTTCAATGCTGCTGTAATTAATGAAACACATGAATAACGAACTGCTAGTACTATTGATACAAGAATGCTATAAAGTAAGTCTGCCATTAGAAAGAAGTAATATTATGCAATCTACTTCACATGCTGGTAACACTGAGAATGGAACATTGAACATCTGTACAGGTATAAGTGCATTAGTGCATAGTAACTTTGAAGAAAATGCTTCATATGTGAGTATAATTGTGGTTTGATACCACCGGGCCACGAGAAGGTCTGTAAGTTGGGACCTACGGGTCACCAACCGATATGAGAATGAGCAAAATGAGAATGATCAATAATGCGAGACTTTACTTACATTTATTTACCATGCAAATTATGCTTTGATTTCATTTGTATAGTCGTTGCATGGTCGGACAACTTGTGCACAATGTTTGGTAAGTTTCTTCAAACGAGATTTACCGGGACACCGGGATCGTTCGGCCTAGTAGGAAACATAGTGCTTTGGTAGCACGGGGTATAAACGAGACATTCATTGGGGATAGCAACCTCATGAATGTCGCTTCGTACGTCCTTCGAAGTCTTATATGGCATGTCCCTCGTTGTGCGAAAGCATATCACTAATGACCCTCATGTAGTTAGGATGTATATTAACGACAATATTTATGCAGGCTTAACGTTATCTCGGTAAGAATAATTCGTATTAATTATGTTGTGGCTAATCCTTATTTTGTAGGAATACGACGAGTAGGCTCTTGATAAGAATCATCATTAGGCGATATGTACATATTTCATATATATTCAATCTATCCTACTGTTTCCAAAATATGTTTCATTATGCTGCTGAATAATCTGATCATTGAAATGAACCTTGTTCATAATAGAAAGATCACTAAGTTAATATGTATGCTCTTCACATGAATACTTAGTGTCGGTTTAGACGAGTGGGCTAGTTTCTGCTCACCAGTACGCGATATGTACTGACCCACGTTTGTGGGCATCCCCAGGTACTCAGCATTGGAGAGTGACTGGAACGGTTTCAAGGCATCGAAGCATTGTTGGGGCGCGTAGAAGCTCTTCTTCCATTGGAGACGTCTTCTGTTATAAAGGACATAATTCATGGAACAGCGTAATTCAGTTGTATCGGTAAGAGTGTAAGCCAAGACGACAAATATCAATGTAAGTCAATTGGCCAAGTATCAGTTGTATTTGAGAGCTTTGTAAATCTTTTATAAGCCATGTACTCAATTATCATTATCAATAAAGAGAAGCTTTTCATTATATTAAGTGTGACTTCAATTTGTCTGTTTAATTTCGCTGCGATGTCGTTGTTTCTAAGATATACCATGTCTTGGTTATCTTCTTGCCTTATAAAAGTGCACTCTAGGCTTGTACGACATCACGCCCGTGACTATTTTTTGTTCTTCGGAATCTGGGCGTGACACAACTAATGCGCACAAGCGCCATGCGCCTGATGATGACGTGCAAAGTGCGCCAACAAAGTACCACTTTGCGCCCTTGAGCCCAAGTCCGAGTCGCTAAGCCCCTTTGAGACTTAGTTCCTAAGAATTTTTTTCAGAGAATGACAAAAAATATAAATGCTTTCATTGAGGAGTTAATCATTTTTTCTCCTAGAAAAATATTCCCACATGACACCCATGTGTCCCACCACACCCCACGTGCACACCTCAACACAAGCAAAGCATTATATTGAGATACCCATTTGGTGGTGTAGCCAATGTGGGATTATCTTTACTAGTCCAAAGGCAATAACTCCAACACAACAGACACTCCAAATTTCACTAGGATACTGTTGAAATTAGTTGATGATTTTATTGATTGTCTCATTGGCATTATATAGCCTTACAGTCATTAATACAATGATCTCAATCATTATGACAATAATCTCATAATGGAATATCTTGTGACATATTCTGGCATCCCAAATATTTCCTCAGGATATTCCCATGTGCTTATACTATACTTAAATATGACACCCAACATACCATATCAACACTCCCCCTCAAGATGGGTGAAAGATATTCACTAAGCCCATCTTGTCACATCCTCTAATCATGCTCACTGAGGCGAGTCCCTTGGTTAGTCCATCTGCTACTTGATCCCTGGTTGGAACATGGCCAAGCTCCAGTAATCCACTATCCAACTTCTCTTTGATGAAGAATCTATCAATCTCGATGTGTTTGGTCCTGTCATGCTGTACTGGATTGTTGGTGATACTAATAGCTGACTGATTGTCACACCACAGCTTCATCTTGGCTCCTTGATCCAGCTTCAGCTCCACCAGCATATTCTTCAACCATAGCAGCTCTGCAACTCCCAAGGCCATAGCTCTGTACTCTGCTTCAGCTGTCGATCTGGCCACCACAGACTGCTTCTTACTCCTCCAGGAGACCAAGTTACCTCCTACAAATATGCAATATCCCGAGGTAGACCTCCTGTCATCAGCACAACTAGCCCAGTCAGAATCACACTAGCCCTCGATGCTCACGTGATTGTTCTTCCTGAATATTAGTCCCTTCCCGGGAGCACCTTTCAAGTACCTCAGAATCTGGTACACTGCATCCATATGACCCTTCCGTGGGTCATGCATGTAGCGGCTCACCACACTTACTGCAAAGCAGATATCAGGACGTGTGTAGCTCAAATAGATCAACTTGCCAACCAGTCTCTGGTATCTGTCCCGATCAACTGGTTCTCCAGCCTCAGCATCAATCTTGAACCTCTGATCTATTGGTGTCGCTGCAGGTTTGTACCCCAATATCCCAGTTTCTGTGAGAAGGTCCAGTGCATACTTCCTTTGAGGGAGAACAACCCCCTCTGCTTCTCGAGCAATCTCAATCCCAAGGAAGTACCGAAGAAGGCCGAGATCTTTCACCTCGAATTCCTTGCCAAGCTTTCCTTTGAGTTGGGCGATCTCCTGCTCATCATCTCCTGTGATAATCATATCGTCCACATACACCGCAAGCATGGTGATGTGGCCTCCACTCCGACGGAAGAACACAGTATGATCAGCATTGATCTGCTGATATCCCATCCCTATTATCGCCCTTCTGAGACTGTCAAACCACGCTCGAGGAGACTGCTTCAGTCCATAGAGGGACTTGTTCAACCTGCAGACCTTGCCTACTGTCTGATTGGTGCCAAATCCTGGTGGTATCTCCATGTACACCTCCTCCACTAGATCTCCGTGAAGAAACGCATTCTTCACATCCAGTTGGTGTAGCTTCCATCCACCATTCGCTGCCAGAGAAATCAGAGTCCTGACATTGCTCATCTTTGCAACTGGTGCAAAGGTCTCGTCATAGTCGATGCCGTACGTCTGACTGTATCCTTTGGCTACTAGTCGAGCTTTGTAGCGCTCAACCTGTCCATCTGGGTTCTGCTTCACGGTAAAGACCCACTTGCATCAAACTGCTCTCTTCCCCTCTGGCAGTCTCACAAGCTCCCAAGTGTGGTTCTTCTCCAGAGCTTCCAACTCCTCGTGCATTGCCGCTTTCCACTTTGGATCGTTCTTGGCAACCTGCCAATTGTTAGGTACAGTAATACTATCCAAAGATGCTATAAATGCTCCATGAGAAGAAGGGATATGGTCATAAGAAACAAACTGAGCAATATCCCAACCATATCTGTTTGGAGGATTTTCTGTATTGCTGCGAGTGGTCCTCCGTACAGATAGTGGTGTGGTAGAAGTAGGAGGAATGATATCTTGTGAAGGAGGGGGTATCACCTGAAGGGGGGTTGGTGTCGGTGCCTCAGGAGTTGGGACGAACGCAGGCAAGGGACTTGGCACTGGCACTGTCGGTACTGGTCCTACAGTTTGCTTCTCTCTCCTGCTGTAGGTAAGTAACTCTCCCTGAGCCGTAGGCCTAACACCTTCACCTTCTTGTCCCTTCTCCGTGCCTCCATGCCAAACTTCTAAATCGGTTACCACCAAGTTCTCCATCTCCCCCTCTCGCCTAATACTGGTAGTATTAGGCGTGTTGTGTGAAGTTCTGTCCTGGTGGTAGTATGGCTCATGCTCCCGAAAGTGGACATCCATACTGACAAACTTCTTCTTCTCTGCTGGACTCCAGCACACATACCCCTTCTGGGTCGCCGAGTAGCCTACGAAGATGCATTTGACCGCTCTAGGGTCAAGTTTCCCAACTGATGGCCTGTTGTCCTTCACAAAACACACACACCCAAACACCTTCAGTGGGAGTATCCCACTATTATTGCCTTGCAATAACTCACATGGGGACTTCCATCCGAGAACCTTCGAGGGCATCCTGTTGATGAGTTGAGCTGCTGTCAACACTGCATGCCCCCACAGACTCTGTGGGACATTCATGTCGATCATCATACTTCTTGCGACCTCCAGAAGGTGTGTTTTTCCTTTCTGCAACTCCATTTTGTGCTGGTGTGTATGCACAGGTGGTCTGATGCTGTATTCCGTGTGCTGACAAGTATTCTGCAAGCGTCCTGTTGGTATACTCCGTTCCATTGTCAGACCTCAGTACCTTCACAACTGCTTTGTACTGAGTCTGGACATGCTTATGAAAATCCCGAAAACAAGCAGGTACATCATTCTTATTTTTCATCAAATATAACCAGGTAACACGAGAGGCACACTCAATGAAAGAAACAAAGTACTTATAACCATTCATAGTGTTAGTAGCACATGGACCCAGACATCAGAATATACTACCTCAAAAGCAAAAGTGCTCCTATGACCCGTGCCAACATATGAGCTCCTAGTAAGTTTTCCTAACTCGCACGCATCACATACTAATTTCTTTTTATTTGTTTTTGCATAAATCTCTGGATACAACTTACTTAGAGTATCATAGGAAGAATGTCCCATCCTCCGATGATGGAGTATCAAGGTATCCTCAGTCCTCTGCTGCAGTCCTTCCATGCCAGCCTTCTCTGCCATAGATACCAATGTCGAGTCCAGTCCTTCTCGATCTAGGTACCACAGTCCCTCATGCCAAGTGCCAGTCCCAAGTCTTCGTCCTGTCCCTTTCTCCTGGAAGGTCACCTTAGGAATATCAAAAGAAACAATGCATTTAAGTTGGAGGATTATAGAACTAATGGACAAGAGACTGACTGGAAATGATGGAGCATGTAAAACATTGGATAATCTTACTGAACCTGTACAATTAACAGTACCCTTACCTACCACTGGCTGAAAAATGCCATCAGCTGTCTGAATGCTGTCTGCTGATGCTAGGTGAGTGTAGGAAGAAAACTCACTAGCATTCCCCGTCACATGCCGAGATGCTCCCGAGTCGATAATTCAGTCTGATGATTTAAGGGAAGAGATAGACGCAAGGGCAAGTGATTCGTCAGTACCTTCTGATGGATGGGCATACATGGCAGCGTTGCCCCTAACAAAGAATGAGGTGGACGCCTCCTCTGTTCTACTCCTCATGTCTCCCAGTGCCTGGTCTCCCAGTGCCTGGTCCTCCACAGTAAAGGTGCCATCAGCTTCTCCGTTCCCTTCTGATATCAGGAGGTTCGCCCGATAACCTCCTCGGCCGCCTCGTCTACCCCCTCGACCACGACCACGACCACGTCCTCCATTATATCCTCGTCCGCCGAACGGTCCTCGTCCACCACCTGAATCACCCTCCCTAGGTGGTTTGGTACAAGCATACCGATGATGGCCCATCTCTCCACAGTTGTAGCATTGCCGGTTATGCTGCCAGGGCTCTCCCTTAGATCCTGTGTTACCTGAGCTGGTGATCGCTAGTGCTGACTTTGCTTCGGGGGGACCACCTGTCCCGGCTTGCAGCCTGATGCGTGTCTCCTCCTGGATCATGGCTGAGATAGCCTCCTCAAGGCTAGGGATCTTTGGTTGGGCTAGAAGTAGGGCCGTCCTCTGTGCGAAAGCTGCAGTCAGCCCTTTGAGGAACTTCATCGTCCTCTCCTGCAGACACACCTGTCTCTCCTTACACTTAGGGTCCCCGCAGCTCGTCCGATCTGAGGAGTGATCATAATCCAACCACAGACGCTCCAACTCCGTGGCATACTCCTGCACCGTCTTCTCTCCCTGTACGGTGTCATCAATCTTCCCCTTTATCTGGAAGACCCGTAAGTTGTTCCCCACACCATCATAGGTCCTTCTCAACTTCTCCCACACATCTTTCACCATCTCAATACCGTCTACTGTGGCGGCAATAGACTGGACTAAGGAGTTGAGAAGCCAGATGTAGATCACCATATGAGTGGACTTTCACTCATCGCGTCCTGTTGAGCCCTCGTCCGGCTCTGTCGTCTCGCCCGTCAGGAACTCCTCCATGTTTTTTCCTGCGAGGGTTCTTCTCACCCGCCGTGACCAACTCAGATAGGTGGCTGGTCCATCTAATTTCAGATCGATGGAGGGAAGCTTCAACTCCGGCGACGTTCGTGTCGTGTTCTCACCAGCCGACATCGTCAACAACTTCATCAACGTCGCCACCTCTGCAGAATCTAGCTTCTTGATGATCTCCTCTATCGATGCGTCGTCTATCCAATCACGTCACGTCCGCTCCACGACTCACGCTCGTCCTCGTCGTCCGCTCCTAGATCCGAACATGTCCCCCCTTTTTTCAGATCTAGGCATCCCTATTAGGCATTGCCTCGTGCTGGTGCGGAGGAGGCGGCAGCACGCATGTCACAGCCGCCGTCGCAGCAGCCGCAGCAGCAGTAGTAGCCGCAGCAGTAGCGGGACGGGGCAGCAACAGCGAAGGGCGGCCTGCGAAGGACGGAGGGGGGGGCATGGAAGAGTTCGGTGGAGGAGATCTAGGAAATCCTTCTGTGGGTTTGTGGAAGCTCGGTGACGGCTAGGATTTGTGGAAACTTGGCTCTGATACCATGTTGAAATTAGTTGATGATTTTATTGATTGTCTTATTGGCATTATATAGCCTTACAGTCATTAATATAATGATCTCAATCATTATGACAATAATCTCATAATGGAATATCCTGTGACATATTCTGGAATCCCAAATATGTCCTCAGGATATTCCCATGTGCTTATACTATACTTAAATATGACACCCAACATACCATATCAACAGATACACTAAAATAGATGCCATGTCCTGTCGCTCCAAATTTCACTAGGATACACTAAAATAGATGCCATGTCCTGTCGCAGTGTATCGTATCTGTGCAACATAGCCCCAACCCATCTCTCTCAGATTTTGAACACAACAGAAATGTACTTTCCTTTCCTTCCACAAGGTGAGACGTGTGTATTACATTGATGGACGAGAATTCAGCCTTTGCCCAAAAGGTGCTCTAGTGCTCTATATAATCAGTCTATCAAATACATATTGATTCTTTCTGATGGATCCAGTCTTCATGCATGGAAAATGTTCAGTCTTCATGCATGGAAAATGTTTAGAGTAATCGAGTGGATGCAAAATAAAAAGAACCAAGTTTACATGATTCCAACTGATGTTAGGAAGTAATTTTCTTGGGCATGCTATCAGACCGATTGAACAATGAGAACCGTGCTTTTATTTCTCAAGTGAAATGGCATTTTTTTTCTTGTTCTTTTGTATGCTCCTGGACAATGTTTGATAAAGATAGAAGGTCAGAAGGAATTTGAGCAAAAGATAGTGGTACTATAAGGAAGAAGTAGCATACCTATTATACAACATTTGCCATTTGTTCCTACAAGACACACATCAGTATTTAAAAACACTTAATTGTAAAACGTAAAGTGCTGACCCATTGAGAAGGCTTGGATGATGATAATGAATTGTAGATCGTCAAGTTCGTCTTTCTTCTTTATGATTAAATACAGAAACATAATAGTAATAGTTCTGTTGTAGTTGGTACCATCATGATCATGATACTGATTTAATTTGTTTGAACTTTTATCTATACAGTAATCAATTGAATAAACAGCATCCTCTTGCAGGAAAAGGAAGCTAAGAAGGAAGCTTTCAGGAAGTATCTCGAGTCCGGTGGTGTGATTGATGCTTTGACTAAAGGTTTCTTCTTCTTTTTTTCATTGGGGTTAGCTTATACAAGTAATGAGTTGCCGCCAAGGTGTAAGGCCTCTTATTGGTTTTTAATTTTCTGTTGCCACTTGCAGTTCTTGTTGCATTATACGAAGAGAATGACAAGCCATCATCAGCACTTGAGTAAGTTCCTTGTTAGAATTTTGAATTGAATATTTAGTAATGATCTCCGTTAGAGTTGTGCTTGATGTCTTATTGTTGTATAATCACTGCCAATTCCATGTCTAGATATAGCAGAGGATTGCATTAGGTAGACATCTAGCTCAAAACATCGTGGAATCTCTATGAAATAAATCGTTGAATAATGCAGATTAAGACATTCCTTTGCAGTGACGTATTGCATCTTTCCCACCCCTATGTAGTATTAAGTGAGCATATGAGGCTTTCTTGGTTATCACGTGTAAGTGACGCATTGTATCAAACCATCCCAATGCAATGTCAAGTGAGCAGACGGGATTAGCCAACATGCTATCCACTGAGTATGTGTCACATTGTTACTTGAATGTGGTCACAAATAGGCAATGGTTTGTAGGATATAGGAGTGTCCAGCACCAACAATATTTGTGATGACTTGTAACAAGATAATGTCATGGATGAAGTTACTAGGCATATTCGGATAAGTTCCAATCACTTATCAGCTTTGTGCTTTATAGATGATGTGTAGAGATAGTTCTGAACAGAATCATGATGAGAATTGGAATATAAGGTTTTAAAATTAGTAGGACAGCAAATAGTATATGAAATGTAACTTTAACCAAAAGTCAAAAAGAAATTAAGGCGGAGCATATTGATAAACATGAGATAACCTAGATTGATAGTTTTCGATACTTAGGACAATTATTAATCATGATGGAGACATTAAGAAGGATATAATTCACAACTAAAACCAATGTTTAGAAAATGATTGCATGCTACCCTTGAAGGTGAAAGGAAAAAATTATAAGACACATGTAACACCACTTATGGTTTATGGATCGAACTCATGCGTTATGGAGTGGAGTGTTGGACAATTAAAACGAGTGTCTACAAAATGAGTAGTGGAAATGATGATGCTAAGTGGATGGATGGCAATGCATTGGAAAAGAAATGACCGCATTCATGGGAAGTTGGAGGTGTTGTCAGTTGAGCACATGATAAGAAAAAAATTGTATTAGGTGCTTTTTGACATTTGCAACATTAACTAGAAGATGCACCAGTTAGGAGTGATAAAGATATTGGTTAAAGGATCTCTGCTAGAACAAGGGGTAGGCCTATATATATTTGGGTTGAGGTTGTGTATACGGATACGGTTATGTTGATGTTGTAGACATGTAAAATTAATCAATTAACGGATCCCAAAATTTTGGGATAAGGTGTTTTTGTCGTTGTGGGAAGAAAAGCTGGAGATCTGTGTCTAAAGCAAAGTAAGCCCATCACAGATCTCACCTACGATTCGGAGGCAGTATGCTCTTGCAATATGGAGGACCCATTTGGCTATTGTCTTTCTTTTTTATAAGTCATTTACATATATTCTGATAGGGGTGTATTTGCAACATAGTTTGCAGTATCAGCTGATACCGATACCGATAAGATACGGTATACCTATACGATTTGGCATGTCATAATCCGATACAGACCATTACCGATATTCACTGATACCGACGTTGAGGGTCTCTTTACCAGTCAATTCGTCAAAAAAAATTGAACGAAAAAGACCAATCATCAAGGTGGTAAAAGCATAGTAAATTTGTAAAAGCATGTAAATAAAGAAAAATTATTTATTGCAGGTAAACCAATAAGCAATGGTGACTATCATTCAATCTCAAAACTACTAAGAAACAACACATAAAATACTTAAAATTATACTTAAATGTATAAAATATTTTATCTAAATTTTTGATATTTTAAAAATTATGTTTAAATGTATAAAATATTTTTTTTCTAAATTTTTGATAATTTATTAATAATTATCTGCTTTCCGATACAAAAAAATGTTCAATACTCCGATCTGAAATCGCACATAATGTCGATACCATTGGTCCATATACTCATATCGATACAACGTACCTTGATTTGTAGGTTAGGGTTTATAAAAGTCTGAGCCCTGCCTTTTTATTGTGATCTTCACCGATGGATCACCAATGGATGTATGCCAAAAATGCTGAAGCATCTTAGTTTTATCTTTGCTTCTGTTGACATCTGTGTATTTTCTATGGATTTTTTCGTTACAAAAATGACGACTCACAGAACAATAGTTTGAAGTATCGGTCGATACCGATTCGATATGATCGATATCGATACGGTTTGGCATGTTCCAATATGATGTCAACTGATGCCCAATACTAATTGATACCGACATTGGGGGTCTATTTTCCGATCAATTCGGCAAATAAAATTGAACGAAAAAGACCAATCAACAAGGAAGTAAAAGCATAGTAAAGTTGTAAAAGCATGTAAAAGAAAACTTATCTATCGCATGTAAACCAATCAGCAAGGACGAGTACTATTTTATTCAATTTCAAAACTACTAAGAAACAAATAAAAAATACTTAAAATTATGTCTAAATGTATAAAATATTTCTTCTAAAATGTTAATAATTTGTTAATAATTATTTGCTTTCCGATACCAAAACATTCGATACTCCGATCCGAAACTGCCGATACCGCCGATCCCGATGGTCATAACCCCCCCAATTTCAATTACCGATAACTGGTCTTCATTTAGTTACATAATATGGGTTAGTTCCACGAAATTGGAAGAAGAAACTTTTCTTAGTTTAGTGAAACATAGATGGAATACCAGTTCTGCGCTTGAAACTGGATTTTGGATGACTTTGGTCTCACAATGGTAAAGTCCCTACCACTAATACAAAAACTCTTAGTGAGGCTTGAAGGTTTACATATTTATATTATAAGAGACTGGCGTAGATAAAACATGTAGTTGGTGGGGGCAAACTTGAAAAAAATTACTCGTTAGAATTCATTTCGTTATGCAGTAGAAAAAATAGTAATAATAAATTAAAATTGTATTAAGAAAAGACAAATGATTAGACAATAATAGTCTTAATATTTTTTTTAGTACCTAGCCAATCAAAAATATTCAAATGTAACATACCAAGATCTAGAATAAAATATGGGAGGAGGAAAGTTGTGTCAAAAAAGATTTGACTTTTAAATTTCTAGAATAATGATTTAGTTTTTACTCTATAGCTTATAGGCAAGTAAGAACAAATTGCGGTAGTGGGGTCAAAAGAGAATTTTAGTGAGGATAATACTGAAAAATATCTGTAACTATTTTTTTTCAAAAGAATGAGCGAGAGCAATTGGCCTTACTATGCCATGGTCATCTCCGCCCCTGGTGAGGGATAAGGTTTATATATTTATATTTTATTCGACATACCCCCACAGGTGGATCCATTTCATATGGATTGTCGCAGAGGTATAATGTTGTCTAGAATCTGCTTAAAATTCACGCCTAGAGGGATCAAATCTGGGTTGCTTTGAAATCATGTTAAAGTCCTTGTCGTTGCTCTAAAGAAGTTGGTGAAGGATAAGGGTTATATATTTGTACTATTCATATTCAACACGCACGATATTGTGTCTTGCAACTATCATAATCTTAGGTTCAGCAACATGAGTTTATTATTGCAGTTAAAGTTCTTTCCCTAATTTCAGTAGAGTGAACTCAGGCCCTTACGACCAATATGCATAGTATAATGCATGCTAATATATAGTACTCTTGAGATTACATGTAACACCTTCAAACTTCAAAGAGCTTCGTGGTCAGAAAAATGATTTCGACTGCCATCTTCGAAATTTTAGTTCAGATTTGTGTATATGCTATCTTTACTGCAGTCGAGCATCTAGGAAAATCAACAAATCACAAATGATTACGTATAGCTTCTCTTTGGTTTTGGCACTATGGAGACCGATCAATGTCTTTTTTCAGGTTTGTTCAACAGAAACTAGGTGGTCCATCAATATCTGATTATGAAAAGCTCAAGGCAGAAAAGGCCGATTTGCAGATGAAGTATGAGGAGCTCTTGGCCACGCACGAGGAAACATGCAGATTTGTAAGTGCATGAAATCTCTTCTTTTACTTTTAGTCATATTTGAGTATGTGTTCTCAAGGAATGCTGATTTTTGGCAGCTAGAAGAACTGAAGAACTCAAAAGTAGTGGCAACAACTAAAGAGACTACGGGCAACAATAGTCTAAAAGAATAGGAACTTGAGAAGTGTTGTACTGTTGTATCATGTACCAATTATCTGAAGAATGAGTTCATATCAGCTGGGAGTACTTTACTGTATTCTACTGCAGAAAATACATATTACTCTTCTGCACCACCTTTCATTTGATTACAACTTGTTGCTGAACCTAACTTCATCCTTTCTAATATTCATTGGTGTGTGTTTAATACCTGCAGAATGCAGATCAACTTTGTGAGTGAATGATTATCCAGTGTCTCAGAATTCTTTGCATATTCTACATTTTCTTTCTCCTACAAGTGTAGTATGACTTTATACTGCTACAAGATGAAGTTACAACAATAGAGATCTGAATCCCGCGAATCAATCAACTATTTTACATCACAATCTACAATTCAAGAACAATGATCCAACAAACAAGCTACAAGATGAGGGCCAGTAATGTAATCAGTGCGGTAACGGAGCAGATGAGGGCCTGAAAACAAGAGATACAGGCAGGCAGTAAGCAACAGAAGAAGAAGAAAAATGATGGAAGTTGCTATAGAGAGTCGGTCTCGCTTTCGCTACGTACTGCAATAGCCGATGCTGCTAATCCTGCTCTCTCCCTTGGGTCCCTGAGACTGTACTGGCCAAAGTAGAGGGCAGTAGCAATGTACCAGAGGAGAGGGAAGATGAATCCCAGGATGAAACTGCGGAAAGAAAAGAAAAATGAAGAGGAGCAAGAAAGTATACTTTAGAATCAGTTGTGACATTATTGAAGGTGGTTGCCAACCAAGAGGACTGGAGGACGTCAGTAGGCTCACCAGAACCACCCTATTCCACAGCCGAAGCACAAGAGTGGCTTATCATAGAGAGTGTCGCAGTTCCTATCACTTACAAGTGCAAGCAAGGCATACTTGTCCTTGTTCTCTCTTTGAGGATCCTTGTCTCGACCACCAATTGCTGCTTCTAGTCCGCCATTGCAAATGAGACTGTCTGGTTCAATTCGCACTGTAGTTACTTCCATGGTGACACAAGGCAGAGAGTGATTCAAGTATCTCGGAAATATGACCAACTGAGCAGTAGTAGAAGAAATGAGAGAGAGAGAGAGAGAGAGAGAGAGAACTGCCCTTCTATTTAGTAACTGGTAGAACTGCCTCAGATTCTCCAGCATCCAAATATCAGGAAATCCAACATATTACAAACCTTTATCTCTACTAATATAAGTTGGCTTCCCCGAACTCGAGTGTCCCTTGTGGTTACCGAGAAGAGGTATACGACGCTAGCTGGGTGGCAGAAGATCGGTTGATCGAGCCACGGGGACGTATTATTCCTTTCATTTATTTGGTGGGAGTTGGGGTCAGTGGGCTTAAAAGACATGCAACGCAACGTGCAAAAAGTTTCGAACGTTATACCGGGCATCTAAAAAAAATAATAAAAAATATATAAGGTGGCTTTGAAACTACTCAAAATTAACCGTATAATTCATTTGTAAATATTCTATTAATTTTTTTAAATTAACTTATTATTTAACTACCTAATATGATTTACTAATAAGTAAATAACTTTAACTCAAGTGGTTAAGATGAGAGTCATTTTCCTTAGTTCTTTGAGTTGAAATTTTTAGGAACGACATTATTTATATTAAAAAATATAACATTTTTTTTACGCGTGCGCAATACACGTGCACGTTACTTGTAATTAGAATAAATTTTAGATACTAGCCCGATCTTGGGCATGAAGTAAACAAATTAGGAAATCCTATTACTATAGTAGAGGATAACTAAAAAAATTAAACATTACACTCCAATCTAATACTTATAACAGGTATTCCTAAATCCATTTCAAGACATTTGGTCATGAACCAATTGTGGTACTTGCTATTTGGGGTTGACCTCACTATTTTGGTATAACCAGATCTCGTAGTGAAGCATGAGGATTTACCGTAACTTCTGCTCAATGAATAGTACTAGGGGGACCGCCAGCGCAGCGCTTGAGTGGGTTTCCATCTCATCTCCCGCTGTACATTTAGTATATCTTTTTTAGGCGTCTAGTCGCCAAGCAAGTATTAGCTCATATTCTGGGATCCCGCTTGGCCGAGGGCAATATGATTGTATATATTCTAGATTCCAGCTAGAGATGATCATGTATGAATGTATAGTCTTGTTTCTATTTTGTATTATTAGCTTCATGATCATGTATATATCTATAGTTTGGGATGCTTTACTGTAAGCACCTGATTTTTTAAAAATATTAAAATTAGGATTTTTTAACAATTTTCTGGAATTTTCTGGGAATTTTCTGAAATTAAAATCAGGGTTTTCAAATATTACATGATTTTTAATTGATAATAAACAACATTAAAATATTATGTAAATAATATTTTTGAGTGTAAAATGAAAAACTGGACTTAGGATAATTTTTCTGGATTTTTCTGGGCCTCAGACCTATTTTTAAATGCCTAAAAACTATTTTAATTAATTAATTAATTAATTAATTATCTATTTATTTATTTATTATTATTTATTTTCTTTTCTTTTCTCCTTGGGCCGGCCCGGCCCAATGGACCGGCCCGGCCCAATGGACCGGCCCGTTAGTTTCCGGCCCAGCCCAACCCTATCGGGTCGGGTCGGGTTCAGCCGAACCCGACCCGCCTACCCGACCCGCTGACCCGGTCTCCCTCAGCCCGAGTTCCGCGGCGCTCCGTCCGGCGCCCCGCCGCGTCCTCCGCGCCGCTCAGCCCGCTCCACTCGGCCACGCTCCACCCGCTGCGCCGCCGCTTTCTCCGCCACCCCACCGCCTCCCTCGGCCCGCACCACCGCCTCCTCTCCCTTTAAATACCGCCGTCGACCCCCCCTCTCTCCTCCGTCCGACCACCTCACCGCCTCCTCTCCCCTCGCCGTCGACGCCTCACCGCCGCGCCGTGCCCGCCTTGGCCGGCGCCGTCAGCCACCGGCGCCACCCCCCCCCGCGAAGCCGCCGCAGCCACCTTTCCTCCTCCGCCCGACTCTTTTCCCGCCGGCAGCAGCAGCAGCGGCTGCCTGCGCCGCCTCCCCGGGCTGCCAGCGCTGCCGGCCGTCCCCGGCGACGCCGCCCCTAGCCCCCAGCGCCTCCGGCCAGCCGCCCCTCCGCCTGAGATCCGCCGGAAACCCCCAAATCAGAAACCCTAGCTTTTCCTATTCTTCGTGTCGTGTCGGACACGACACGGACACGGGAATTTCCGGATTTTCAGAGCAGGTTCAGGTACTCGTATCTTGCACCCTGTATCTCCGTTTTCGATTCTGTAAATTGCGTTGCGAAGCCTGTATGACCCTCTCGGTGCCCGGACAAACCGCTCGGGGCATCGCGTCCTGTGGTGATCGCACACCGCGATCCAAAAACAGGAAAAACCAGACCCTGTTTCATCCCGGAACTGAGTACGTCCCGCCAAACGGGACGACTTGGTCGCGTACGGTCTTCACAGATACGTGCGCACCGTCGATACGGACGTGTGAGAATTCGCGGAAGCTGATTCGGGTGTGCGTGCACACCGGAATCAACGCGTATCCGCGGACATCGTCCCGTATCCGCCTTTTCTGCAATTCATCCTAACTTCGTGCACACACGTCAGATCGAGACGAAACTTGCGCCATCGGACTCGTAGCGATACGCTGGTCCTGTGGGTCAAGTTTGGTTCGATTCTGAGAACGTTGACGAAATCGCGTGTCGTGGGCCCCACAGGCCCCGCTCGACGGGCGATTTTGTGTTCGGCTCATCGGAATCCAAATCTGGAAGTTCCGTTGGGTTCGTATCAGCATTCCTGACCTGTTGACACTAAGTTTGATAAATTTGGAGACCTTTGACCCAGACACATTTTTCGGTGCAAAGCGGGCCCACCGGCGGACCCCGTTTTGATCCGAAACTGCCGTTTTTGCCCTTGTCTCCAAATTGGACCCAAGGACAGGCATTTCTAGCTAATTGACATCTTCTGAGCGTGATGGTAATGTCTATTTCAGCTTTTGGACTCATCTCTGGATTTTCCTTCAAGAGCCAATATTAATTAGATCCAAACAACAGGCAAGTACCTGCACTTCAAGTTTATTCTTTATATTGTGATAATTAATTCCTTGCTCTACTAGTACCATTGGATGTTTACACGTAGTGTTAGAATCTGGATTTCATGTCTTGAATACTGGATTTCTTGTCTTGCTTTCGTGTCGGGTGGGAGAATACTGAAAGGCATGTAGTTTACCCTGACCCTTGCCATGATTAATAGCTGTTGGTACACGACTGTCCATCAGCCGGATCTCAATTATTCCTGTTTAATAGCCGTCTATGACGGCCGGTTTAACCTTATAGACCCCTACATGCCAACTAGGTATTCTAAATACACAAGTTCACACACATAGTTTTTGTCTTGTTGCAGTTCCTGTTGTCTTGTTGCAGTTTCATTTACTTGTCTCATTTATTCCGGTTTTACTCATAACCCTGTTTATAGCTTTTTAACTCTTAGTTATTGTTGCTTCTTTTTGCATATTCTCAACATGATACTTAGTCAGTTCTTTTCTTACTTGTCATAAATATTTAGTTTAAATCTTGTTGTGCATTGTGTACTTTGCTCCTTTCCTGACTGGATCCATTGTTTAGGCGATGATGAGGACTTTGCCCCTTCCTATTATGGCCCCTATGAGTTAGCAGGTGACACAGTGAGGAGCCGGTTCCCACTCAGGAGACCACCTTTGAGGAGGAGTAGCCAGTTAGTTATTATTTTATTTCCTTTCAGCACATACTCGGGTTTGTCCCCGATCTATCTTCTGGCTTTGTATTAACTATGTATCTGTTGTCACAATTTGTTTTATAAAAGTTAGCATTCCTATTTTCCTGTTACTTTCCTTGTCTATTTTTGTGGATGAGATAGATTTAAACTTACCTGTGATTATGACCTAGACAGCGTACTACCGCCGACACTGCGGCGTAGGCTGGACGTGCCCACGCACTCGTGCCCGAATAACCGGGTGCGGGTCGTGACACGTTTTTGTGGTGGCCCATGCAGGTCAAACGACTAAATTGTTCGGTTTCAACTTAGGGACCGAACAGGCCTGCAATAAGATTGAGGATTTTAGGAAAAGCTCATCCACCCGATTGAATCGTTCTTGATATTCATATCGACTTCGAATCATTTTATTGACTTGCGTCCTGCCTTGATTCCTGTGCACCTCTTATTGTTTATTTTGGATGCAGAAAAAAATGGACCCACCAGCCAACAACGAGGCTCATGCAGAAAAACCACAAGGCGTTATGGGTACCCACGAAGACGATGTGGCTCCAGTTGGTAAAGGCCAATCATCACCGTGCAGTCAAGCAAATCAGCCTGCCTCGAGAATCCATCAAGATGACGTTCCACCCTCGACGCAGTCTACTCCACCGATACCTTCCTTTCCACTAGGACAGCCTATGGACGAACAACAAATGTTCCGAATGTTCTACGTGATGATGCAAGCCTATCAGAAGGTTCAACAAGAAGCTCAGCAAAACCAAGCGGAGAACTTCATCGACAGAATTAGCTCGGAGTCACGGAAGCCAAGCAGTTCAAATGCAATTACCTTCGACGAAGACGTTCTTACTGCAGCACGACCTGTGGAGTGCACCACAAGGATCGAGTCCAGCCAGAAGCGGCCGTATACGTCAGCACCAGACCAAGCACAACAGGAAAGAGCTGCAAAGCGACCACAGATGAATCCAACTCAAAGACAGAACCAACAAGCTCCCATTTGTGGCTTTTGTAGAAAACAAGGTCACATTTGGCGAAATTGTAGAAAGAGGCTAGGTGCCTGTCTATATTGTGGATCAGTAGCACATCAAGTGAAGGACTGTCCTGCTGCTCAAGGACGCACAGCAACACAAAAGGTTCCAGTTCAGGCCAGGCCCCAGCAGCGCAGCAGAGGGCACCACCTCAAGGACACGGACCAGCTTCCGCAATGACCGTGGAGAACGCACAGACTCTTGAAACAGCTAATACGCGTAAGTGATTCGTAGATACCTTTTCTAGTATTGTTTAGCTCGTGCCTATTGGTTCGTGACCTCAGCCCCAACCTAGTAATTTTGAACTTGCTAAATAACCTGGTATGCTTTTATATTTGATAACTGTAGAGATTTTTAGAGGCTTTTGCTATTGTGCTTATTTTGTGTTATTCTGTGAACTTCAATAATTTTGTGCCTCCTTTTTCATCATCATCTAGCGCACTTAATTTTGTTGAACTCGATTTATGCTGCTATTTTATAGCCTAGTTTTGCAAGCTTACCCTTTATCGGGCTTGTTCATGACACATGTATTATTGAGGCCTGATCAACCCCACTAATACAAAGTGTCTATTCAGAATCAGTGTACTACGGTCTGATCAACCTTAGTGCATTTTGATCCGCACTTCGCACGACTACTTTATGTGGATTGAGTTGACTAGCATATTTGTCCCTAAATACGCTCGAGCATATCGTATCAGTTACATAACTGTACTAATACGAGCATGCGAACAAATGATTACCAGAATAGAATCTCAATCCATAACCGCTTGACAATTCCCATTAGAATTCCTTAAACGCCTTGATCCCTATACCTCTGTTCTACCACCTCGCCCTTAAACTCTTTATTATTGATCCTCGTCTTCCCTTATTTCGGAAAGACAAAAACCTGTGGTTGGTATAAGTTGATTGTAGTACTAGACATACCCCTCAGACCGGTCGAATTGATGATAACCTCTATGACTAAGGGAATACCATAGGTGGTGTATTTGTATTGCAGACTTGAAGATTCAATACCATGATTTATTAAGTTGAGACCTAGCCTCACTAGTTGTACGGCCTTAGCGGATATATGGGTAAAACTATAAGTTGGGTAGCGACCGCAATGTCCACCTGAGAGAAACCGTGAGGCTGTAATCAAGTGAGTTTAGACAGAGAGAACCCTGCCATAATTTAAATTTTGAGGACGAAATTTTATAAGTTGGGTAGATTGTAAGCACCTGATTTTTCAAAAATATTAAAATTAGGATTTTTTAACAATTTTCTGGAATTTTCTGGAAATTTTCTGAAATTAAAATCAGGGTTTTCAAATATTACATGATTTTTATTTGATAATAAATAATATTAAAATATTGTGTAAATAATATTTTTGAGTGTAAAATAAAAAACTGGACTTAGGGTAATTTTTCTGGATTTTTCTGGGCCTCAGACCTATTTTTAAATGCCTAAAAACTATTTTAATTAATTAATTAATTAATTATCTATTTATTTATTTATTATTATTTCTTTTCTTTTCTTTTCTCCTTGGGCCGGCCCGGCCCAATGGACCGGCCCGTTAGTTTCCGGCCCAGCCCAACCCTATCGGGTCGGGTCGGGTTCAGCCGAACCCGACCCGCCTACCCTACCCGTTGACCCGGTCTCCCCCAGCCCGAGTTCCGCGGCGCTCCGCCCGGCGCCCCGCCGCGTCCTCCGCGCCGCTCAGCCCGCTCCACTCGGCCACGCTCCACCCGCTGCGCCGCCGCTTTCTCCGCCACCCCACCGCCTCCCTCGGCCCGCACCACCGCCTCCTCTCCCTTTAAATACCGCCGTCGACCCCCCCCCTCTCTCCTCCGTCCGACCACCTCACCGCCTCCTCTCCCCTCGCCGTCGATGCCTCACCGCCGCGCCGTGCCCGCCTTGGCCGGCGCCGTCAGCCACCGGCGCCACCACCCCGCGAAGCCGCCGCAGCCACCTTTCCTCCTCCGCCCGACTCTTTTCCCGCCGGCAGCAGCAGCAGCGGCTGCCTGCGCCGCCTCCCCGGGCTGCCAGCGCTGCCGGCCGTCCCCGGCGACGCCGCCCCTAGCCCCCAGCGCCTCCAGCCGGCCGCCCCTCCGCCTGAGATCCGCCGGAAACCCCCAAATCAGAAACCCTAGCTTTTCCTATTCTTCGTGTCGTGTCGGACACGACACGGACACGGAAATTTCCGGATTTTCAGAGCAGGTTCAGGTACTCGTATCTTGCACCATGTATCTCCGTTTTTGATTCTGTAAATTGCGTTGCGAAGCCTGTATGACCCTCTCGGTGTCCGGACAAACCGCTCGGGGCATCGCGTCCTGTGGTGATCGCACACCGCGATCCAAAAACAGGAAAAACCAGACCATGTTTCATCCCGGAACTGAGTACGTCCCGCCAAACGGGATGACTTGGTCGCGTACGGTCTTCACAGATACGTGTGCACCGTCGATACGAACGTGTGAGAATTCGCGGAAGCTGATTCGGGTGTGCGTGCACACCGGAATCAACGCGTATCCGCGGACATCGCCCCGTATCCGCCTTTTCTGTAATTCACCCTAACTTCGTGCACACACGTCAGATCGAGACGAAACTTGCGCCATCGGACTCGTAGCGATACGCTGGTCCTGTGGGTCAAGTTTGGTTCGATTCTGAGAACGTTGACGAAATCGCGTGTCGTGGGCCCCACAGGCCCCGCTCGACGGGCGATTTTGTGTTCGGCTCATCGGAATCCAAATCTGGAAGTTTCGTTGGGTTCGTATCAGCGTTCCTGACCTGTTGACACTAAGTTTGGTGAATTTAGATACCTTTGACCCGGACACGTTTTTCGGTGCAAAGCGGGCCCACCGGCGGACCCCGTTTTGACCCGAAACTGCCGTTTTTGTCCTTGTCTCCAAATTGGACCCAAGGACAGGCGTTTCTAGCTAATTGACATCTTCTGAGCGTGATGGTAATGTCTATTTCAGCTTTTGGACTCATCTCTGGATTTCCCCCCAAGAGCCAATATTAATCAGATCCAAACAACAGGCAAGTACCTGCACTTCAAGTTTATTCTTTATATTGTGATAATTAATTCCTTGCTCTACTAGTACCATTGGATGTTTACACGTAGTGTTAGAATCTGGATTTCATGTCTTGAATACTGGATTTCATGTCTTGCTTTCGTGTCGGGTGGGAGAATACTGAAAGGCATGTAGTTTACCCTGACCCTTGCCATGATTAATAGCTGTTGGTACACGACTGTCCATCAGCCGGATCTCGATTATTCCTGTTTAATAGCCGTCTATGACGGCCGGTTTAACCTTATAGACCCCTACATGCCAACTAGGTATTCTAAATACACAAGTTCACACACATAGTTTTTGTCTTGTTGCAGTTCCTGTTGTCTTGTTGCAGTTTCATTTACTTGTCTCATTTATTCCGGTTTTACTCATAACCCTGTTTATAGCTTTTTAACTCTTAGTTATTGTTGCTTCTTTTTGCATATTCTCAACATGATACTTAGTCAGTTCTTTTCTTACTTGTCATAAATATTTAGTTTAAATCTTGTTGTGCATTGTGTACTTTGCTCCTTTCCTGACTGGATTCGTTGTTTAGGCGATGATGAGGACTTTGCCCCTTCCTATTATGGCCCCTATGAGTTAGCAGGTGACACAGTGAGGAGCCGGTTCCCACTCAGGAGACCACCTTTGAGGAGGAGTAGCCAGTTAGTTATTATTTTATTTCCTTTCAGCACATACTCGGGTTTGTCCCCGATCTATCTTCTGGCTTTGTATTAACTATGTATCTGTTGTCACAATTTGTTTTATAAAAGTTAGCATTTCTATTTTCCTGTTACTTTCCTTGTCTATTTTTGTGGATGAGATAGATTTAAACTTACCTGTGATTATGACCTAGACAGCGTACTACCGCCGACACTGCGGCGTAGGCTGGACGTGCCCACGCACTCGTGCCCGAATAACCGGGTGCGGATCGTGACATTTACAATTATGTCTGATGATCATATATCTTATACTTTACTTGTTTGCCAATAGTTGAGACACCTATGATTGTTTGACCTAATATTAACTCATGGATTGTAGAGTAACCCGCATATCTTTATACAGTCGTGATCCTATCTTGGGTACCCAAGTACTCTGATATATGTAGATGGCCTAGTATCGCCCCCGCTTTCTAGTATTCTGATTCTAAGACGTAACATATTACAACAATCTCGACCTTAGGTCATACCCAAATGAACCCGAGCAACCAAGTGACCCAACTTATTGTCATCTTTGATCCATTCGAATATAGAGCCATGCTCACATGTTCACCAAACCTCAACTGCTACTAGGTGTGAATATCACGTCTTACTCACATTGGGCCCGACAGTTAGACCTACATGTGAAGCCAACCTGTATACTCCCTCCAACTTTAGGTCTTGTATCTGAACCACCTTATGGAGATGCTCCATCTTAGGAGTGACCCCCTTCCACCTTAGGTACTAGTTTGGACCATCTTATAGAGAAGGTCCACCTAGGAGCAATTCGGGGGAATCAAGTTGGTTTTGACTATACATACACATTATGTCTCGAAACAACCAGAGCGACCAATCTAGTCCGACTTGTAATCTTGAGTTCTGTTATCACTTGTTGGAAACGCAATGAGACATGAACAATAGTTTATCCATTAGCTATGATGCTAGAATTAACCCATATAACTTAAGAAGGGATTTTTTTTTTCTTCCTTTTAAGTTATATGGCCTAAGTTTAATATCATACCTCACGGGTCAACTTTGGTTGGGGTCTTACCGCGTTCCCAACAAATTATATTAGAAACCAAGGTTACAAGTGGTTCGATGGAAATGTTGGTTTAACTCTATATTTAAAGGGATCGAGATGATAATATATTGAGTCTCCTAGTTTCTTGGGCTCATTGGGATACAAGATAAGGTGGAGATTATTTGGTTGTATCTCGCATCTGATTGAGCATTCAGGGTTAATAACGATATAAAGTTGTATAGAAAGTCTCACATCGGATATAAAGTAAGAGGAAGAGATTTAGATATACGGAATTGATACTGAACTTAAGAATATAATTTGTATTTAAGTCAGATGGATCAAGTCTAATATCATATACTATGAATCAACTCCGGTTCGAGTATCACTACGGTCCCAACAAATTGCATAACTAAAAGGTTCATAGAAAATAAAATGGAAAATATTGGTCTACAGAAAACCTAACAAGCAAAATTTAAACCTAGAAAATATAGTTGAGAGGCTTGAGCATGAATGACCATTATGAATCAAGTGCTGAGATACCCAATCAAATAGTACATTCATATAGATGAGAAAGTAAAGGGTTTGCAAAACACATGAAGAATGCAGAGTGAATGTGACTTCCAAAATAGTCCACAAAAGTACTTAAACCCACCATCTAACCAACACTGTTTGTAGGACAGTTGGTAAAATTTTGTGAGTTTAGAGGGGGTAGGTTCTCTCCAAATTGTCATGCTTTCAGTGATTAAGCCTTTTTTTTCTTAAGTATGGGCTCTCTAGAGCCCATATGTATCTTTGATAAACAACAAATTCCATAAATTTAGAATCAAATTTATGAAATCATATATTTGGTTGATTTTCGAATTTGAATTTGAAAAGTGGACAATGATTACTTTTTAAATCTAAAATCAGAATTTGGAGGCTATCTTCCATCCTTTTCTCCAATCCAGATTTGGGAGGAAAAAAGTTGGATTTGATTTTCTTTTTAATAATTTTATTGTTCTATTAAATATTTAGTTTATATTAATCAACAATTAATTAACTAATAACTTAATTAACAGTTAATAATTAATTAGTTAATACTATAAAAAAAATCTATTCTTAATAAATATAAATAAGGTGTTAGAATATTTAAATAATATAAATAAAAATATTTAAAAATATATATACTAATAGGTAATTATAAATTTAATTTGATAATAAATTAGTATTTACTATTATATAATTCGAATATTTAATTAAAATTAAATTAATTTATGAATATTTAAATTAATTTATAATTAACTAATAAAATAACTTTGTTCATATTAATCAATGTACTTTGTAATTATGATTACTAGTTAACCATACTTTTTTGTTAATTAAATAATTAGGTAATTAATATTTTATGATTATAGTTAACCACATATAATTATGATCATGAGTATACCATAATATTAGTTTATAACTATAATATTTAATTAGTTAATCTTAATATTTTGTTAATATCAACCATTTATATTTATTAGTTAACCATAATATTTTTTTCTTGTAAATACATTCTACTATCCTAGCGTAAAATTTAGATTATGTCCACTTTCTATTACAAATTTTAACTTTACAAAATAACTTTTTGTCCAAAATTTTATTTGAACCAAAATCTAAATCTAAATCTAAATTTTCAATTTATTTCATGTTTACCAAAATAAAAGTTGTTGGAATCTGTGTGCCTAAGAAAATATGAAGGTCAATATTCCAAGTATTTTGTCACCTGAAATAGTTTCCTTGGAAGTGACTGTTTGTCGAGTGTTTCTTTATGTTGTGTAAACCGTACATGTGATTTTGATATTATTTAATCTCACTGATAATGGTTTTGTTTGCAAAGTCCCCGTTGTTAGTTAGTTAAAAAGAACCTTAGATATATAGTTTAAAGAGACTTCTCTTTTTCAGAAATTTGCAATAAAAGTTTGCTGATATTGCTCTGAGAGCATAAACTTTCGTAAAATTATGATAAGATCACCAAAAATCTCTTCGGAACGCAAAAAAATTGTTAGTTAGTTACTTTTAACTATATATTAAACATAACATAAATTTTGTTGTCCGCTTTAATTAGTAATATAATGAAAACGTCTGACAGAAGACCGTTTTCTGTACAAATTTGTTAGAAAAACGTTCTTCTGAAGGACGTATTTTTAGCAAATAAGTTTTTTTATATGCAATTTGAGCTTTTACTAAGAAATTTTTTTAGTGACGAAATTGAATTTTTAGTGACGAATTGGACATATAGTGACGAAATTTAATAACGAAATTGAGCTTTTAGTGACGATTTTTGTTTTACTTCATTCATGTTCTCTATTCTCCGGAAAAAAAGAACACAAAATACATCCTTCAAAAGAACAGTTTTTTGCAATATACGTCATTCTCTTGGGCATTTTTTTTCCCGACTAGTGATTACGTCCATCATAACGTTGTTTTGGGTCTCAAATTACAAATTGACAAAACTTTGTGCTTAGGATCAAATATCATTAAACTTTGATACTTTTTATGCAAATTTCTGTGTCTTTTTCACTCCATATTCTCCTTTCTTTTCTTTCTTTTCTTTTTTTTGGGTCCTCCTTTGCCTCCTCATCGTTAACTCTCTTTTATTTTAACTTCCCTCTATTTTCATTCTCCTTCAATTTAGTTCCCAAATTCTGAATCGATCACCACGAACTGTTCATTCTCCTCATCCTCCTTTTCCTTTCCTCACACAAAGAGCTCGCATGTGTGACACAGGAAACGTGGAGGAGAAAAGAGGCGACAAAATAGTTTTTCTTTTCTTTTTCTTAAGCAATCCTATACTGATCGAGAAATCTTTTCTTTTTCTTAAGCAATCCTATACTGATCGAGAAAAGAGGCGACAAAATAGAGATCTGATTTTTTTTTCCCCCTTAAATAGTTCAAATGTTTTAGAGTTACCGGATGCATGGGTGAAGCCACATGTAGCTGCGATCCACCGTCCTCACAGTGGAACTTGATGTCTTCTATAATTTTTTTAAATTATTTTTAAGGTCTGTTCTCACAGTCCAAAAATAAAAATTATCTCCACTGAATGACCAACCTGACCGAATGTGCCTCACTGTTGGGAGTAAGGCCTCGTTTGGTGTTCGCAGAAAGAAAAGGAAAGGAAATCAATTCCGTGTTTTTTCTTTTTCTTTTGAAAATTGTAATTCCAATCAACTTTTTATTTCAGTGTTTGGAAAGACCAAAAAAATTTGGAGAAAAAGTGAATCCTTAAGATGGAAAAGTAAATCCTTAGGTGCAGGACCGGCTCTTCCTTTAGGCAAAGGAAGCAGCTGCCTAGGACCCTATTTTTTTAGGGACCCAAAAAATATGAGATACTAGTATATAGGTATATATGTAATCATCAAATTTTACCTTCTTTTTTTCTTTGAAAGATCCGGACAAGCTATATCTGGTTGGAAAAAGAAGAATATGAAAAATGATACAGCTGGGTAAAATGTGACAATCAATTAAAATCAGTTACCGCTTCTTTCTCTCCTCTCTTGTAGAAATTTCCGTACCGTCATCGCCTCTTCATCTTCTCTGTTTTATATAAAGAAAAAAAAAATAGAAGCTATGCTCTCTCTCTCTCTCATACAGCTGCAAGCGCTTGCAGTGACGATACTCGTATATAGGTATATTTTCGAAAATGGTTTCATATTTGGAATTTTGTCTAGGGCCTCCAAATGGCTTGAGACGACCCTGCTTAGGTGGATGGAAGGAACCACTTTATGTTAGCTTTGCTTGAGCAAAAGCTCAATTTTCTTCTTTTCTTTAGTCCCACATCGGATGGGCCAACCCCTCCTTGTGTACATATATTAGTTCCTCTTCTTTGCTTTCTTAAAGTTGTTGTGTGGGGAACCCCTTGGGCCACACGCGCGCGCCGCCGTCCGGCCCGGTTCGGTTCGGTTCGGTTCGGTTCGGTTCGGGTGCGGGTACGCGTCCACATCTGCGGGCGCCGAATGCCGATTCGATTTCCTCTTCGGGTTCGGGCTGAGACCATAAAATTCTTTTTGCTCCTCTTCAATTTTTCCGTTTAATATTCTGAACGTTGGAAAATTAATTTGTCCGTTACTATTTAATTTTGAACCGTTATTACATTTCGTGTCCAGGTTCATTCTCCATGTGTCTGTGTAACGACTGAATTAATAGATAATTAATTCAGACCATTACATATTGGATGGAGTATTATATATATGAATGGTTTTCTTTGTAAACGAAAATCAGATATTGTTTTCTCCAAAACTTGCTGCCAACATATTTTTCAGTCCATTCTTCGTCGTTTTACTCGTCCCCAAGCTCTAGGCAGAGCTAAGTCCTGGTTGTTCTCTCCGAGTCGTGTGCGGCGACGAGATACCGGTAGTGCGGGAGTTTTACCACTAGGAGCTTCGAGAAACGTCTGCACACAGATTCTGAATCAACTCTTAGGGCAGTGCTTCGTGCACGACTTTTCCAGAGGCCGGTAACATCAATCTATTTTTTTTCTTTTAATTCACAACGTTTTCAATAAGAAAACGATAATTTTCTAACAATCTAAGAGTTGATTCGTATGTTAGAATTTTTCATCTACATCTTGCTAGAAAGCTTCAGAAATATTGTTAATATACCATTATTTATTCTCTGCTAAAGAAAAATAAAAAATTAACCGTTTATTATATATATATTTCTCATCAGTTAAGTTAATATTTGTTGCCTATTCTTGCTACATAACCGAAATTTGTTTCTGGAACAAATTTGTTTAATAAATTAAAAGTTAATAGTTACTGTAGCATAGTTGATAATTTATCATTTGAAAATTTCTGACTATAGTAAGCTTTAACTTGTAGAAAATTATTCTTACTGTAGCCAATATTGTTAAGTTGCAGTAGTTTAATTTTTATTCTAGAAAATTCAATTTGCTTAATATTTACCATAGCAAATAACCATATTTAATATTTGCTTTTTGATCATAATCGTTAACTCAAAACAGCTGTTAGCAATTTGCTTCATTTTCTCAATTGATTTATGTGTTTACTTATCAAGTTGCTTACTATACTGTCAAATTGCAAATTTGCTTAAAGTGATTTAAAAATTGTTAGCACATTTGATAATTTTGTCAATTGCAATATTTTTATCACAAATTTTTTTCAATTGCAACATAAATAATCACTTAGTATTTTCGAAACAATCTAGGACCAAAAGAAAATAGTTTAGTAAAAAAGAAATTGCAAATAAAATCTTCAAATCTAAAGTTTCAAAGTAGTTGCAAACTCGGACACAAGCCGAAAGGGTCCTTCTGTCAACCGGGTGTAAATAGTCCTAAGCGACACGGTACTTAAGAGTCTTCGGACCGCCGCTAGCTGGGAACCGGCCCCTACAGCTAACCTGAGTTGATCAACACTTGAAAAACTAAAGATTTTAAGATTGATTAGCAAAGACCATCTAAACTATTATCTTGGACATTGTTATTAAATAAATTTATATTTTTTCAGACTGCAAACATGACTGGTAAGGAGGAATCCTCTACTGCAAAACCTGTTAAGTTTGATGGCTCATACTTTAAAAGATGGCAGAGCCAAATAAAATTTTGGCTCATGACCTTATGACTTATTTCAGCCATTGATGGGTCAACACCCATCACAAATGATTCTGATGATACTGAGTCTGACATAGGAGTGTCCACCTCCTCGAAACCAAAAACCCCTAAAGAGATAGACTTCCACTGCTTTCATAGAATTCTAAGCACATTATCTGAATCCTTGTATGATATTTTTTTTTAATACAAGAGCGCTAAAGAACTTTGGAAAGCCTTGGAAGATGAATACGGCTGTGATGATGCCAGAATAGAAAGATTTAATTCTTTAACCTTTAATAGGTATTTCATGGTAGATAACAAGCCAATGAATGACCAGCTCCATAAATTCCAAGAATACCTTAGGCATATTCAAGCCAAAGGCACATCTTTCTCCAATGAGCATAAATAGCATGCCTAATAGACAAGTTACCTCCCTCTTGGTCTGATATTTCTAAGAAACTTATTCATACATAAGGAGATCTTACCTACAATCAAGTCCTAAAGAAAAATAGAACCGAAGAACAAATTAGATTGAGGTCTAAGCCTAAGACTGAATCTAAAGCTAAGGTAAACCTTGTAGAAGGCCAAGAAAAACCCAAATCTAATTTTCATTATAAATCCAAAAAGAATTTTTTCAAGAAGAAGAAAAACTTTCAGCCTAACCATCAAAACCATCATCACCAAGATCATAAACCTAGAAACTTCAGTCAGACTCAGAATCAAAAGTTGTGTGTGGTAAAACAAACCATATGGCCACCAACTGCTACCATAAGGAAGCTGTCCAGACCTCCTACAAAGGAAAGGGCTCAGTTAGACCAGAAGCGAACATGCTTCACAAAGGTTCTTCGAGTTCCTTCAGGTTTGTAAGCTTTCAACCCTTTATTAACCTCTCTTACCATTCTGATGATTGGTGGTTGAATTCTGGAGCTAATGTTCACGTTTCGTTTGATCGCTCCTGTTTTTTAAACTATCAGGAGTCAAGTGGAGGAGGTGTGACCCTAGGAGATGGCTCAACGGCACAAATTATTGGAAGAGGAAAAGTTGACCTGAAGATGACATCAGGAAAAATCTTAACTCTTCATGATGTTCTTCATGTGCCGTCTGTCAGGAGAAACCTAGTTAATGGATCCCTTCTTGTAGCCTCAGGATACAAAATTGTAATGGAGGCAAATAAAGTAGCATTTTCTAAGCATGACTCATGTATAGAAAAAGGCTTTGTAAAAGACGGTCTTTTCATTTTAAGCACAATGAATAAAATTTCTGATTGTTCTCTCATTGTCTCTAATATAGAATCTTCAAATGTTTGGCACGACAGACTAGGTCATGTGAAACTAGGTTCTATTAAAAGAATGATGACTTTAGATCTTATTCCCAAGACTCTAATAGATGACAAACACAAATGTGAGATTTGTGTTCAAGCCAAACACACTAAATTACCTTTCAAATCTGTAGAAAGAAATTCTGACCTTCTAGAACTTATCCATAGTGATGTATGTGACTCAAATAGGATTTTGACCAGAGGCGGTAGAAAATACTTTGTTACGTTTATAGATGATTATTCAAAGTATTGTTATATCTACCTTCTCAAAACCAAAGATGAAGTTTTAGATAAATTTAAGGTCTACAAATCTGAAGCTGAGAATCAATTAGAAAGGAAGATTAAGATCATTACATCTGATCGTGGTGGAGAATATACCTCAAACGAAATGATTAATTTCTGTGAAGAACATGGAATAATTCATGAGGTAACTGCTCCATATTCACCTCAGTCTAACGGAGTTGCTGAACGCAAGAACCGCACTCTGTTAGATATGGTGAATGCCATGCTTCTCAGCTCTGGTGCTCCTGATAACTTGTGGGGAGAAGCCCTTTTAACTGCCTGTTACATTCTTAATAGGATTCCTAGTAAGATAAAAGATAAGACTCCCTATGAGCTTTGGAAAGGTAGAGCTCCTAGGATTAATTACCTTAGAGTTTGGGGATGCCTTGCTAAAGTTGGAATTTCCGAACTTAAAAATAGGAAGATTGGTCCCAAGACTGTAGACGCTGTTTTCATAGGATATGCCTTAGACAGCTATGCCAATAGATTTCTAGTGACTCACTCAGAAGTAAATAAAATCTCTAACAATACCATTATAGAAGCAAGAGATGCAGTTTACTTTGAAAAATATTTCCTTTTAAGGATAGAAGTTCAATCTCTTCCTCCATACCCTCTACTAGTTCTCATGTCCAAATACCGAGCTTACAATCTGAACAAGACTTAGAACCTAGACGGAGTAAAAGGAATAGGATTGAAAAAAAATTTAGGAGAAGGATTCTTCACCTTTTTGATAGAGGGTGATCCCTCAACTTATGAAGAAGCAATATCGTCTCCTGATGCTCCCTTCTGGAAAGAAGCCATTAACAGTGAATACAACTCCATCATAGAAAATAACACTTGGTTTCTAACAGATCTACCTTTAGGCAATAAACCAATAGATTGTAAGTGAATTTTCAAGAAGAAACTCAGAGCCGATGGTACTATAGAGAAATACAAAGTTAGATTAGTTGCTAAGGGTTTTACCCAGAAGAAAGTGTTGGATTATTTTGATACCTACTCTCATGTAGCTAGGATCACATCCATTAGAACTCTCTTGGCCTTAGCATCCATTCATGATATGCTAATCCATCAAATGGATGTAAAGACAGCATTTTTGAATGGAGATCTAGAGGAAGAACTTTATATGGACCAACCTGAAGGTTTCATTGCTAAAGGTCAAGAAAAGAAAGTTTGCAGACTAGTAAAATCCCTCTATGGCTTGAAACAAGCTCCCAAACAATGGCACAATAAATTTGACAAAGTAATTAGTGAATATGGTTTCTTGTCAAATGAGTATGACAAATGTATATACTCTAAAGGTACATGTAAAAGTTGTGTCATTTATGCTTGTATGCAGATGACATCCTTATCCTAGGTTCATCACTGGAATTGATAAATATTATAAAGAACTATTTATCTAGCCAGTTTGATATGAAAGACCTAGGAGAAGCCAACTTAATTTTAGGAATGCAAGTGACCAAAGAGGGTTATACTCTATCTTTAGCACATTCAATTGAAAAAAATGCTAAAAAAGTTTGAGTTATTTGATAAGAAACATGTCCTTACTCCTTATGACAACAGTAATGTACTAAAAAAAAATGAAGGATCACCTTTGGAACAACATAAATATTCACAGATGATAGGCTCCCTTATGTATATAACAAACATGACAAGACCTGATATTGCATTTGCTATTGGGAGACTAAGTAGATATACCAGTAACCCAAATCAGTCACATTGGACTGCCATGGATAGGGTATTTAGATATCTCAAGGGCACCCTATATTACAAACTTCATTTTACTAGGCACCCTGATATCATAGAAGGTTATTCAGATGCAAACTGGGTAACTGACTCACATGATATAAAATTTACTACTGGATATGTATTTACTCTAGAAGGAGCTGCAATCTCCTGGGGCTAAAAAAGAGAACTATCATAGCTAGGAGTACAATGGACTCCGAAATGATAGCTTTAGATACAACTTGCACATAAGCTGAATGACTTAAAAATTTTATTATGCATATACCTGTTTCTCTTAGTCCTGTTCCTGCAATTTCTATAAACTGTGATAATAAATCTGTTATTGAACTACTAAAGCATGATTCTGTGAATGCTAAGATGAACAGGCACCTGCAGCCGCGCTTCAAGTCAATAAAAAGCCTACTAGGCAAATATGTGGTTCTTGACTATATAAAGTCAGAAAAGAACCTTGCAGATCACTTGACGAAGGGTCTGTCTAGGACTTTGATCCTAGAATCATCGAGGGGGATGGGGTTAAGCCCATAAGTTAGTCACCAGCAGTGGCAACCCAACCGAGTCTGACTGGAGATCCCAAGAAGCCGGTTCAATGGGTAGAAACAAGCTGAACTTAGGTGACTTTATGGAACACTGACTCGAGATTAAAGTCTCATTAAAATAAAGCCCAAGCGGCTGTAGATGTGTACAATGACTCCTCATCCCTATGGTGACAGTGTTCCTGTGTGATATGGTTAGGATGAGGTTAAACTCTTAATAGGTCCAAGCTGTAATGCTGGGTTGATTCATATCACCAACAATTAAGGACTTACCTATATGAGAGGTCGTGAAAGCCGCGACTATGGGACAGGGCGACCCCAGACAACTCTCATGAATGTGGAAAAGTGCGCATGGCCATTTAAAAGCGCCACCCGATAGACCAAGGACCTCTAGCGTACTATGTGTGCTATTTTTCTAAATCTGGTTCAAGAAGTCTGATTCAAAGAATAGTCCATCAAGCACTTCTTCAGATTAAGGCAATAGTCACTACGTGAGATTCAAGGTTGTAGTCTATCTCATCTATGCATAGTATTTTACTGCCCAGATGCTCTCTCTCTCTCTCTCTCTCTCTCTCTCTCTTTACTTCACACTTATCTTTGTTTCGGAACTTGACCTTTTGGGGGGGATTGTTAGCTTTGCTTGAGCAAAAGCTCAATTTCCTTCTTTTCTTTAGTCCCACATCGGATGGGCCAACCCCTCCTTGTGTACATATATTAGTTCCTTTTCTTTGCTTTCTTAAAGTTGTTGTGTGGGAAACCCCTTGGGCCACACGCGCGCTCCGCCGCCGCCGCCCGGCCCGGCTCGGTTCGGTTCGGTTTGGTGCGGATAACGGGTGCGGGTACGCGCCCACATATGCGAGCGCCGAATGCCGATTCGATTTCCTCTTCGGGTTCGGGCTGAGACCCTAAAATTCTTTTTGCTCATTTTCAATTTTTTCGTTTAATATTCTGAACGTTGGAAAATTAATTTGTCCGTTACTATTTAATTTTGAACCGTTATTACATTTCGTGTCCAGGTTCATTCTCCATGTGTCTGTGTAACGGCTGAATTAATAGATAATTAATTCAGACCGTTACATATTGGATGGAGTATTATATATATGAATGGTTTTCTTTGTAAACGAAAATCAGATATTGTTTTCTCCAAAACTTGCTGCCAACATATTTTTCAGTCCATTCTTCGTCGTTTTACTCGTCTCCAAGCTCTGGGCAGAGCTAAGTCCTGGTCGTTCTCTCCGAGTCGTGTGCACCGACGAGATACCGGTAGTGCGGAAATTTTACCACTAGGAGCTTCAGGAAACGTCTGCACACAGATCCCAAATCAACTCTTAGGGCAGTGCTTCGTGCACGACTTCCCCAGAGGCCGGTAACATCAATCTATTTTTTTTTCTTTTAATTCACAACGTTTTCAATAAGAAAACGATAATTTTCTAACACTTTCCTCCATATTTTTCTTTCCATTGTGAATCACTCTTCTTTCCTCTTTCTTTTTTTTGGTTTTCAAACATAAGAAAAAAATGATTTTCTTTTTCCAAGTCTATGATTCTACGAACCAAACTAGGGCTAAGGTCATGCATTATATTCAAGCCTCGAAAAACTAATAAATAATTAATTTAGCTATTAATGATCCAAAAGACTTCTAATGCCTCAGAGAATATTTTAAGTAGTATCATTTTAAAATGGACTATTTGATATTACCTCCCTCTTAGATTAGGTAGATTGATATTACTCCCATTTTAGATTAAAAGTTGAGAATACCCTCTGAAAGTGTCATTAAAAATTCTTTAACGACATTTTCAAAACTCATTAACGACACTTTCAAGGGGATATTTTCAACTTTTAATCTAACATGGGGGTAATATCAATATACCTAATCTAAGATAAGGGTAATATCAAATAGCCATTCTAAAATTCATGTCACATGTCAAAATTTAGGGTTATTTATAATTTAGCTATTAATGATCCGAAAGACTTATAATTGACAAATTTTATAGGCACTCCACATTTTATTTAGGACAACCCATTACTTCAGGACAGTCTAGATTTTTGTAACTTTTACTCAGGACATCCCAAAATTTACTCAGGACAGCCCAACCCCCCCAAACTTTTCCAAAATCCTTCATTCTAAATTTTTTCTCTTCAAATTTTCAAACTCCTAAATTCTAACCGTAACCCCAACTGACGGAGGAGGAGGAGGCGGCGGCGGCGGGAGGAGGGGGAGAAGGCAGAGGCGAGCGGCCTCCGCTACTGTTGTTGTTGTTGTTGCTTTTGTCGTTGCTGTTGTTGCTGCTGCCGCTGTCGGCCCGTCCTCGCCGTCGCTCGCCCCCGCATCCCGTCGCCACCGCTCACCAACTCGTTGGAGTGCACGTTGCGTTGCATGCCGTTTGAGCCCACTGTCCTCCAACTTCCACTATTTATAAATGGAAGGAATAATACGTCCCAGTGACTTGATCCACTGATCTTCTGTCACCCAGACAAGATCTTATACCTCTCTTCAGTAATCATAAGGACCACTCGAGTTCGGTGTGGTGGGTGGACTTGGAATGTTGTCCCCGTATCTATCACCTGAGCAATATCTGGAAAAAAGAAGGCAATGCGGTCACAGACTTGTACTCTACCATAGTCCCATCACCTCTCTCTCTCTCTCTCTCTCTCTCTCTCTCTCTCTCTCCATTGTTAAAGGATTTCAATTTATCTTTCTGATACATGAGGTATTCTCCCTCGTCACTTAATCTCAACCACAGGAAAAGGTTTTCAACAGAACGGAACATCACAAACCGAAACTTATCAAAAGTTATTATCATCACTTTTAACAGAAGCATGTGTAATTAATAACTACATGTTTCATACTCAAATTATGAAAACAACCAAACTTTCTATTAATAAAAAAACACGTAAAGATATAAAAGATGGAATTTGAAAAAATATGTGAAAGAGATTTTGTTGTAAAAGACATGGTAAGCTAAAACAGCTTCCGGAAGTAAATCTCTACCATGCCTTCAAAAACAACCCATGAGCATAAACTTTCCAAGAAAGAAGAGCAAAAACAACTCAGTACCAAACACATTAACTAATGTGTTGTTTTTTCTCAAGCATTAGAAGCAACTTAATATGTATCTATCACAAGCTTTACACAATGCTATCTTATATCAATCTATACATTACCCTATTTTACATATATTACATTACAATTTGTTTCATACTGAGAGAGTTCTTCTTCTTCTTCTTTTACAACAGTTGGCAAGCAGAACTCCAACGAGTTCAATCTTAGGCTTGTTATTATTCGCACGCATATACCTAATTAACTACAATCAATATATATAGGACAATTTCATGCTACAAAATCATGCAGCAGATGGGTGGGGGTGTAGCCGAGGGGAGGACCTGCAGCACCGTACATGTCCTCTCCCCTCACCGCCGCGAGGAAACCCTGTTGACCATCCGATGCAGCAAGACCACCGTCATCGCAATTCTGCAGGCCCAATGTGAGCGACACTCCGCTGTTACCGTACCTCCCCATGTCACCCATCTGATAAGCCATGAATCTCCTGCCATCGGCTTGGGCGAAGGCATCATGCAGAAGGCCAGAGTCATCATCTCCATTTGGCCGTTGCTCCCTTAATCTGAGAGCCATGTAGGAATCATCAGTGGCACCAATTCCCCCCGTGTTGGACATGAGGTTTAATTTGGAGTCGGTGAATTGGCCTTGACTAGTGCTTGTCAGACATCTCTCTGACGCCGCAGGACTTTGCAGCAGGTCTCCCCTGTCCTCTGAGGATTGGAGCTCATCTCCTCTCCCTTTAGCTGCGTTCTCTGACGAAGAGTTCGAGTCCATTTCGGTTTCACCGAATTCTTCTTTGTACATGTCCTCGACCATGGGTTTCCACAGGCGGACCCGTGCATTTATGAACCAGTTTGAGACCTTGGGTGAAAAAGGAACATAAATTAGTGCATATTGACAGACGAAGGAAATGGTTATCTACTTTCTTGTGGGGATGGCGAGAGATGCAATGCATAAGTTTAACTTCAACAAGGCATTTCCCAATAAAAGCATTGAGAAAACTCTCTTAAGGTTGTATTTGGTTTCATGGAAAGCCAAGGAAAATTAAACAATTTCATGTACAATTGCAGAACCCATTTGCATAGGATCATGTTTCTTTTTCTTTTCTTTTTTCCCTTCCCCTCACTTTCTTAGAAACCAAACACAACCTTAGGACCCATAGTTCAACTACACACAGGACCTAAGTGTTAGTTGGTGAGGAGGTCAGACCAAAGAGGTAATCAACTATTTGGGAAGTCTCCTTAACAAGTCAAGTAGTTGAAATCAAATAAGTGTGATGTCCCTACTGGTTACGTACTTAAACATGATAATAAGAGAAAGATGGAAAGATACAATGTTACCGACAATCGTCCATAGGACACAATTTAAACTAGAAAGAAAAAATGGATCATGTATTGGCATTGCAAAGATGCAACACCTATGATCCGTAGGCATGTAGATGGAAACTACCAATCTTGATATCAATTTGATGGTGGTCAAGAAATAAGGCAGTAGGAGTACAAGCTCCCTCTTACCCATAAAACGGGAATTCGACCTAGGGTGCGTATTGGACTATACATACAATTATAGTCCTCAACCCTCATCGCAACTTTAGGGTTATATTTATATAATATCAATTTTGGCCCCAAATGCCAAATTGATATATATAATCTTACTTGAATATATATATATATATATATATATATATATAATCTTACTTGAACTGGTGTGGTAAACTAGATATGAAAGCTGAGGTATTAGCATGGTAACATCTCTTCCATTGCACCAAACTCTCTTGAGTTGATGAGGGTTATATACATTTATGGCTATTCCAATGTACATTGATCTGGATACCCCAGCCTACACAGTTGGCCAGCCTGAAAACTAAGACTTTTCCATGTCAGATATTTGATTTTTCTAGCATTATGCCCATATCATCTAATTGTTAGCTAGGAGGATTACTCTATGGTATACCCTCATTTTATTTCAATTTATTCCCTTTAGGTCAAAGTAGCATTATTCAAACCGTTCTCTCATAAGGATGGGATTAACTAAGCTACACCCCTCTAAATTGAGAATTTCCATGGAAGATACCAAGTTTTACTAGTGGATATCAAATAACTTCTTAGTAGGTGCGAAATTATCGACCAAGGTAATTATATTAAAGAGAAGGTAATGGAGTTATTTGAAAATCTATGTACTATATCACGAACTTTATGTTGGGAATGGAACTCGGACGCACTGGAAATCAAATAAACCATTCTCAACCTAAAGGAATTTGTGAGGACAATGAAGTCCAAACATCCTACAGACGCACAATCACACAATACCACAACCACACAATAGCTAATCGCAAAAACATAGAATTTTACATGAAAACGCAATGCCGGAGTAAACCACAGACAATTGGAGTCCAACCCGGAAAAGCTCCACTACTGGATTAAAAGAGATGCACCGACTCCTCTATAGCTTCTCCTACCCGATCCAACAATGGCTCACCACAACTATTTAAAGATGAAGAATTGATTACAATGAAGAGGAACAAAGTTACCGGAGCACGAAACACGAGAATCGCGAAAACGAACCAAGGTGGAACTCCCCGAACGATCACCTCCAAAGCTTTCTTCGAACTCTTAAATCCCTTTTACCAATCTCCAAAAGTTGCACATTTCTTGCTAATAAATCAGCCCTAATTAGGATGAAAAAACCTACATAAAATTTCTCTTAATACTCCTAAAAAGAGTAAATCCAACCGTCAAACTAATCCAAAATCTGATCTGGACCACCCGTTTTCACAGCATACAGGAATCGAAATTCTGCCCGGAATCTCAATTTCCTGCAAGCCTGCTATCGAAAAAAAATCAGAATTCCGGTTTTTCCAAACCAAGATCTCAAGTCAGACTACTAATTCCACAAACCAGTTCCAAAACTAAGCCATTCTCGACACAATTGAGTCCTTGTCAATCCTCGACATTTCAGAAGCTTACTTGACACAAGAACAACGCTCGTCACCTTACCTTCACCTTCCGGGATGACCTCCACATAGAAAAGAACTCATCCTTATAAAATCCTCCCCTTTCTGACTAGGTGGTACCCGCCATTCTAGTAGACTTCCTATAAAACTTGAACTTTTCCCTCGACAAAATTTTGGTAAGTAGATCGACCCCATTATCGTCCATATGGACATTCTTAAGCTCAATGTCATTTGCCTCCAGTACATTTCGTATCAAATGATACCGAGTCGCAATATACTTGAACCTGCTATGAAACGTCGGGTTCTTACCAAGGTGAATTGCACTATGATTGTCGCATAACGAAGTGTACTTCTCTTGCTTTAGCCCAAACTCCTTGAAAAACTTCTTCAGCTACAATAACTCATTATATGCCCCCGTCACTGCAATTAACTCAGTTTCTATCGTAGATTAACACACCCTAGTACATTTCCTCAACGGAATCTCTGGTTTTGGCTATTCATCGTAAAACATTCTCATCTTCTTCTTGTTTAGGAAATGCCTCATTTGTATGCTTATCCTGTTGAAGATTCTCCTGACCATCCTCGGCAAGCTGATTATCAAGGTTGAGAGCATCTTCATGTACTGGCTCCCTCTGGTTTAGCATATAAGCAGTATACCGAGAATTGACTCGATTTGAAGTGGCTCGAAATAAGACAAATCCTCAACCTCAAAAAGTATCTTGAGTTCCCGAATGTCAGTACAATATCTTAACTTCTATAGAGCTTCTTTTCTACTGGGTCGTAAAGCATGTATCCAAAGTCATCTCGACTGTATCCGATAAAGATGCACCGTCTCGTCTTTGCCTCAAGTTTGGATCTACCATCCTTCGTATATGCATGAAAGCCCTGCATCCAAAGATTCACATGTGACTGTATGACGACTCCTTGTCGTACCATATTTCATCAGACATATCATCCTGCAAAGGGGTACTAGGAGAGTAATAATATAAGCTTGCAGTATATAAAGCCTCACCCTAACAATTGTCTGACAATTTTGCTTCTGATAGAAAACATTGCACCCTCTCCACTAGCGACATGTTCATCTGCTCTGTTATGCCATTGAGCTAAGAAGTCTTTGTCGGAGTCTTCTAGTGTTGAATTCCTTTATCTTTGTAGTAAGCATCAAAGGTACATATTTACTCGCCTCCATTATCCCAACGAACCCACTTCAACTTCATGTCGATTTCCATTTCAACAGAGGCCTAAAACTCCATAAAAGTGTCAAGTATACATGATAATCATTGGTCTTAATTGGGTAGATCCACTTCTTCCTAGAACAATCATCAATAAATAATGCAAAATAAAAAGCACAACCTCAACGTTTTACCTTCAATGGATCATAGACCGTGTAAATTAACTTGACCAATGTCGACTTCCTCATAGATGGGTTACTTTGAAACGATACTTTGTGCTACTTTCTGGTCATATAGAGACCACTCTCCAACTTTGTAAGCTTCAAACTTTTAATCACCTTCCACTTCGCAAGGTAGCTCATCCCTTTCTTAATAATATGACTCAACTACATGGGCTACAACTCGGTAGATGCATCATCCCTGACCGACTTAACCTGTTGTACACTCTACATGACCTCTTGCTTCCCCTGACACTAACCATCGAACATTTTGTAAGCTTCTACTGGTCATTTACGAAAAGATTAAAGAACCTTTCGTCATCTAACTTTTCAACCAATTCAAGGTTGAACAAAATATTAAGGACATGTCAAACTCCCCTAAGAACCAATGTAGCTTCTGTATTGGTCTTCAAATGCACGTTTCCAGTAGCAATCGTCTTCGACACATTTCTATTGCCACTTTAACATCCTACAATCACATGTCATGTAAGTTGCAAATAATATTCTATTGTGAGACGTGTACTGAAGCTCTTGAGTCAACCACCCAACTATTATCATCGCAAGCGAGATTCATCGTTACCTTATCACCTGCGATAATGATATCACCTCCATGTATTGTAGCTGCTATTGTAGTGTTCTCACTATGTTTTTCCTTGTTCTACTTCTTTTCCTCTACTTTTGTCTCTTCCTACTGGACCTCTACTCTTGCTCCTTCCTCTGTTCTTAGAAACTAACGGTGTCCTTAAATTTCCTCCGCATCTCTCTTTCAATACCCTATTCTTGGCGAACTCTAAAGAGCTACAACACCGTCAGAATTAGTAGGCAATGACACTTGTACAGTTTCTCACGAGTGTGGTAAAGTACCTAGCAACCAAAGCCCCTGAATATCGTCATCAAATTTGACCCCTTTTCTTGACAACTAATCAACCACGTCGTAGAGGTCATTCGAATGATCAGTAATCGATGTATCGTCCGTGTACCTCAGAACCATAATTTGTCATATCAGAAACAACTTATTGATACCGGTCTTCGTGGCGTATAAGGACTCCATCTATTCCTATAACTTCTCGTATGATCAATATTTGCGATGGGATTGTAAACATTTTCTTCTACAAGCTATCTGATATAACCTCATGCATGTTTATGCTCGAATGACCAGTCTCCCTTTGATTTATTGTTGGCCTTCTCGAAAGAAAACAACGGTAGATGTAACTTCTTGACGAAAAGTATATTCTTTATCTTGTTTCGTTAATAATGATAATTCGTGTCGTTCATATTAATAATACGAACTAGTTTCGTCCACTCGGTCAATCTTTTAAACATTTGGCATCTTTAGCATGACTATTTGATATCACTATGATGGGAACGGGGTTCGGATGCAGTAGAAATCGATATCGTTCTTGACCAAAAGGAATTAGGAGGACAACGAAGTTCAAAACTCCTACAGACGCACAATCACATAACACGACAACCACAGAATAACCAATCAATAAAATACAGAATTTTTATGTGGAAACACAATGCGGGAGAAAACCATGGGAAGATCGAAGTTTAACCAGAAAAAATAGTACTGGAATAGAAGAGATACACCAATCCCTCTACAACTTCTCTCACCCGATCCAACAGCGTATCACTGCAACTACTTAAAGTTGAAGAATTGATTACAATGAAGAAGAATAAAGTTACCGGAACACGAGAATCATGAAGACAAACCAAGGTGGAACTCCTCGAACGATCTCCCCTCTAAAACTTTCTTTGAACTCTTTGAAAGTCCGTCTCTTCCAATCTCCGAAAGTACCACATTTCTTGCTAATAGACCGGCCCAACTAGGATAAGAAACCCTACATAAAATTCCTCTCAAACTCCTAAAAGAAGAGGAAATCTAGCTGTCCAAAAACCAATCAAAACCTAACATGGATCACCCGTTTTGCACAGCTTGCACAAGAACCAGAGTTCCGATCAGAACCGGAATTCCGGTTTCCTGCAAGAGTGCTCTCAGGATAAATCAGAATTCTGGTTTGTCAGACCAGAATTCCGATCAGGCTGCTGATTCTGCAAATCAGTTCCAAAACTAAGCCATTCTCGACTCCATTGAGTCCCCGTCGATCCTCGACACTTCCAGAGCTTCCTCGACACATGAGCGACACTCGTTACCTTCCGGGATGACGTCCATATAGACGGGACCCGTCCCAACAGTTTAAGATTATGCAACCAGGGAGAAAAAACGAATACAATATCTACTTTACTTTAGGAAATGGTACTCTAAAAGTTGTAATAAAGCATACCTGACCCCTTGTCAAGCCAGTTTGTCTTGCAAGCATTAACTTTTCAGAGTCATTTGGGTAACTGGAGAATACATTACATACACCAAACAATCAGCACAAAAGAATGAATTGAAGGAAAATAAAAGTACTTAAATGAGGTAAAGATAGTGAGTTAAGAGGATTACGGGTGAAGGAAATGCTCAAAAAGCCATGCCCGGAGAACTGACACCGAGGTTTCAGGTAAACCCCTTTGTGGCCTCCAAGCATGTGGTTGCATCATTCCAAGTTGTTGCATGGCTCTCTGCTGCCTTAAATGCTGGTCTATATAACGAAGGCGAGATATTCCACACCCTTTAGTAGTTGAGCTCTCTTGTTCACCAAGAATTTTTCGAGTTGACTGGATCTGACCACTGATGGCATCACGAAGACAGCGGAAGTGCCGAGAAATTGTTTGAAGAGCCAGTGCAGTGTAAGGTTTAGCAGAGCCACTGCCAGCTATTGCATCAAAAGATGAAACAATAATCTGCATTTGATGGTAGTATTGTTTGTATCTTCTATCAACCTGCCACGAAAGGGAAGAACAAATATGACTTTTAGAATATTTAGGAGTATATTTGAAGTTAGTGTCATGTGTTGTTTGCATGATGAAGAAGTGGAGAACTTCTTGAAGACTGAAGGAAAAAAAAGCTCATATTAAAATACAAAGATGCTATAGCAAGTATATTTCTTTTTCAGAAACAATGCTTTCTTTTCCTTAAATATAAGTGTTTATCTTCTATCTTCCACTACTTCCATAGTGTCTTCCTTTCTTGGAAGTAAAATGTCAATGTAGGACCATCATAAGTGTCAAAGAGTAAATTAATTAACTTTATTTTGTGCATTTATGGGTTTATGTATTTTTCATTTCAAGATCGGGTTAGTGATGTCTTTCCATATGCTTTGTAGTCCACTATAAATATCAGCCAAGAGCCCTAATGAACTTTGATCCCATTTAGTAGCAAAAATGTAGTGTCTTTATTTTGGTTTTTTTTTCTGATTAAAAAAATTGGGGGCTCCGCCAACTTGAGGGGGAGTATTTGGACTCTACCCGTACGGACCCTACCCGTCTCTCTTTCTCTTGGCATTGCTACCATTTGTGATGACCACATTGATTACTCTCTTGATCTAGCGTCTTCATACGCCGGCCGGCTTTTGTCAAGCATTCACATGTGTCGACAACTTCGCATGTCCTAGTTGGTTGCAACTCAGACTTTTTATGGTCTCTTTGGATGTTTCTTCCGGAAAGGCTCTCTTTTAACTTCTTTCGGAATTTCTTCGGCGTCGAAGCCCTGACCTTCTTTCTCGAGTAATCTTCGGTTTCTCTTTTTCTCACTCTTTTCCAAATTGGACTTGCTTTTACCAAATACCAGCTTGCGGGGGCGTGTTAAAGAGTAGATTAGTTATCTTTATTTCATGCATTGATGGCTTTATGTTAGATAACCTTAGTGATGTCTTATCATATGCTTTGTAGTTCTATAAAATCTCATCCCATTGAGTAGCAAAATGTGATCTCTTTTATTATCTACAATAAAATTTATGTAAGTAAAATCAATCACTGCTTCTGAAAAAGAAAATACAAATAGTTAAAGTGTGTGTCAGGTTCTTCAATCTGCAAACATAGAGCTATCTAGCATCACACTAATATACATATACACTGGTGCATATTCGAAGTGTATATTTAAAATATTATGTTGTTGGAAGAATTAGTAAATGCCCAAAAGTATATTTTCTATAGTATTTTAGTAGCTCAGGATCAGAGCAGATGCCAAATGAAAGCCATACAATGGTAGATAAAAGAATCATAAACAGTAAATTAACTGCCTTCTGAAGAATTCTGGAGCCAACAAACAAACACTAGGAATGAGTGAAGAACAGCTTATCCTCAAAGCAAGCCTATAAGAAAAGAAAAAAGATCTGATCATGAAAAATAGAAGCACATAGGACGCTATCTAGCAATAGTCTTAGCCTTGGGCAAGCCATGACGGCTGAAAAGAAGGATGCAAAAACGAGTGACTGGAAATTGGTGTATCTGAAACAGTGCTCTGTGATGATTGTTAGAGCAATATCAAGGTTCTATCTATGTTCAGTAATCAAGATGAGGGAAACAATGGTACAAACAGAACAAATATTTCTCCCTGAGGGACACAAAAATTTGCAATTGGTAAAAGATCCGATCGTAAAAGTCATCGAGTTAACAGTATGGAACAATAATTAGGACCAAGAAACCTTGATTGTAAGAGATGGATAAGGAGTGGACAAATACACTTGGTACACATGTTAAATGGAAAACACAACGGAAGACGAAAAGAAGTGCGTGGACTAGTGATGGGAATAGAAAATCCAACAGTCTTATGAGTCGCACTGAGGCCCATTTGTAGGCAAGAAACAGGTTTAAGCATAAACCAAGAAAAGAGAACTGTGTAGGTCAGTGTTGGAACGTTTACATTTTGTTTGGTGATTATTGACAAAATTGCTAGGTGTGCACAATTACAGGGGTTACTGCTTACAAGTTGACTTGGTGACAATTAATTACATACTATGTATTAAGGTCTGTAGAAGAATATGGTAAGTATCATATCCTCTTCTCATCTCTCCATCTCCAGGCATACACATAAATTTCTACAAGGTCCATGGTTTGCTTTGTGTGAAAAGTAGGTGATTTTGCTGATATAATTTAAGAGGATCTCAAAATTTTAAAATTTCTTGAACCTGAAATTAGCTATTGTATGAAGTTTGGGAGATGTAAGATATTACCTCTAGGTACAAATACATAGACCTGTGATCTTAATCATGTTTCATTCAGTACGTTATAATAAGCATTTATAGGATGATCATAAATAACCTGTGTATTAAAACAATGTCAAGATGAGACATGTCCCTTGATGCAATGTGATATATAATAAAACTCGTGACATCCATAGTAACCCAATGTTAAACAGATTCATGTTTACAAGTCAATACAATTGAATGATCTAATTGCTAAATGTTAAATTGAATGAGCTAAGTCATCATTGAGAGATCATATGATGGACTCGGCATGGAATCAACTACCCTATTTGGATGTTAACGATTCTTGGAAAATATAATAAATGAAAAAAAGAAAAAGAAAAAACCGCCAACATCGCGAGTGACAACACATAGGCCTAACAAGGATAACATCATAAAGCAATACTTAACACCTATAACCCCAGAATAATTCTGATTGTGTTGATTATAGAGTGATAGTAATTTGAGTCTTTTGAATCAAACCACCATAAATCCAAGGTTCAAATCAAGGGAAAATAAGGAAGATTTGATTTCAGTATAATAAACTTGTGGAAAGACTGGAATCCTGCCCTTGATCATGAATTTGTATAAGCTTTTGCTGGAATTTGGAATCAATTTATTGTAGTCTATTAGTAGGATAGTCAGATTTCACCCAGAGACCTTGATGGTAATGTCGGCAATGGGCCTCTTTTCACTATTAAGAAATAGATGAGAAAAGTAGCAATAAACAAGCGATCGAAGACAAGGTGATGGAATTTGAAAGGGGGAATTAATAAATTAAAAGATAAGGTGACAAAGAAAAGGAGATGAAAAATAGAAGAAAAGCTAATGGCATGTGCTATAACATATCTAATTATATCAAGAAAGTAGCAAAAAAAAAGAGTTTAGGTGCTTCTAAGGAAACGGGAAATCTAAGAATGTTGATACTGGAATTACGAAGTCCAGTGATAATGAAGGGGAAAAGAGCTTCCTGCAAAGATGAGAATAAATATAAGTGTACTAGAAATTGACATAAATTGCGATAAATGTACCATAACCTAGAAATATGTTGAGTTGACAATTTTTTGAAACCAAATTAGTGAAGAACACACCTAAGACACATAGGTAAGAACACACCACAATATTAATAATTTGGTCGAGAAACCTTGGGAAAGTTTACCGAACAGTAGACAGACAAGAAGATAGGCAGACAGATGATCACGTTGTAGTAGGACCATTGCTATAATGTATTGGGTTCCAGCCTGATATCAAGGCTTGGGGAACAGTCTCGAGTCACCGCAGATGTCACCGCCTAGAGGGCCATCAGATATCCAGCCGGATATTCGTCGACATCTAGGAGACTTGTCGGACGGATATAAGGTCAGATATCTAGTGGGTGAGTGCCATTTTTTTAGAACTCATAACCGAAAATTCTGCAGATTTCGGGCCTGACGAGGGTCTATTTTGATATATTTTTATGTGGATTTACGATTCAAATGGGTTTTGGGCTGACGTAGGGTTTAAGTAAGGCCTCATTGTAACGTCTCGCAACCGCACGGTGCGTTACGCTGAGTCGGATTGAATAAAATAATAGCTGGTTACATTTGATTTGTTGGATTTTGGGAAGAAGTATTGATTGAGTTGGTTTCATGTGCAGATGACTAGCGGAGTTCGATGGGAATCAGGTGTTCGGTTCAGAACAGTACTGAGATAGCTGGATTGGAGCGATTATGCCGTCTTCCTTAGTCCGATCGGTCGGATGATTTGGAGAGCACGGCATGCTCGCACGGTCATACCAGTTGAGTAGATCGCGCTTGCATCGGACCACGGGTTCAAGGAATTGGCCGTATCGGCATGACATGATGCTTAACGGAATCAAATATTGTGATTGGGCTCTTTTCCTTCTCTACTCCTTCATGCCTAATAATATGAAAAACACGTAAAGGCTTGAACACTCGGACTGGAACTTGAGAATCACTACACTGAGGCGTGCATAGAGTGTACGTCGTTTGCTTGGATAGGATTGTGGCTTGAATTGTTTTGCGCGTATGGATAGTTGGAGCGAGAGTTGGATTATACACTTGGGGCAGTTGGTTGAATGATTGGGATTATGCTTGGACAGTTGGAATGATACATTGAGGCATTGGGAATATCAGAAATTCGGGCGAGCGAGCGTGCACCCGTGCACGAGTATCACTTGGACGCTTTGTTAAGCAAAGCAAGCAGTTGTGGTTCGAAACCGAACAACTGCATCGGCGAGGGCATTGTGCTATTGTTGGGACATTGTGCCACGGGATTGTTCTGAGCGTGGGGTGTTGCACCCAATTTGAAACACTGTGTTGAGAAGCGGCATAGTGCCTATGGGATAACTTGAGATTTGATGCCTTGGGCTATATGTTGGAAGAATGGTTATGGTTATTTTGGTTGGATATTTGGTTGAACGAGTCTTGGATCGTTTGGTGGGACGAGAATGTTCGATCCTCTCGTCATACCTACTTGGTGTCTGCATGTCACGGACAACCTGTATGCACAGGGTTTCGTTTCCTCGAACGGGATAGGCTCCGGGGCACCGGGACCGTTCGGCCATGGAGGAGACAATGGGTAACGCGTCTTGGGCGCGGTGCCGGTAGTTCGATACCACCAGGCGGGCTAGCTACCGAGTGCTGGATCGGGTAGGACTGCCTATTGATTAGTCCGATCAATGTCCTTTATGGCTTGGCCAGTGACTTCATATAGATTAGTGTTGGCTTGCTTTTCTTTGGTTGGTTTGTGCTTCGTGTAGGCGCGGCCACCTTGCCTCGGCAAGAGTGTGCACATTGAGATTGGATTGTAAGTAATTGGTTGAGGATGGATATTGAGGCTTAGTTGATGGTTCGATATGTTATCGTGTTGCTTGGGCTTGAGTAGGACGGGTTGCATGCTAGTTTCCTTCGAGTTGGTTATCTATTGCTTGTCGATTGGTTTGAGTTGAATGCTTGCATGCTTAAACTGCTTTACAGCTTTCCTTAACATGTCATCCCTATGCCATGAAATGAATCTAGGATTCAACTAGAAATATCACCATATAACTATTTGCATTCACTATTTACTTAGTGTCGGCTTAGACGAGTGGGTTACCCCGCTCACCAGTACGGCTGTGTACTGACCCACGTTTGTGGACATTATTTCAGGTACGCAGGTGTAGTGGCGCTGCTTGGATATACGAGACATGATGTATGAACTGTAAATACCTTTGTGGGCTAGAGAAAAGAGCAAGAGTATTTCATCGCCTTTGAGGCAATCGCCTTTGTGGCATTTTATTTGGACCCTATCGAGAGCTTCGCTGCGTATTTCTCTGATGTGTGCTTGGTACACAATACTTGACTTTCGCTGTAACTTGGTCGTTTCGATGATAACGTTGGTGTTTGACAACATCGCCTTGTACGAGCGCAACTCCAGGCTCGTACGGCATCACGTCCCGATGAGAACGATTGTCCTGCGGGAGAGCTGCAACGTGGTGATTTACGTTCAGCGGGGACTATTGAGCTTGCGGGAGATTGGGACGTGACACTCATAATTGAAGATTAGGGTTTCTTAGTCCCTATAAAGAGGAGGCTAAGGGGATTGTTTTAAGTATCTCCTAAGTAGATTCAATACAAAACCCACCAAAGTTCAATGAGGAAATCGGTGCTCGCTTGTAGGTCTTACACTTCAAGAGAGAAAAAGGTTTCTTACGGGAGTGTTGGAGTGGATGGGGTTCCCAACCTATGTGGAGAATACCTCGGAGTGCGACGATAGTCATCCGTGTGTCGGAAAAGCTCGAAAAGTACATCGAGCACCGTGTATTGAAACATTTATTTTAAGCAAATATTATATTGGATTTCCATCTTTGAGTTTAATTATATATTTATGATTAGATGTTTCATATATTAACTTTTCATATAATTGAATTTTCAATTTATGGTAAGCTAATTTATGATTTGATTTCCATTAAATATATGATTGAATGTAATTGGATTTCCATAAATATTTTTGGCTTCCATATATAGATTTCCATATGAAAACCCTAATTCATGCAAGAGTTTATATAAAGGCTCATGCAATATACAGCATGAGAAAAAAATAAAAGAGAAAAAATGTAGCAATAGTGCCATTGCAACTTTGGAGAGGAGAAAGAAAGATTGAAGGCCGTTTCGGAGAAGGAGATCAATTTGGAATATTTTTTGTTGTCTTTTTTCTTCGTGGTTGTGATCTATTTTCTGTTTCAAAGAGTTGCGGTGATCCGTGTTGGATCGGTGAGGAGCTTGTAGAGGGTGTAATCTCTTTATCACATTAGTGAAGGTTCTTCAGGGTTGGACTTCGATCGTCCCGTGGTTTTTTCCATCTGAGTTTTCCACGTAAAAATCTCTCTGTCTGTGATTTGTGTTTGGTGTTTTTTGGTTTGTGCGTTTTGCTCGATTATTTCGCAGGTACTCTCTGGTTTGGGGAACGATTTCCGCGTTTCGTTCCCAACAGTATGGTATTAGAGGCAGGTTCTGGAATTTCAGAAGGGTGTCAGAAGTTGACAGGCAAACTAAGGAGGAGAAATAGACGCGAAGCCGGTGCACATGGTAAACCTGAACGGTATCAACTATCACTACTGAAGGAGCAAGATGAAGGATCTGCTATTTGTCAAGAAGCTGCATATGCCGGTATTTGCTTCCGAGAGGTCCAGTGACAAATTCGAAGAAGACTAAAAGTTCGAACATATACAGGTGTACGAGTACATCAGGAAATTCGTTGACGAAAACGGGTACAACCACATTGCCAGTTTTGAGCACGCGAGGACACTGTGGTATAAGCTAAAATATTTGTATGCGAAGAAGGCCAGGATAAATAAATTATTCCTAATCCGGATGATTATGGGTCTGCGGTACAAAGATGGGGCGTCCATTACGGATCATTTGAGTGAGTTCCAGGGCATGGTTGACCAGCTATCCTCGATGGGAGTCAAGTTCGACGACGAGGTTCAGGGACTATGGCTGCTGTGTACATTGCTAGACTCGTAGAAGACCGTACGAGTGTCTATGATCGCTTCTGCTCCGGAAGGCGTGGTCAGTCTGGAGTTTGCCAAGAGCGGGGTACTGAATGAAGAGATGCGGAGACTTTCTCAGGCCACTTCATCCACATCCTACTCAGAGGAGCTTGTTTCAGAAAGCCGCAGAATGGATAAAAACAGGAGTCTAGACGGTGGCAGAGACAAAAGCAGGAGAAGGTCCAAGGGTCGGTACGAGGACTAGGAGTGTTACCATTGTGGCAAGAAGGGCCACATCAAGCGAAACTGTTTTGCTTGGAAGAGAGAGAAGGGCGACAAGGGGAAGCAGGGCGGCGGCCTCGGCACATGGAGGCGATCTGATTATTGTAGGTGATGCGGTAGTTATGAACCTCGCCTGCGAAGACAACTCTTGGCCGGTGGACTCAGGTGCTTCAGCGCACGTATCTCACAACATGGCACTATTTGCTACTTACACAACAGGCGACTCTGGAGTGTTGAAGATGGATAATGAAGATGTGTCGAAGGCAGTTGCCATTGGAGATGTGCATTTGAGGACAAAGACGGGTGCAGTTCTTGTTCTGAAAGATGTTCGTCATGTCCCTGATATCCGTTTCAACCTGGTGTCGGTTGAAAGGTTAGATGACGGGGGTTTCTTCAGGAACAGTCAGTGGAAGGTTTCCAGAGGTTCGATGGTGATTGCCAGAGGAAGCAAGAGGTCCGGACTCTACTATATGGAAGGGAGCGCACATGGGACACATGAGGTGAACGCAGCTACTGATGCGTCTACCGAGTTATGGCACAGGCGGCTCAGCCACATCAGCGAGAAGAGGATGAGCTACTTGGGGAACATGAAGGTTATTCCAGGACTCAAGTCTACAAAGCTGGAGAGGTACACGCACTGTTTGACGGAAAAGCAAAATAGAGTGTCTTTCCAAAGTCACCCAAGTTCAAGGAAGTTGACGTTACTCGAGTTGATTCACTCAGATGTCTGCGGTCCTATGAAGATAAAATCTATTGGTGGTGCTTCTTACTTTATAACTTTTATTGATAATTGTTCCAGGAATGTTTGGGTCTATGCCTTAAAGACCAAGGATCAGGTGCTACCCACTTTCAAGGAGTTTCAGGCCTCCGTTGAAAGAAAAACGGACAAGAAGCTGCTATGTGTTCGGTAGGACAATGGCGGCGAAATATTGGTCCCTTTGATTCATATTGCAGAGAGCAAGGGATACAAGACCAGAAGACTCCGTCAGAGACACCTCAGTTCAATGGTGTAGCGGAGCAGATGAACATGACGCTGATGGAGAGGGTACGGTGTTTGCTGTCAGAAGCAAACTTGCCGGACAGCTATTGGGGTGAGGCTCTTTATAGCTGCTTATATTATTAATTTATCTCCTAGTGCGCCTTTGCAGGATGATGTGCCTGACAAAGTGTGGTACGGCAAAGAGCCATTATACAATCACCTGCGAGTGTTTGGTGAAGGACGAGAGATCCAAACTTGAGCCGAAGACGAGACGGTATATCTTTGTCGGTTACGGCCAGGATGAGTTTGGCTATAGACTCTACAACCCAATGGAAAGAAAGCTCTACAGAAGCAGGGACGTGATATTCGTCGAGAATCAGACCATGACCAACACTCAGGATTTCGAGATATCTTCTGAGGCTGAGGAATTGCCGGAGTTAGAGTCATTTCGCTTCAAGCAGTTTCCAGAGGACATCGCAGAGGATCCAGTTATGGAGGAGCCAGTACATGAAGTTGCTCCCAACCTTGATCATCAGCCTGCTGATGGTGGTCAGGATGACCCTTAGAAGGATGAGCATGCCGAGAAGGTAGTTCCTGAAGGGGAGGAGGTTGTTGGTATACAGCCAGCACCAATGGTTTCATTGAGGAGGAGCGATAAAGAGCGTCGACCATCTACGAGATACTCACCGGATGTATGTGCTACAGACTGATGGTGGAGAACCCGAAAGTTTCACAGAGGCTATGGAAGGCGAACAAAGGCAGGAGTGGATGGAGGCCATGCAGGAGAAGATGAGTTCCTTGGTGGCCAACTCTACTTATGATCTGGTGCGGTTGCCAAAGGGCAAGAAGGTTTTAAAAAATCGATGGAGCAGATAGATGATGCTACTCGCCCTCGATACAAAGTGAGACTGGTAGTTAAAGGCTACGGCCAGCAAAAATGCATAGATTATGATGAGATCTTTTCGCCAGTCGTCCAACAGTTGTCTATTGGGGTGGTGCTAGCATTGACAGCTAGTTTCGACTTGGAGGTCGAGCAAATGGACGTAAAGACGACATTTCTCCACGGTGATCTTGAGGAGGAGTTGTACATGGAGCAGCCAGAGGGATTCTGTGAGAAGGACAAGTCACACTTGGTATGCCGTTGAAGAGCTTGTATGGTCTGAAGCAGGCTCTGAGGCAGTGGTACAGAAGTTCGAGTTGTTTATTGGGGAGCATGGTTACGTACGGACGACGTCGGACCACTGTGTATTTGTGAGGTACTTTGTCAAGGATGATTTCATCATTTTACTGCTCTATGTTGATGATATGCTACTGGTGGGTCGGAATGCCACTAGGATAGCGGAGTTGAAGCGCCAACTGGACGTTGTCTTCTCTATGAAGGATTTGGACGCAGCGAAGACTATTCTTGAGAGGAAGATCAGCCGAGAGAGAGAGTCCAAGCTGCTACACTTGTCCCAAAAGAAGTACATTCACAGGGTACTTCAGCGTTTCGGGATGGACGGGTCGAAGAAAGTAACTCCCTTGCAGCTCACTTTAAGTTCACTGAGGAGCAGTGTCCATCTACCGAGGACGAGAAGGAAGATATGGAGCGGGTTCCATATGCCTCGGCTGTGGGAAGTCTTATGTATGTTATTGTGTGTACGAGGCCAGACATCGCTCACGCAGTTGGCACAGTTAGCAAGTATACTTCCAATCCTGGAAGGGTACATTGGAGTGGGATCAAGTGGATTCTACGATATCTTCAGGGTACTGCTGATTGAAGACTTTCTTTTGGTGGTGACGAGCCGAAGCTGGTTGGGTATACCGACGCTAGTATGGCCGGAGATGTAGACACGAGACGATCGACTTCGGACTATGTAATGATGTTTACTGGTGAAGCAGTATCGTAGCAGTCGCAGTTGCAGAAGTGTGTTGCCTTGTCGACGACAGAGACAGAGTACATTGCGGCGACAGAGGCTTGCAAGGAGTTGATGTGGATGAAGAAGCTGTTGCAGAAAATTGGGCTAAAGCAAGAGCAGTATCTTTTGCTTTGCGATAGTCAGAGTGCTATTCTCTTTGTGAAGAACCAGACATTTCATAGCCGGTCCAAGCACATTGAGACCCGATATCATTAGATACGAGATGTTGTGGAAATGAAGAAAGCGACACTTGAGAAGGTTCATACAGATGACAACAGAGCAGACATGTTTACAAAGATTCTTCAAGGAAAAATTTGAGTACTGCTGGCGGATCGTCGGGATGACGACCCACTCCACATAGTTGTGAAGGAAAAGATTTGTTAAAGCGGGTGGGGTTTCCAAGCTATGTGGAGAATATCCTGGAGTGCGACGAGCGTCATCCGTGTGTCGAAAAAGTTCGAAAAGTGCATCGAGCGCCGTGTATTGGAACATTTATGGTAAGCAAATATTATATTGGATTTTCATCTTTGACTTTAATTACATATTAATGATTGGATCTTTCATATATTAACTTTCCATATTATTGGATTTCCAATTTATGGTAAGATAATTTATGATTTGATTTTCATTAAATATATAATTGAATATAATTGGATTTCCATAAATATTTTTGGCTTCCATATATAGATTTTCATATGGAAAACCCTAATTCATGCAAGGGTTTATATAAAGGCTCATGTAATATACAACAACATGAGAAAAAAATAAAAGATAAAAAAAGGTGGCAAGAGTGTCATTGCAACTTTGGAGAGGAGAAAGAAGGATTGGAGGCCGTTTTGGAGAAGGAGATCAATTTGGGGTATTTCTCATTATCTTTTTTCTTCGTAGTTGTAATCTATTTTATGTTCCAAAGAGTTGCAGTGATCCGTGTTGGATCGGTGAGGAGCTTGTAGAGGGTGTAATCTCTTTATTCCATTAGTGAAGGTTTTTCAGGGTTAGACTCTGATCGTCCCGTGATTTTTTCCATCTGAGTTTTCTACATAAAAATCTCTGTGTCTGCGATTTGTGTTTAGTATTTTTTTGGTTTGTGCATTTTGCTCGGTTCTCTCGTAAGTACTCTCTGGTTTGGGAAACGGTTTCTGCGTTTCATTCCCAACAGGGAGAGTCATCATCTCTGTCAGGTCAAGATCGTCATCGATGTCATTGGTGGATAAACGCTTGCTAGGTGAGAAGCGAGTTAGGGTTGGGATTACTTTACTATCTCTTTGTAATATTTGTATTCTTCTCTTGAGTTTTGAGAGGTCGTCTCTTTGGGGAAAAAGGATGTTTGAGTATTTTGTACTTGCAATTCTTTCATAATATAAAGAGTTAGGATTTGACCCGGTGGCCAAAGCCGCCACGTATATGCTTGTTTGATTTATCTTGGTTCTCTGTAGCGGAGTCGTGTTCGTTATCTTTGTGTGATTTTTGGTGGTCGACGTTGTCAACATCTGATGCGCACGTCTCTAGATCCCAACATAATGGAAGGTTTCAAGATCGTGCAAGACCTAACCTTCACACTTGGTGCACAGTCACAGACCTAGAGGCACCTTCACAGCCTCAAAACAGTAATATTAAGCCCTTCCAACAAATGGAGCACAGAAAAGCAAAACCAAGCAGGAAAAAGATATCAACATTGTAGCATCACAACATATAATTTGTTAATTGTAGATTTCTTCCATTATTTAAATTTTCAAAGCCAAGTTGATGATGTCCATGCCTCTTTAAACAATTTTCTACAAGTGTGACTAAAATCTCCAGAATTGATTTATCACTTGATATGCAGATAGGGGAAAAAATGATTTTGACTATGTGTGCCTACAAGCTGTATATTGTTTATATTCCTTGCTATGCAAATAGGAAATATAACTGATATAGGTTGAAGACCATGTGACATGCCTGATGAATTCATCAATATTGGAATATTCAACTTTTTTCAACTAAAATTACAATTGTAGTGTAGGTGGACATTCAGGATAGGGCATGATATCTTAGTTTGGCACAAATTTAAAGCTCATATAAGTTTCTAGTTGGCAAAAGATCTTTGTCCAATTTAAAATAACAATTAGACACCAAATTATAGGGAATAAAAAAAAATTATTGTGCTCCTTTAAAAAGTGAAAGTCAAATAATGCAAGCCATACTTTTGTTATCTTCGAAAACGTGAAACATGCTTGAAAAAGAAAGAACATTTGATCAGAAGTGAGCTAATTCAAAAATATACCACCAAAGACGATATGCAATATAACGTAAACTTAACAAAAAGAGATTTATCAGATAATACTAACAAAGGATCCACATAATATCAAACTAAAAGAAGAATGCAGAAAAAATAATACCCATGATTTAAATAAGATTTAATCTATTTTTCACTTGGTAAATTTAAGCCACATCTTCTAGGTGTGCGTGCATGGGGGAGCTGAGGTCAATTGTTCATCTGTAATGAAATTTTACCACAGATGAAATCATATAAGTGCATTCAAATTTTCAAACGTACGGCAACCAACATCAAGTTAAATATAGATAATGATTATGATCAATGAATGAATCAGCTTGTAAATGGAACTGATATCGCACCTCGTCCAACATAGCCAAAAGCTTTGTCACTTTGTTCTGGAGGTCTTGCCTTTCAGAAGGTGAGAGCTCACTAGAAGAATTTGCCTCCTGAGGGTTTGAAGAAATCCCATCACTCTTTGATGCCCCATCATTATCTTTGCAACCTGTTGAAGTATTTAAATTCTGGCTTTTGTTTGACTTGTTCTTTAAAGCCTTCTGGACATTAACGACTTCATCAAGTAACTGTTGTGCAACTCTGAGGTATTTGGAATTTGAAATATTGACAATGGGATTTGAGAATCCATAGGCAGAGGCATTAGCATGCAACAAGTTGTTTCCAGAAATGTCATCTCTACATGACTCACCATTCGTGGAAGACTGATGAGAGCTCAACATGGAGATATCTGAACTGGATGGCTGGTACTTAAACGAAGGCACTGGAAGCTGCGTGCCAAGGCTAAGAGATAATCCTTGGCCATGCACGTTAGAGAAATTTGACTGCTGCAAAGGCATGGTTTGTCCATTTAATATAACCGAGTTGCGGACGAGATCATCCTCACCATCCATTGACCCCCCATTTGTCTGCATGAACAACATTTCGTTCCTACCATCCCTCCAAGCATTGTAAGGATGTCCACCCATAGATGATTCTTGTGAAACAACTGGAAGCTCGGACCAATTTGGTTGGGACTGATTACTTCCTGCCAACATCTCTGAATACGGACCAGAAGATGAGAAGTTTAGATACATCATGTTGCCACCTGCTGATGACTCGGGATAAGTGTTTCCAGATTCTCGTATGTAGAGGTCTGGCACGACCTCCCTTTGGTCATTAGAACTCGGGTAGAAAGTAGCCATTATAGAATTCTTGCTATGGGCACACTGAGAACTTGGATGGGAAATTATTACAGCTGGAGGATGACGGAGAAACTGGCTTCATCAAGAAAATTCAGGCATGAAGCTCGGATAAGATCGAATTCCAAGCCAGACAACAGAAGTCCTTCACCTAGAAAATTGGACGGCAATGTGTAAAGACACAAAATGAGCAGGAATAAAGCACTGACAGAAATATCCAGTAGAAAATCAGAGTGATATAGAGCGGTAGACACTGTCATCGACAACAACAAGAATCCATAGAGAACTATTGATTTGTCGATATAGCTAAGGAAAACCCAAAAGAAGTCATAAAAGATGTTAGAATAGGTTTCCATTAACTGACCTGAGAGTTTGATAAACTGATAACACATTAAAGAATAGTTGGCATGACAAGCAAGAATACTAGTAAATTATTATAATATAATTAACGGACAAGCAATCAAACATATATGGTACAAACAATAGGATAGTTGCTGTATCTTTACACCATCTCCATGAAATGATCCTTCCAACACTATCCATTATGCTAAAGGCAAGTCGGCCAACTAGAAAAGTTCCAAGGAATATAGCATAATCCAAATATGACAACAAGAAAGAACCAATTTGTTTCAAGTTAAGTAAATGCTAAGTAATTCAGAGAAAACACAGGATCTGGCCTTCTCTGATTTGATAGCGAAACAATCAGTTATCTGCAGGGTCTCAGGACAAACAACCATAATCAGTTCGTAGTTTTAGGAGGCTTTCGAATTACTGAAAACTTATGACAAAATTGTACATACTTCACAGGATAATGTAATTTAATAAAAAGAAAACTTATATGAAGCAAGCACACAGACGAGCAGTATCAACTGGTTGGCACCTCAAACAATTAATTCTATAGCAGTTGAATACACAATCTCTATAAGGATTATGATAAATATTCTTTGGAACTACTCTATGTGCCCAAAATACCTAAGCTAAAACTCTAACAAGCTCAATACACAGGAACCCAACTTCCAAACAATTTCACAAGAAGTTGAAATAAATTCAGTTTCCATCTCTATCTGGAATCAATTAGAACGTCATAAACCTCATCAGCACCAGCACCATTCACCAACTACGCAACATACCCAAATTTCTAAGCTAAAAATCTCCGAAACACGAAACGAAAGCTCATGAAATTTTCAGCATCCACAACACCCTAAAATTCAAGCCAGTTGATGACATATACAAAGACCCCACTGCCCAAAATCTTTACATACACACCATCTGTGCAAAACAAACATTTGCTTACACATAAAGCAACCTTTCACCTACAATTTAAAAAAAAAAAAAAAAACACAGAACCCAAAACAAAAACTGAACCATCTGCTAAATAGACAATAAACCCCCCACAAAACAAACACAACTGGACCATGATCAAGTGTCATAACAGCATAATACTACCTATCTCTGAAAACGCACATCAGAAAAAGTACTGATAGTAGTAGTAGTAGAAGAAGAAGACCAACAACAAAAACTGACCCATATTTCCTAGAAATAGCCAACAATGAAAGAATTGCCTCATGATCAAGTGTTGTAATTAAGAGTATAGAACACTAACTATCTCTAAAAAACAACATCAGAAACAAAATAAGAACATAAACTTTGATCCATGAAGTTCATTCTAAGTATAGCTGCTGTTGAAGGGCTCTATCTTTTGTAATTTTGAATGGTTGACTATCAAATCTGTCTAGGGGTATCCCTATATACCAACCAGTATCTTGATCAGTTGCTCCTATCTCATACCATTCATTTATACTTGTTTTCTTGTACTACTTCTGAAATTTCTACTCTTTTCAAAGAAAAGAAAAAAAAAGGTTCTGATCTATGTCCTAAATATAGCTCATCAAAAAAAACCCAAAAAACCCCAACAAAATTAGCTCATCATCCAATTATTATAAGAGTAGAAAACTACCCATCATTGAGAACCCACACCACAAAAGAAGAAATAAAGAAAGAAAGAACATAGGTGAAATTAAGTAAGTACATATGGCAACAAAAAGGAAGGGGAAGGAAGAGGGTATGTGCACCTTGTGGGGGGCAGGAAAAGCAAGAATTCACAGCTGATCTTCAGAGGGGGGAGCTCCCAATTTGGAGACAACCAATCCCAAGGTTCAAAAAAAATATTTAGATTAACAAGAGGAGGCGGCCCTTTTCATATAGATTTAGATAGAGAGAGTCAGAGAGAGAAGGGGAGAGGGAGCTAAACAAAGTAAGGGAAGAATATTTGCATATAAACAAACAATAGGCTGAGCACCAGCTAATAAAATAACCACCACCCATATTATAATACTCCACCACCTATCTCTACTCTTTAGTTTCACCTATCCTCCTTTCAATCTATTTTGCACGTGAGACTCTCTCTCCTTTTCCTAATGGTGTGTGGAAGCTTACTTTGTCCATCACAGCAAAAAAAATCTTCTTAGTCATAGTGAAATTTAGGATATAAATATATAAATTTCGACCCTCAGTTAATATTTATAGAATTTTAATACAGGAACTTTAACGCAGGTAATAGAGAGATAATAAAACAACAAAATTTTGAATCTCCTTTAACACACATAATAGAGCAACATAAGCTAATATAACAACACAAATTTGTATATTCTCTAACACAGATTTAAAAGAATTTTTTTTTTTTGGCCACTGTGTAAACTTAGTTCTCCTGCCAAAATGAACTCTCATGTTAGATGTATGTTGAAATAAAAATATATAATTTTCAACTCTTATCAGAAATGTAAAATAATTTTAATATGGTAACAGAAATTTCAATACATTATTATGTGAAATAAATTTCGAGACACTGCAGTTTTAGGATTTGATTTGGTAAAATGTTATTTCTCAGTTTTCTAATTGTCATGAGTAAATTTGTTTTTTTTTTTCATTTTTTGTGAGTTCTGCCTCCATTGGACAAAAAAAAAAAAAATACAAGAATGCTTTTCTCTCTCTAGAAACTATGTTTTAGCTCACTTTTAATGCAAGTCACAAGGGACTTACCAATGATCTGCTATATTGAGAGAGAGAGAGAGAGAGAGGGGTTGGTATTGGTGGGATGGTGTTGGTGTGTTGTTAAGGTGCTCTCTATCTTCTAACCACCAGTAGGTAGACCTAAACCTTTGTCTTAAGACATAAACACTAACCACCCATTCTCTCTCTCTCTCTCTCTCTTGCTTAATGGTTGCAAAGTACAGGGGACTTTTTGGCCAGCTGACAATCTGGAACTTAAAGAATTGGAACCCTTTCTAGTTCTGATCATTCCTTACATAGATTTCTTCATTATTATCTTTCAGAAAAGTTTTATATATATATATATATATATATATATATATATATATATATATATATTGAGGAGGGATCCACATCTCCCATTTTTGTATCCTTTAAGTATCCCCTCTTTCACAGCTGTTGGATCTTGTTAAAGTTATCTAATCTTAACCGTTCATTTTTCAATGGTTAAAATTATATGACTTAAACAAGATCCAATGATTGTTATATATATATATATATATATATATATATATATATATATATATATATATATATATGTGTGTGTGTGTGTGTGTGTGTGTGTGTGTGTGTGAGAGAGAGAGAGAGAGAGAGAGAGAGAGAGAGAGATTGCATTAAGAAGACCCGATTTTAAAAAAGTGATAGGTCTCAACTTTTCATCACCCTAACAATCACCAGGTCCCGAATTTTATATGAGATACATGAGGCGGCTGTCTCAGGCCCAAAATTTTAATAGACACCAATTTTTTTATATGTTATTTAATGAATGAAAGTCCAATTCTGAACCAGCAGACTCATTCTAATCTTTTAGTCCGCGTATTTTTTTTTTTTTGTCATAGGATATCTGAGATAAGTTAGTTACACATATATGAAAAAAAATTGGTCTAGTTGCTGTCAAAATCATATCCCATTTTGTCGTTCTAACAGTTTGATGCTTTCAATCTTCTCTACCCTTTTGTCGTTGTCAAGTGTCATCTCTCTGTGTGTGCGTGTGCGTGTGTGTATGTGTGTGTGCGTGCACTTTTTTTCTAACAAAGTTACAATTTTATTTTTTGGTTTTGAACATATTCAATTTTATTAGTATTTTATTATGGCATATATTATTTTGAAGATTATTTTTTGTTTGTTGTTTTATTTCTTCAAATTTGTGTTGATAGTACTATTGTACCATCGTCGATGGAAAAAATATATGAATAATAAACTTTGAGGTCACCACTTTTAGAGTTCGTCTCAGATCTCAAATTTAAAGTCCGACACTGCTAACAATACCGACCGTAATACACAACTTCACACAAGTAACTCCTAGCTAGGACTAGTACAATCTTTTATTCTGCTCTTTGTTAACGCGAGAGCTAACTATCACTTTTGGGCTATTTGTCTCCCTCTCGTTTTCATCGAGTACTCTACTTTCAAGCACAAAGATCCTCATGCTGGAGAAGTCTCAACCGTTTCTAATTTTCTATGGTCAGCTGCAAGTGTTTAATTTTCAGTCCTACAACAGGGGCATCAAACATTTTTGCCTCATCCTCAAAAACATTCGTCGAGCTTTCGATAAAACTCCAACTTTCAGAATTAGACTACACTGCAGTCCTTGAAAGGAGCTTTAACTCCAAATGACCATTCTCTCCAAGGGGAGGATTATTGACAACATGTCCAGAATGGACTTCATTGGAACCACCCTTCTCCAATGAAGGTAGATCTCTGTCAACCACTACAGTAAGAAGACAACTTTCTTGTCCTAATAGAGCTTGGTCACCCCCACCACCAATATTGTGAAAGAAAGGCAGGAGTTTCCCCTATCATTGTCATCACATGCAAGTGATTCTGGTGAATATCACAGATAGGGAAGCCAGATTTGACAGCATCTCGTTCCATATTATCTACATGGCCAGGAGAGCAGGCCTGAGTGGACAACCTGGTTCCAACTCCTTAGGTAAGTGATTTGGGTGAATAACTATTATTTCTTTAAGCAGTTTCCATCCTTGTAGATAGACTAGGTTGTATCTCCATGATCTCTCTTACACTATCTCCATCAATTCTTCTCGAAGGACCTCTCTAGACGGATTTGGACAATAGGCATCAGAGTGCACAATAGAACAACATGCATGTGACAATATATTATTTTCTGAGTTTTTACCATGTAGACAACATACTTGTAGTATATTGACAGTATAATGACAATATATTATTTTCTTGAATTTCCTTGTAGATAGTATTTTGGCATAATTATGTTTGGGATGTTCTGAGTGGGAAAAATATCCTTGCATGTGATTATGATCCTTTGGATTTTTATCCAACGACCACGATCGATTTTAGGTAGTTATATAACTCTCTCATTTATTTCTCTCATTTCTTCTCTTTCTTCTCTTATTGTGTTGAAGAAGAAAGCAATAGCCAAGGCTCCCATTCCCTTCTATCTCACTCCTTCACTCTTCTCACGACCTCCCAAGAGCTCACGAGCATTTAGGGAGCAATACTGGTCAGTAACAAAATAAGTCAAATTAGCGACACCTAAAAATGTCGTTAATTTGTAAATCCATATCGCTAAATATTTAGCGACATATTTAGCGACGTTCATATGTTATCACGTATTATACATGATCACTGACAACAAAAATGTCGCTATCAGTAGCCACATTGACATATTTTAGCGACGGCCACACGTCGCTACATTTTTTACGATTAGCGATGTGTAGTATCATGACGTCGCCTATTTAGCGACGTCCTATTTTTTTGCTAAACGTCGCTAAGTTAGCGACTATGTTAGCATCGTTTTGCTACAAAAATATTGACATGGCAAAATTTGCCATGTCAATATTTTAGCTACATATTAGCGACGTCTATAATGAAGCCTAATGACGTTCTGATACATGTTAGTGACTTTTTTTCTTTCGTCGTTGTTCATCGCTGATCGTTGTTGAACGTCGCCAATCTGGAAAAAAAATAAAAAAATAGCATGTAATTTGTGAAATAGTTTCCAAAAGAATTTGCCTGCATTATCAAATCACAGTTTATCAAAGTATATCCGGAGTAACCCTCCATTGGATTTTTTGGGTTCGCTGACCCCTTCGGTGGAACACTCAACACGAGTAAATTCACATACATTTAATATGAATAATAAAGTAAACTTAAAAAAGTTATAAATTTTATATTACTATGTCCAAAGGAATAAATACATAAATGTATGAAATAAATATCCCATCTCATCATATAATGTCACTAAACGTATGAAATAAATATATCAAAGACCCAAGAATGGGCTAATACAATCAAACACATGAAATGAATACATCAAATCTGTCAAAACTAGGACTATTGTTGATCGGGATGAGGAGCATCATCGCGTACTTGGGATATGAGCATGTCAAGTTGCTCCTGTGAAAGTGTCACCGATGTCGATGGAGGATGTAGTGTCATTGGTGGAGTCGGTGTCGATGCCAGTGTACCAATAGGACGTATATGCTCCAATGCTACCAGTCGAGCATTGAATGAATTTATGGAAGATACCAGCCTCGAAGTGCTCTCCACCACTAACTGGCTCAACGAAGCTTGTGCCGCTTGCATCCTCAACCAAATAACATTTTCTTAACTCCTCTTGTTGGTTGATTGACTTGACCGCCACACATGTAGACCCAAAAAAAATATGTTCCTTATTTGTGCTGATCACGAAAAAAAAACTTACTTCTACATCATATCAACTCTCTCTTCATTTCCTAAACTTCCTTCTTTCCAAATGATCATATATATATATATATATATATATATATATATATATATATATATATATATATATATATATATATATATATATATATACCCATGACGACAACCAAGTTACGTTCTTAGATGATATCTTGCTTGTCCTTAAGCTAACAAAGCACACAATTTCCACTCAATTTCCAACTTATTCCATCCAGATTCCTCCCACTCCCTATCCAAACTCAATTGTGTACTTGAAACTACATATACGCAACCCAATTGGAATAATCTCTCTTGTTCCATTTGTTTAGACAAGTAGAGTTTGTAGTTATCAGCACGACCACTAGCCTCTCCAATTTGTTCATGGAGTTGACATGTTCGATCAACCTTTCCTCTACCTCGGCCTCAATATCGGGCCTCTATGGCTTGCGCGTCTCGAAACTAAGAACTTTGTGAAAGAAGAGATGGGTCTGACCATCGTAACAAAGAAGAGTTTGGTGAAAGAAGAGATGGCTCATGTCACTCACCCACTATATCTCTCTATATACTAAATACTAAGTTTCAGACATGGACACAAAGGGATATTTGTGTCAGTGTGTATGTGTCCATGTCAAAATTTGAGTGTGCTTATCGTGTTTATGTGTGTGTGTGTGTGTGTGTGTGTGTGTATCCCGTGTCAGCGTGTGTATGTCTGTCTCATTATGAATTACAGTTAGGGTTAGGGTTACGATTATGGTTTACTGAGGGGGCGAAGTAGAACCGGAGGGCAGAAGGAGTGTTGGAGGGATGAGGGTCATCAGAAGGGAGGAGGAGCACTGGAGGGAGGAAGGTCGCTATAGGGAAGGAGGATTGTCGGAGGGGAGCGATGGTTTGTGGGAAAAATTTTGGATTTGGGTAAAGAAAGAATGAAGGGGGGAACTGAATACGGATCTGGTTTTTATAAAAATTTAGCAACATCATATAAGAACGTCGACAAACATCGCAAAAATAAAAAAACATAGCAACATTCACAAAAAATTGTCGCTAAGCGAATACAAAAAAGTTTGTGAAGTTCAACGACTCATAGCGACAATGTTTTAACAGTACCTAATTGTAGTCGCTATGAGTCATAACTAGTCACAAACTACGACGTTTTGCGACATCTTTTCATGTCATCGCTAATTTTTATAACTTTAGCGACGTTGACTTTTGGAGTCGCTGAATATATCGCTAATATGCCATATTTTGGTTGTGTGCACTTTTAAGCCGGCCTATTAGTAATACAAGCACTACATTGCATTATATGAGTCTGTACCCACCCATAGGTTAGTACACCTTGCTATCTAGAAAATAACTTGGATTATATGGTTTTGATACGAAACTCTTAGATTTTCTTTTGTTCTTAAATGTACACTATCCGCAGTCAATAGTACTCGATGTGTCGAGCAGGCTGCCCTCTACGTGACTCGAATAGATTGAGTATCAGTCGAGTTTCGATCGCTTTATGATTTGTATTAGTTTCATCATGATCTCGTACATGGACTATAAGTCGACATGTTCTCTCCATACTGCCCCTATGGAAGGTTTATGACATGGTGCACTTGTTAGATTTTATTTCGGTTGAGTACTGATCGACCGGTACAATATTTTTACGTCGTTCAAAACTATTATGTGTACTGCTAACTGTCGAGCAATATTCTGGTAGAATATTGTCAAAAATCTGACAAAATTCTGGCAGAATTCTGAATTTTTTTGTCTCCTTGAACTTTTTGGCATGTAATCAGTATTCTGGCTGATATTGACAATATTTTGATAAAATATTGTCTGGTCTATTTTCTATCGGATTGTCCTGTTTAATCCAATTTTGGGAAAAAAAAATTGGATGCCTATTTGATCAACGATTTCCTAAAAACGGACACATAATATCCAAGCATTCTTATGAGTATGTGGGTTAAGTTTTGTGGGAATCTGATAGTCGGATATACTTATCTGTCGTATTCCAGATTCGTCACGAATATAGATATTTTTGATACTGAACTCCTCATTTATTTCTCCCAGTTTCCTGATCAATTTTTCTTGTACTTTAGTATATTATATCATGTATGGCTACTGTGTGTTGTATATGCTTGGGTCTGGTACCCCGTACATGCCAGTACGTGATATGTTATTAAATTAAAGTTATCACGTCTTTTACATGAATATTTTCTGGATATTGGCATATCCCTTATGCTGGATCAATATCTCTTTGAGTGAGCCTCAATATGGAATCATATTGGTACGACCGGCCTTCTTCTAGAATGTATATCGATATTGCTTATTCCAAAATAACAAGTCAAGCTTACTAGTCTTGTATCAATATTAGGTGCCTCATCACAGCGTACTCCAGATTTATTATCCCCAACTTTGTGGGATTTTTGCCTTCTCCAGTTATTATCATGTGGTTGTTTAACCTACCTATCTAGTCTAGCATTTTCTTTGAAGGAAAGTACCATTATAAGGTGAGTTCTAAGGACGTCCTTGATTTGGAACTCAAGTTAAATTTATCAGGATTAAACAAGTAACTTAATTCACCTGGTGCATTGGGATGTAAGATTTTTGGGTTTTATGCAGTCCCGACGACTAGAGATTTATACGGTTATGGAGCTCTCCACCGTGGGGACATATTTCTAGTTCACTGTCAAGTGATGCATCTTGTACTCTGATTATTAGCTCATTGTCGAGTAGTGCTTATTAGACTATTATTCCTCGACTACCCTAGCCTAGCCTAGACAATCTATAGCACTTGTATCCCTGTACCTCAAACTTGCATATGCTTGTAACCAGTATTATGATAATCCTAGTTAGTTAACGGTATCAAGTAGTAAGTTAATAATTTGTTGATGTGGATGATGCTGCTCTATAATTTGTTAAGTCTTTATTTTACCTATTTAATTATTCCTATACTATATTTATACTCAGTCTTATCATTATCTGTACGCATGCTGGTTTAAGTATACCATAGATATTTTCTTGTGGTACTTGTTATCTAGGATTGACTCCACAGTTTTTCTATGGCCAGATCTCATAGTGGAGCCAGAGGATCTTTCGCATCTCTCATCGATAATTCACACCCGAAAGACCACCACCCAAGCTTCTGAGTGGGTTTCCTCTCTTATCTCCTACTTATAGATCGTACATATTTTCTTGAGGTGTTTACCCACTGATCAAGTATTAGCTCATGTTCTGGAATTTTGTTCCCTCCTACGGTCAACATGATTGTATATATTCTAGACTACAACTAGACATGATCATGTATGATTATATAGTCTTGCTAGTATTCTATTTTTGTATACCAATTTTATGATCATCTATATATTGATAGTTTTGGATGCTTTACTGTTATCTCTATGATGGTCATATATCTTGCTAATTTATTTGATATTTGTGATTAAGACACCTAGGATTGCTTGATATAGCTTTGACGGAATGATTGTAGAATGACCCCCATGTCTTATATAATCGTGACATTACTTTGGGGTACCAATGTACTTTAAAATGCGTAGCTAGCCTAATATCGCCATAACTCTCCAATATTCTGGTTTGTGGCATGATAATACAAAACAGATCGATGAGAAGAGTCGACCTTCAGCAAGTCTTACTGGGACTACTATAGGAAGATCACGGTTAGTTATGATCTCCACTAGGACCCATGCGAACAAACATTTGTGATGTATTATAGACGCATCCATCCAAAGAGAAATCCCTATGACACTTGCTAATTTACAAAGTGATAGTTCATTCCAAAGTTAAAGGGGAGCTTTGTGAACTGAACCCACATATGAACTGAATCCAAAAGATCTTTATCCATATATATCATCATATCTCTCTGTTTGAGGATGACAAGCCGGTCATCATACATCCAAGGGCATCCTTAAGGAATAGTGTCCACGTCAGACTCTAAGGTGAAGCGGATGAAGTTAAAACTATTCTCGCATGAGAACACATCCACAACACAAACTGGCCACCACATGCAATGCACAAACACTACTACCAACAACTATGCTGGTCTATGATCGACTACAGACATAACAAACGTTTGTGCTCATTCAACAACATAGATTGCTACTTTGAAGTAGGTGATATATGTTGTTTGGATTCCATCCGTCATGATAGGCCCCTCAAAGTAAAGTTTCATATGAATGTCAACCATAGTCGTATACAAAATGTCTTCCAAAGTGGTAGACTTGGCTTTGGCAAACTGCTACTCACCCCTGTTTTATAGTCGTTCGATGATGCCCTAATAAGATTGATTTCCTAATATGGTCAAATGACCAGTCATACCTGACACCCTAGCATACATGCTTCCTAGGAACTCATTTCCATCCCTTTGTCCTTTTTGATCAGCCCTTGTCCATGGGCTAAGACAATTATCATGCCCCAGATTCGTCACTTCCACAGCTCCATCCCCTTGACCCGTAGGAATTCGGCTAGTGCAGGTTCTATGCACCTCAATTTTTTTATTAGGTAAGGATTGCAGTGTCCCACTCCGTATTGACACTATATAATAATAGATATCGCTTTACTGGCTCGAGCAAAATCCTTCTTGAAGAGTTTCCCGATCGAAATACAAGATGGTTGATCTAGATGAGTGGGCATAACTTTATTCTCTGATTCTTGCATGCCTTAATAATAAATCTGAGTTTTTATAATGCTTGTTGCTAAGTAGAGAATATTCGCATGAGAATGTTAGAATGAGAACTTGTATGCTTAACTAGAGAACTTGTAATGCTTGTCATTGAAAAGAACCTTGCCATGCTAAGTAAAAAAATAAAACGTTGCATGCTAAGTTACATGGACACAGTTATCAAACGAACCATTATCGTGCTAATAAGAAGAGTAATAAGATGTTATAAAATTATCCATTATTTTATGCTAAAGTTAGAATAAACCCCTACCATGCTATGGAGTATAGTAGAAAGTTGCTTGAACATGCTCTGTTTTATTGCTATGGTAAGGTAGAATTATATGCTTAAAATACAAGAGATAGAAATTGCATGCTGGATTTATAAAATCGTTATCGTGCTCTCTTATATGTTCCTCTTGTTTGTTTCCTTATATCGACCACTAAAGATAGAATTGTATGAATAACTCATACTGTGTGCTATTGAACCTATCGATCGATTGAAAAGAAAAGAAGATTGAACCTATCGTTTGATTGAAAACCCTGCTTGTTTCTGGATATGTGCATCATATAGTTTTATCTGATAGAAATGCATTCATGCATTGGTCTGACAACTTGTGCACAAGGTTTATCTCTCGAGCGATTCCTAGGGCACTGGGGATCGTTCGACCTGGGAGAGATCTGGACACCCTAAGGCTAGAAGTCCTTATTTATGGGAGGGTGTGGCTATTAGTGTAATATTGAACCATGAGTCCCGGCTGTTATTTTTAGCGTATTTTAGTGTAGAGCAACCATGTGTCTCAGCAGATATTAGCCAATCTGTCATTAGTGAGATGGGCTTGTACGTCCCAACTGCTAATCTCGGAGATCCAACACTCGGGGGCCATCATATAGTTAGGGCACATCCTAGGTTAGCCTTCTTACATACCTAATTATTTGATGCAGGAACGAATATGGAATAGAATCTTATTCATATATGCAAATTATTGCTAACTTGTATGTCTGTTGCAGGGATAATCGTTCGGCCGAGGTTAATAATTACTGTATAAGCGATCACTAGTTATTGTTTATGTTTCTTATCGAATTTCTCATAAGACTTGTATGTTTTACGTGTATATGTTACTACTGTCTTGAATTGAGATGAGTAGTCCACTAGAGATAGCTTATGTTCCTAAAGAAATTGAATATGGCTCGCGATACATGATGTGCACTGCACGATAGAATATTGCCCCGGTTGTAAGCTTTAATGTATTGAATATATAAACTATTTTCAAAGATATATTTTTGAAATAAGTAAACTGACTCTGATCTTGTACTGCATGAAATGAACCTATGTAAAAGTATCAAGATCACTCATAATATAATGTTTTATCATATGCTTACTTAGTATTGGTTTTAGAGAGTATTGCTTATGTTCTTTGCTTTTATACTCACTAGTACTTTCTCCAAAGTGCTAATCCCCTACCAGTTTGCTTGTTCACAGGTACTAGATCGTCCGAAAAAGCGATAGCATATCCTCATCCTCAGGAGCCAAAAATATGGAGTTGATGCCTTGAGACGTATCGAGATATTTTGAGATGCTTCTGTATAAAGGGATGTAATGTATGGAACTGTGTCATTATTATTGAGAGAAAGCTTGAGCGGATTATAATCACGACCAAGCGCCGCTTGTAACACTTCTTGAATATTAATAAAGAACTTATTTTCTTATGCCATTGTGTTCTTTACTTTTCTTAGTTGTGCCACTGCTTCTTACTCTGAACAGCTTATTTTGTCCTTGTTTAAGCCTTAGCCTTGTGCAAGCGCAACTTAGGCTTGCATGACATCATGTCCATGCGAGGACGATCGGTTCCGTAAGGTGCTAAGCGAGGACGATCAGCCCCTTGTGGGAATCGGTGCGTGACAAGGATCATGGTTTACTCCGTCGATAGAAGACCTTGGTCCACCCATGATCTTCCTCCTGTAACTCTTTTGACAAACACACACACACACACACACACACACACACACACACACACACACACATATATAATTGAAATCCTAAGAGATAGCGGCGGCTCTGATGTAGTCTAAGCGATGTCTCTCTTGGAGCTTAAGCGGTTGCTTCTCGAGGAGAGAGGGAGGCCATGGATTCTTGGCAAGTCATCGAGATAAGGATACCGAGGGAGGCGATGGCTGGACCGTTGTAAGGTGTACTAAATTTTGTACTATGTCCAAAGACGGTGGTCCACAAATGTCCCTCTCTAGGAGGATTTTATTGAAGAAGACGACATGAGGTAGGCTTGTGCCTATTCGAGTTGTTAATAGGTGTGACCCTAGTTGTGGCAGCTATACACATAAGTCAGGGTAGAGTCCTCAGGTCCTATTATGTAAAAATCGTTGGGTCTCAATCATCATGAAGGGAGTATCCGTCTAGGAGAGATGGTACATCAAGTTATTAATATATGAGACTTCTCTTATACCTCTACAAGACCCTCTTCTTAGATAGTCCTATGTATCTCTTCATCGTTTGTTTATTCTACTTTCAATAACAATGAGATACTCCGACACTTGGCAGCTCCTGAGGTGATTGATGGTGTTCGTACTTTAGTTATATATGTGGCTGATGTTGCGATCTTTGTAGAAAAATAGGAGAATACATTGGTGATGCATTTGCTTGGAGAACCATCATACCTTGTCATATTTGCGTATGTGATGCGAATCTAAAAGCAAAGGATGGGGTTGATGTATTATCTCACAAGAATGGTTGTATTTAATCAAGTTCTCCGGGGAGCCAAAGATCGATGTGGTGCTTAATAATGGTCTTTATATGTTAGATGGGAGTCGTTCGATTATTCTGAAGAAATAGGTGTCATTAATCTCCTTATAATGAGGTCTTCTCACTAGGGTTCCAATGTGGGTACAGTTTTTGCACCTCACTCCAGCTTTAGAATTCGTCGGCACTTAGTAAGCTTGCTAGTGTCGTTAGCATCCCCTTGCGGATGGATTCTACAACTACATGATGTAGAATAATGGCGTTTGTAAGAGTTTTAGTAGAGACCAATGCTTGCAAAGGTCTTCCATTAGTTATTCATGTCCGTCTTCCTGATAGAAGAAAATTCGACCATTATATCTTATCCAAATGGACCCCACGGATGTGCTCTTCTTGACATTGCTTTGGTCACATGGAGTCTGATTGCTCGGACCCGACGGAGGAATCTCTATATAAGAAAGTTATAGAGGTCCTATAAAAGTCATCTGAGACATATATTTTTGTAATGGATATACAGTCGGCTCTACGATCTTGCTACCTTGACTTGTTGAGACCAGTTGTCCGGGTCGAGCCGATACTTGTTGTTGATCCTTCACAAGTAACAATCCTACCTACAGCTAAGAAAGTTTTGGTATCCACTTTTGGCCATGAAGGCCAGCAAGAGTCGTAGGAAAAGGGATATGAGCTCCCTTCAAATGTTGTTGGTAAATCCATTGACAACTATTGGAGTCACAAAGAGAGTGCATCTAAGGAATCTGAGGATGACGCTAAGCCATCCCCTTGATCAGACGGGGAGGTGCGGTCGACTAAGGAGAATGACAAGTGGCTTTGACTCGTGCAATAGATAGAGGAGGGATCTCCAAGGGTCTGTGCATATTGTAAGTTTAGTGAAGAATCCAACTAGTCTTTGGGATTATACTCGAAGCACTAAGGTGAAACGCAATAGGATAATATTATCTTATTATATTATTGAGTCGAGTGGAGTTGAACTTGAGGTGTAGGGTTCTATGCTTTTGAGTACGAGCATCCATTTTTTGAAAATTAATACAATTATATATATATATATATATATATATATATATATATATATATATATATATATATATATATATATATATATATATATATATATATATATATATATATATATATATAACGTTATTAATTAATTTATAATGTGTAGTTTTAGCACAATTTTCCAATACAAACAAGTATGCATATTATTTGTAATCTTGTTACTTGTTTTCTCCATTACATGCATACTTTTCAATATATAATTTGTTAGGGTATATTTAAAGTTGGTCATTATTGACCCGATCCTACTATTTTATGTTGTAACAAACCTCAAGTGTTTGAATTTTAATATTTGATTTATTATTTTTATTTTGTACACATGAGGTGTGTATGCTCAAATGGTTAGTATGGTAGGGGGTTTCTTCTAGGGGATGACGTTCAAATCATACAATAAGCATTTGTTTTGTCACCAATTTTATAAAGAAATTTCTTTGGATATGGCCCCCAAATGGACCTAGCTTGGACTGAGGCGTGGGCGAAAGATGTAAAGTGGTGTTTTGATGGTGCACGTATGCATCGAGAGTGGAGCAACGAAGCAGCAGTATTGTGGATTTGGATGATGTAGTGAAGTGGTTTTGTGGGCTCCAGTGGTTCTGCGCTTTTAAAGAGTGTTCCAAAAGTTCTTTCGAACTTGCTTATTCATGGGAGTAGATTTATGGAGATGATCGAATCTCACTTTGAGAAAATATTGGTTCTGACCACCATAGCAGGCTATTACATCATTCAAGAGCTTTGCTCTATGTTCAAAAACTTTAGTGCTTTCAAGCAGTCTCAACTACTAGCTAATCCAGCGATCTTTTTCGTTATCAACGCTGCTGCATTTACTTGATATTTTAATTGCTTTCTTTTTTCTCCTATCAAGATTTAGTTGAAGTCAGGAGTTTAGTCTTCATTAACTTGTACAGATTTTCCTAAATTCTACAACAATCTCAAAGCAAGATTTTGTGACTATTGTAGAATCTTATCAAGATCCAATAGACACATATACAAGTCTTCTAGATACTATATTTCACAAGCTTGAAAATTTTGATGGAGAGTAGTACAACAACTGAAAGAGGAAGCTTAGCCTATATCTTCAACTCGTTTACATGGAATCATTCTGCCTGATACCAAAACTTGTGAATCCAGAGACATATAATGTGAAAGCTATCACTTATGTGATTACTGTCCAACAATAGTAGAAGAGAGACAAAAATCTTTGCAAGCTATTAATAATGAAGTCTCTAGAAGATTCCTTTGTTGAATCCTACAACAAGATGGAGAAAGCTAATCCTAGTTCTCGAATTATGATTAATATTCTTTTTTATATTATCATGATTTTATCTTATTAGTACTATTATTATAGTATTTGTTATTATTATTATTATTATTATTATTATTATTATTATTATTATTATTATTATCATAGTTAATATCCATATCCTTTTATTTTCTTCTTTCATTATTACTATTATTAATTATATAACTATAAAATATTATTATTACTCTTATAAAATATAATCTTCATATTATATATTCTATCCTTTATTTCCTTAAACCCTTATAATTTGGTCGTTAGAGCTAGCCATAGTTTAGGTCCAAATCCAATTGGAATAGCAAATAAATCCATTTTTATTTATTTAATCAAATAAATAATAATAAAAACTCCTTTTAGACATTCAAAATAATTTTTTTTCTTTAATCCTTACTTGTGTTCCAAGCATGAGCCTTTCTCTCAATCCTCCCTCTTCATTAGTGACACCATCATCTTCACCTCCATCTTCCTATCTTCAATTTTTCTATGCCATACCTTTTTCGTTCGCTATATCAATCGAGCATGCTCTACTCTGCCAACCCATCGATACCCCTCCTTGACAATATTGATTGAAAACAATATTGCCAACCATCGAACCTTTAATCCTCATATACTACGGGCTAACCCCCGCCATGTAGTGCTCTAGCCCACGCGAGGTAGTCACCCATGCCAGAACCTCGTTGACAAGCCGAGCTTGATCGAGCATATAACAAAGAAGGTGCTCTATAGGCTTACTCGCATAACAGCTTTCACGAGGCGGTTCTCTTTACTGGCTCCAACGATCGATGAGTTATCTTCGCACGTGCACTCTCCGACATCTCCTATCCTTCTCCGACAATTTTTAGACCCAAAATCAACCTCTCGATTGTCTATTGTGAGCTATAGGTAAATGGATTATTATTTTGTGAAATTTTTTGGACCAGGTGTTGTCCCGTCAATTCGGTCGATCCTGTCATGAACTATTTGCACCGAAAGGCGCATAATAATATTTTTTGCATATGGGAATTGATGAACTCAATTTACTGACAGAACGTGATGAATATGATATGTATCCCTCGATTTTTACTATATTGGTGTTCTTCTAATATTCTCGTTACTTCTCATATGCTATTTGGCTAATAAGAAAACTTGTTTCGTTACCTTACAGCGTCGAATCACCCCTATGGTGGTATTTTCGTCCATTTCTATAAATTTTTTCATAAACGATGTTCGTGGGGCCTACAAGTGGGACAATTTCATCGATTTTGCTATTCGGGACTTCGATTACAATCATATAAGTTTCATTGTGTTTGTTTCTTCATTTCGAGTATGTCTATATATTCAGTTTCTCAATTTGTACCTATGGGGCCTGCATGTCGTCCGGTTTGACTATGATGGCATATTTTCACAGCTAGGATATTATGTATCTCTAGACATTGCTTATTAACTATTCTTATCATTATGGACACCTTTTGATCCATTTTTTTAGAGCATTAATTTTTGGTCAACATCCCTTACACCGTGTTTCATGCCACGATCGTCCCAATACCAATCTTTTAGTTAAAACCCTAGAATTCTTATTTTAATTCAATACTTTATTTTATAATTAACTTAAATAGATTATAGATAATTAACTTTCCTAATAACTAACTTAGGCTGGGTAACTTTTTCAGTAAGCAACATAGTTACATGTTTAGCTAGTAACTCTACTTGCCTATCATAGCTTCTTATTTGATTATGTGTGTGTTATGATATTATGGTTGTTTGTGGGTTTTGATGTTGTTATGGGATCGATGATTGCTAGCCCATAGAGAGTGTCCGTGGACAATTTGTAGTTTTGTTTCATTATATCTCTTCGCCTAGTCATGATTAACATATTATGGTTATTATTTACTTTTACATTATAAATATTTTTACATGTGTTCATACATCTAGTTAGTGATACCTGATCATGACACTGTGACTCGTTATGTAAGAGAGTATTACTTGACTCGTGATCTAGTTTCATTGCTTGTTATCGTAACTTGTGATCTTGTTTCATTTCTTGTTATCGTGATTCATGATCGTATATTGAGGGAGAGTTGAACTGGAGAATAAGTAGACATGTTGTCATCCTATATTATATCATATTATCTAATCATGAATAATAGCTATCATACACTATACCTACGAAATGTTGTATTTACCCTAACAATCTAAATGCTAAAATTTGTATTCTAAATACACGAGATACTCATCGATTTATGTATTTGTATTGTAGTTATCATATTCACATGATGTTACTTTCTCTTTTATGATTCATACCATTAGCTTATATCCTGTTATCTTATATTTTCTTTTTAAAATTTTCATTACTACTATTTTAAGTCATTATCCTATACAGATGTTATCATATATTTATATTATACTGTATAACTTATAGTCATATTGTACTTTGCTCCAATTCTGCCTGGTTTAAAGTCAGACCAACTTTAGTGTTATTCAAGTATGGAGGTACGTCTTATATTAAGCTTCATAATATCAAGATTCAGAAGTTGGGAATGAGAACAACTAAGACGATCTTTCTAGGTTGTACCAAGAAGAGTGATTCCTTGATCTTGAATCTAATCAGATCATTGATTCTAGTGATGATGAATTCTTCAAGAAAAAATTATAGAGACAAGAACATAATTCTTGCGAATTTATCAAAGAATATAGCCAGAAAAGAGAAAGATAGTGCTACTAAAGAAGTTGTTGTCCAAGAGGTAGTGATTGCTGAGCCAAAACTTACTGAGCCACCTTCAAAGAGAGTGGGGAGGCAAAAAGATTTCGGAGAAAACTCTATTACTTATCATGTATAAGTGATCCACTTACTTATGATGAGGTAATAAGGACTAAATATGTTATTTTCTAGAAGGAAGCAGTCACTGATGAGATTCAATCCATAATATCCAATAATTCAGAGGTGTTAATTGGTCAATCTTCCTGAAGAAGAAAACTTATTGGATATTATTTAATTTTTAAGAAGAAAATGAGAGCCAATCGAACTGTAGACAAGTTTAAGGTCAGGTTGGTGGGAAAATGGTTTTACTAAAAAATAGGGGATCAATTACTTTGATACTTATTCTTTAGTTGTATGAATGATAATTATCATGATGCTGATTATATTGGATATAATTTACAAAATGGCGATTCACCAAATGGATATAAAAATAACATTCTTTATTAGAGATCCGCCGAAGAGACTTGTATAAAGCAACCAAAAAGATTTATCATCAAAAGGCTTAAAGACCAGGTGTGTAAATTGGTGAAATATCTTTATGGTTTAAAGCTGACTCTCAAGATGTAGCATGAGAAGTTTGATGAAGTCATCAAATAAAAAACAGGGTAAGTGAGACTGATAAGTGTGTCTATACTAAGTTCCCTAAGGGCAAAGGGGTAATAGTATATCTATATATGGATGGTATGTTAATTCTTGGCATGGATCTAGATAGCGTTATAGGGACCAATAAGTTCCTCTCGTCCAAGTTTAGTATAAAGGTTCTAGAAGATATTAATGTAATCCTTGGGATAAAGATTATTTGGACAAAAGCTGGGCTTGCTCTATCACAAGCTCATTACATCAATAATATGCCTACACGATATGGATATCATGATCTTTCGGGGATTGATACTCCATATAAGTGTGACCAGAAGCTAAAGACAAACTTAGAAAATACTATATGACATATGGCCTATTCAAGCATCATTGGTAGTTTGATATACGCAATATGCTGTAATTAATAAACCTGATATTGCTTTCACCATGGGGATATTGATTCAGTTCACGAGAAATTCAGACGTGGAATACTAGAAAAACATGAAAAGAGTTATGAGATATCTCAAAAGAACTTAGAAGTTTGCACTATACTATCGTGGTTATTCGACTATGGTGGAAGGCTTCGGTAATGCTAGTTGGTGCTCAAAATTGGAGACCAAAAGGTCCATCGAAGGATTTGTCTTCTCCATGGGTGGAGTTGCTATATTATGAAAGTCGAAGAAGGAGACTTTGATCTCACATGCATCAATAGAGTCTAAATTTTATGTATTGACTGCAACAAAAAATAAAGCAGAATAGATTCGGAAGCTCATATATGATCTTCTTCCGGTTGGTGCATAGATTATGGTTATACCAATATACTTTGACAACTAGGCGACTACAATAGTGGCATCAAATATTCTCTTCGATAAGAAAAAGAGGATTGTAAGACTTTGTCACACAATACTGAATGAACGCATTTTAGATGACATTACCACATAGGTCGATGTTCTGAGCCAGAAGAATCTGGCAAATCTGTTCACAAAGGGCCTCAAGTGCAAACTTGTCGAGAACACAACAAAGAAAATAGACTTGATAGCAAGGATTTTGATGTAATGCCAATATAATTCTACCATAAAATATTTTTTCTATTATTTCAAAGAGTAATATACTAGGCAACTCAATTTTCGTTAAAAGAAGGATCATGTACTTGGATACATCAAGTACATAGGTTTTCCAATGGGGACATTATTGGGATTGGATCCCAAAACCTCAGTGATCTACTTTTTCTCTTTGAGCAAGTCATGTGGTAGGTTGGCTTGGATCCTTAGCATTTGAAATGTTTGGTAATGTAGTGCCCCGCTCCGCATTGGCACTATGTACAAGAGATATCGGTTTACTGACTCAAAAAAAAACCTTCTTGAACTAGAAGATGACTGATCTAGGTGAGTTGGTAGAACTTTATTCTCCGATTCTTGCACGCCTTAATAATGAATCTGAGTTTTTGAAATGCTTGTTTGCTTAATAAGATAATATTTGCATGAATGATAGAACGGGAACCTGCTTGCCTAAAAAGAGATAGAACTACTGCCATGCTAAGTATAGAAATGAATGTTGCATGCTAGTTACACTGACACCGCTATCAAATAAACCTTGTCATGCTAAAGAAAGAGTAGAACTGCATGCTAACTTAAAGAGATAAATAGACCCATGCCATGCTTGTTAAATTAAAGATCGTTCATAATTTTGCTTGTCGTCGTGTATATAATTGATTGTCTTTGATGCAAAAGCTAGATTGAATGTATGCTTATTTTGTTATAAAGAGTAAATGGTTTGTCTTGTTAGAGAAAAGACTAGTAGCCAGTCCTGATGTTCCGGTCCTACGAGATCTAGGGGGTGCGACTATTAGATAAGAGATATATGGATTGAAATCTTGTATTGTCACGTTGTGTTATGCTTATGATATACTTGTTATCGAGGAGCTTACGGGGGATGGAGGCTAAACGACAAGTTTGGAGACTAATAATGCGCTCTGATGTTCCGGTTCTACGGGATCTAGGGGGTGTGGCTATTAGAATGGTGGATGGAGACTCTGATGGGGTGAGACTAATAGTGTGCCCTGGGGGTATGGCTATTAGATGGGAGGCGGTGCTTCTGTTGGAAAGAGTTAGAGTTAAGAAGTTAGCTTGTTCATGGAGAGTTGCATTTCAGGTAGTTAGGGCGCATGCTAGGCTAGCCTTCTTGCATACCTAACTGTTTAATGCAGAGACGGACATGAAAGAGAATATTGTTTATATATGCAAATTGTTGCTAACTTGTATGTCTACTGCAGGGATAACCGTTCAGCAAGGGGTAAGAATCACTAAATATATGATATATCATTTTGCTTACTGTTTTGCATTGCTTAGAGATGGTAGAATATATATATATATATATATATATATATATATATATATATATATATATATATATATATATATATATATATATATATATATATATATATATATATATATATATATATATATATAGCCTGCTTGTTCATGAACATGTGCATCATAGAGTTTATCTGATAGTGTTTCATGCATTTGCATCGGTCAAACAATGGCTATTAGTGCAGAGCTGAACCTTGGTCCCGACTGCTATTTTGAGTGTATTTTAGTGAAAAGCAACTATGACTCACATCTGCTAATAACGTCAGATAAATGAGTCATTAGTTAGTTGGATTACTGCTACTGATCCTAAGTTTCTCGGGGACCGATATCTTATAGATAATTCATCTTGTTTGCTTGATAGAATGATAGTCCACTAGTTGCTGCTTTATCCCTAGAGTCTTTGAGTATAGCTCATGAGACACGATGCACACACCCTGATTGGTACAACATGCTTGAACTGTTTGCCTTGTATGCTTGGTTGTATTGAACTGAATTTTGATTTCAAGATGTTTCCAAAAAAAAGTAATATGACTTCGTTCCCTTACTGCATGTAACAAACCTAGGTAAAACTAGAAAGATCACTAGTAATGTAATATTTTATAACATAATTACTTAGTGTTGGTTTTAGTGAATGTTGCTTCTGTTCTTTGATTTTTATACTCACTAGTACTTTCTCCAAGTGCAGACCCACCAACAGTTTGCTTGTTCGCTGGTGTTGGATCGTCCGAGGAAGCGATAGCCGTGCCTCATCCCCAGGACCCAAAAATCTGGTGTTGATGTTGTAGCGCCCTGCTCCGCATCGACGCTACGTACAAAGTGGGATCGCCTTGCTTGCTCGAACGGAAGTCTTCTCGGAGAGTTCCCGGCCGATTAATCAAAGTGAGTGGGCAGAACTGCATTCTCTGATTCTCGTATGCCTTAATAATGAATCTGAGTTTTTTGAATGCTTGTTGCTTAATAAGATTGTTTCATAAGAAGAATGCTAGAACCGACTCAGTATGCTAATAAGAGAACTCACATAGCTTGTCATTAAAACGGATCTGCTTGCTTGCCTAATAAGAGAACTAGAATGCTTGTCTGAAACGAGATAGAACCTTGCCATGCTAATAACAAGAGTAAAAAGGATTGTTTGCACTTATATCGTATGCTAGACTGGAATACTAGAATGCTTGTCCACAAGAGATAGAATTTGCATGCTAGAGTTATAAGAACTGTTCTTGCTTGTTACTTCTTTAAGAGTTAGCTTGCTTGAATATGTGCTATAGTTGGCTTGTGAAAAGATAAACTTGGAGAATAGCGTGAACTTGTGATCTAGACTAATAGTCCACCCTGAGGCGAGAACGTCCTTACTTACGGGAGGGTGTGGCTATTAGGCTATGTGTAAAGAGAAAAGAAGAGATAGACTTATGTGTGCATTGTTCATCAGTTGCATGATAGCATATTTTTCTGATAGGAGCTTGCATTCATGCATTTGGTCAGGACAACTTGTGCACAAGGTTATCTCTCGGGCGTTTCCTGGGGCACTGGGATCGTTCGGCCTAGGAGAGATCTAATACCCTGAGGCGAGAACGTCCTTACTTACGGGAGGGTATACTTGTCTATTAGTGAGATGGGCTTGTACGTCCCAACTGCTAATCCCGTGGAGGGGACCATCATGTAGTTAGGGCGCATGCTAGGCTAGCCTTCTTGCATACCTAACTGTTTGATGCAGAGACGAACAGGGGAAACTAGAGAACGGTGTACATTATATTATGCAAATTGTGGCTAACTTGTGTGTCTGCTGCAGGGATAACCGCTCGACCGTGGGTAAGAAATGATATGAGTTTATACATAAGCTTGCTTATTCATCTAGTCTGCACCGTTGAGTTTCTGTTAGTACTTCATGTATATAGATATGTTGCCTTAAATGCTTGAAGATATGACAGTCCACTTGAGATGCTTGCCTCGATTCGATATATTCAGTCTGCTAGATTAACCTTGCCCTAACGAGATAGATTGTGATGCACAATACATGCTGCGCACTGCACGATAGAGCACTGTCCCGAATCGTATGCTTATAGTTTGATTATGCAAAACTGGTTTCAAAGTTATGTTTCAAAAGATGTAATCTGACTAATAGTTCTAAACAGCATGAAACGAACTTAGGTAAAAGTAGCAAGATCACTAGTAATGCAATGTTTTGCCACATGATTACTTAGTGTGGGTTTCAGGGGGTGTAGCTTCTGTTCAGTTGTTTTATCTCACCAGTACTTGCATAAAGTGCTGACCCACCAACAGTTTGCTTGTTCTCAGGTGCCGTTCGTGCAAGGAAGCGATAGCCGTGCCTCATCCCAAGGAACCGGAAATCTGGAGTCGATGCCTGGAGCCGCATCGAGTTGAGCCTGCTTTGAGTTGCTTTTGTATAGAGGGACATAATGTATGGAACGGTGTTATTGTAATCGAGAGAAGAGCGCTTGAGCGAATTGTAACCTCGGCCATGCGCCGCTTGTAACACTTTCGATTATTAATAAAAAGAGCTTGTTTATCATGTGCCATTGTGTTCTTTACTTTTCTGCAATATGTGTGCCGCTGCTTCAGTATTGATTAGCTTACTTGCCCTTGTTCAAAGCCTTGGCCTTGTGCAAGCGCACTTTAGCCTTGCACGGCATCACGTCCCGATGAGAACGATTGTCCTGCGGGAGAGCTGTAACGTGGTGATTCACGTTCAGCGGGGACAATTGGGCTTGCGGGAGATTGGGGCGTGACATAATGGTATCAGAGCGACTCGATTCTTGCCCATTCCGTTGCCTCCGACTCTGAGTTGTGATTGTGTTGCAATAAACGTTCCATACAATAAGTCCATAGATATTCTCAAAGATGCGCGCAAAAAGTTTTCTGGATTTGTTTTCATTGCTTGAGATATGATTTGTGATTTCTGGATTTATTGAGTTTTGATTCGGGAAGGTGAGGGATGAGGACTATCGCTGCTCTGTGTTATCGTGAGTTTCTTCTTGAGTTTCGAGGACGAAACTCTTTGTTGGTGGGTAAGTATGTAGCGCCCTGCTCCGCATCGACGCTACGTACAAAGTGGGATCGCCTTGCTTGCTCGAACGGAAGTCTTCTCGGAGAGTTCCCGGCCGATTAATCAAAGTGAGTGGGCAGAACTGCATTCTCTGATTCTCGCATGCCTTAATAATGAATCTGAGTTTTTTGAATGCTTGTTGCTTAATAAGATTGTTTCATAAGAAGAATGCTAGAACCGACTCAGTATGCTAATAAGAGAACTCACATAGCTTGTCATTAAAACGGATCTGCTTGCTTGCCTAATAAGAGAACTAGAATGCTTGTCTGAAACGAGATAGAACCTTGCCATGCTAATAACAAGAGTAAAAAGGATTGTTTGCACTTATATCGTATGCTAGACTGGAATACTAGAATGCTTGTCCACAAGAGATAGAATTTGCATGCTAGAGTTATAAGAACTGTTCTTGCTTGTTACTTCTTTAAGAGTTAGCTTGCTTGAATATGTGCTATAGTTGGCTTGTGAAAAGATAAACTTGGAGAATAGCGTGAACTTGTGATCTAGACTAATAGTCCACCCTGAGGCGAGAACGTCCTTACTTACGGGAGGGTGTGGCTATTAGGCTATGTGTAAAGAGAAAAGAAGAGATAGACTTATGTGTGCATTGTTCATCAGTTGCATGATAGCATATTTTTCTGATAGGAGCTTGCATTCATGCATTTGGTCAGGACAACTTGTGCACAAGGTTATCTCTCGGGCGTTTCCTGGGGCACTGGGATCGTTCGGCCTAGGAGAGATCTAATACCCTGAGGCGAGAACGTCCTTACTTACGGGAGGGTATACTTGTCTATTAGTGAGATGGGCTTGTACGTCCCAACTGCTAATCCCGTGGAGGGGACCATCATGTAGTTAGGGCGCATGCTAGGCTAGCCTTCTTGCATACCTAACTGTTTGATGCAGAGACGAACAGGGGAAACTAGAGAACGGTGTACATTATATTATGCAAATTGTGGCTAACTTGTGTGTCTGCTGCAGGGATAACCGCTCGACCGTGGGTAAGAAATGATATGAGTTTATACATAAGCTTGCTTATTCATCTAGTCTGCACCGTTGAGTTTCTGTTAGTACTTCATGTATATAGATATGTTGCCTTAAATGCTTGAAGATATGACAGTCCACTTGAGATGCTTGCCTCGATTCGATATATTCAGTCTGCTAGATTAACCTTGCCCTAACGAGATATATTGTGATGCACAATACATGCTGCGCACTGCACGATAGAGCACTGTCCCGAATCGTATGCTTATAGTTTGATTATGCAAAACTGGTTTCAAAGTTATGTTTCAAAAGATGTAATCTGACTAATAGTTCTAAACAGCATGAAACGAACTTAGGTAAAAGTAGCAAGATCACTAGTAATGCAATGTTTTGCCACATGATTACTTAGTGTGGGTTTCAGGGGGTGTAGCTTCTGTTCAGTTGTTTTATCTCACCAGTACTTGCATAAAGTGCTGACCCACCAACAGTTTGCTTGTTCTCAGGTGCCGTTCGTGCAAGGAAGCGATAGCCGTGCCTCATCCCAAGGAACCGGAAATCTGGAGTCGATGCCTGGAGCCGCATCGAGTTGAGCCTGCTTTGAGTTGCTTTTGTATAGAGGGACATAATGTATGGAACGGTGTTATTGTAATCGAGAGAAGAGCGCTTGAGCGAATTGTAACCTCGGCCATGCGCCGCTTGTAACACTTTCGATTATTAATAAAAAGAGCTTGTTTATCATGTGCCATTGTGTTCTTTACTTTTCTGCAATATGTGTGCCGCTGCTTCAGTATTGATTAGCTTACTTGCCCTTGTTCAAAGCCTTGGCCTTGTGCAAGCGCACTTTAGCCTTGCACGGCATCACGTCCCGATGAGAACGATTGTCCTGCGGGAGAGCTGTAACGTGGTGATTCACGTTCAGCGGGGACAATTGGGCTTGCGGGAGATTGGGGCGTGACAGATGTCTTGAGCCGTATCGAGATATTTTGAGCTGCTTTTATATAGAGGGACATAATATATGGAACGATGCCATTGTATTCAGAGAATACCATGCCTTGAGCTTTGTCCCGTTTACTCAGATGGATTATTGTTTGCAATACTGTCCCTCCGCTGTGTACTCGACTGGTTCAATGATAGCCACAACTTTAACGATGTTGCCTTGTGCGAGCGCAACCCCAGGCTCGCACGATATCATGCCTCGATGGCAAATGACATACGCCCCGTGGGAGTGCTGGGGCACGGTGATTCGTGCCCGATGGGGGCGTTGTTGGGACCTTTGGGATCGAAAATGACAGAATGGTATCAGAGCAACTCGATCCTCTGTCCTTACGTCCATTTCGCTGATGTTCGTAGATGATGATTCTTTGTACATTGATATCATTGCTGAGTTGAGCATTCCATATGATAAGTCCATAGATATTCTCAAAGATGCACGCAAAAGTTTTCTGGATTTGATTTATTGCTTGAGAGTTATAATTTTGTGCTTGTTGATTGCTAGAGTTTTTGATTGAGGATGATGAGGGATGAGGACTATCGCTGCTCTGAATATCGAAAGTTTCTCCTTGAAGATTGAAGAACAAAACTTTTTCTTGGTGGGTAAGTATGTAGTTTCCCGCTCCGCGTTGGCACTATGTACAAGAGATATCGGTTTACTGACTCAAAAAGAAAACATTCTTGAAGAGCTCCTTGTTGAACCAGAAGATGACTAATCTAAGTGAGTGGACATAACTTCATTCTCTGATTCTTGTACGCCTTAATAATGAATCTGAGTTTTTAAAATGCTTGTTTGCTTAATAAGATAATATTTGCATGAATGATAGAATGAGAACCTGCTTGCCTAAAAAGAGATAGAACCACTGTCATGATAAGTATAGAAATAAATGTTGCATGCTAGTTATACTGACACCACTATCAAATGAACCTTGCCATGCTAAAGAAAGAGTAGAACTGTATGCTAACTTGAAGAGATAGATAGACTCGTGCCATGATTGCTTAAATTAAAGATCGTTCATAAGTTTGCTTGTCGTCGTGTATATAATTGCTTGTCTTTGATGCAAAAGCTAGATTGAATGTATGCTTGTTTTATTATAAAGAGTAAATGTCTTATCTTGTTAGAGAAGAGACTAGTAGCCTGCCCTGATGTTCCGGTCCTATGGGATCTAGGGGGTATGGCTATTAGATAAGAGATATATGGATTGAAAGATTGTATTGTCATGTTGTGTTATGCTTGTGATATGCTTGTTATCGAGGAGCTTGCGGGGGATAGAGGCTAAACGACAAGTTTGGAGACTAATAGTGTGCCCTGATGTTCCGGTCCTACGGGATATAGGGGGATGTGGCTATTAGAATGGTGGATGGAGACTCTGATGGGGTGAGACTAATAGTGTGCCCTGAGGGTATGGCTATTAGATTGGAGGCGGCGCTTATGTTGGAAAGAGTTTAAGTTTGAGTTAGAGAAGTTAGCTTGTTCATGGAGATAGTTGCATTTTAGGTAGTTAGGGAGCATGATAGGCTAGCCTTCTGGCATACCTAACTGTTTGATGCAGAGATGGACAGGAAAGAGAACCTTGTTTATATATGTAAATTACTGCTAACTTGTATGTCTGCTGCAGGGATAATCGTTCGACAAGGGGTAAGAATTACTAAATATGTGATATATCATTTTTTTACTATTTTGTACTGCTCACACACACACACACACACACACACACATATATATATAGCCTTCTTGTTCATGAACATGTGCATTATAGAGTTTATCTGATAGTTTCATGCATTTGTATCGGTCGGACAATGGCTATTAGTACAGAGCTGAACCTTGGTCCCGACTGCTATTTTGAGCATATTTTAGTGAAAAACTGTGAGCACCCTGATTTTTACATAGGGTTAGTTTGGTAATTAATAATTATTTATTTATTTTAATATTTATTCGATAATCTAATTGAACTTTGAAAACCAACCACCATGGTTTTAAGATCTTGAGTGCAATACTAGCCTTTCCTTTCCAACCAACCTAGCATGCTCGACTTAGATGAGTCAATTTAGGCTCATGCCATGACTGTCCCTCACAAATTCGTAATCTCATGCCTTGTTTTGGCCACACAACTTTCACGACACAATTACGAGAAAACGATGATTAATTAATCCTTTTGTCATGGCGTACGATTTTAACACACCACATCAACCCATTGATCCTAACTAAATCTATGTTATGAGCCTAACTGGTCCTATTAAGCACATGACACTCTCGTTGCGTTATTCGAACCACCTGCATGCTTCCAATTTAATATTATGTAGAAAATAGAATTTATAGATTTATTTAATTAATTTAATATTTAGTAAATATCTTTTTAATTAATATAAATTGGGTTGTAAATTAATTATTGTAGGAAATATAAATTTTCTAGAATTTTTCCAAGTGCCTAACTATTTTTGGAAATTTTCTGTATTTAATTATTGAACAAAACAAAAGAAAAAGAAATAAACCTAAAACCCAAACACATTAACTAAACCCAACCCAAAACTAAACTTTAAACCCCCCTTCCACGTACAGGAAGCCCTCTCTCCCTCTCTCTCTCTCTCTCTCTCTCTCTCTATATATATATATATATATATATATATATATATATATATATAAACAAAATCCTAACCCTAACCATAATTCCACACCACCTCCACCATCACCCACGCCTACACCACCAACACCATGACGACCACCGTCGACCCCCGCCGTGCCGCTGCGCCGCCCGCAGCGCCGACCGTACGCGCACAACAGCAGCCGTGCGACCCCCCTCCCCCTTCGCACGAAGCTTACGCCCTCCTCGCTCGTCCGTTTCGTGTCCCGTCTTTGCTGGTATGTTCACAACCTAAACCTCTAGGATTTCCTTCAAGTGGAACGAATTTAGGCACTTAGGTTTGATCGAAAAATCGACCAAAAGTTGGCCGAAAAACTGTTCAACAACAGTTCAAAAATTCAGTCCAAGTACCCCTCTTTATGTCCAATTTTCTACCATCTCGTTAATTATTTTTAAAATATAATTGAAGGAACTTATTCACAATATAACCAAGATTTTTACTGTTCTTTTAGTTTTTTTAGTTTGCTATAATGGTTAAATTATTCTAGTTCCAAAACGACCAAAAACTTGTTTTTAAAATATCCAAAATCTCGCGATGCGGGGTACGTCCCGCCAAATGAGGCAACTTCGTTGTATGCGAGTTGCACCAAAATGCGCATAACATAAACGTGGACGTGTGGGCTTTCGCAAAACTTGATTTACATGTGCGTGCATACCGGAATCAACACATATCCATCGAAAACTACCGTATCGACCTTTTTTTGACACTCGTCATAATTTTGTGTATGCTTGTCATTTCACAACGAAATTTGTGCCATTGGATTCGCAGCGTTACACTGGTCCTGTGACCCAAGTTTGGTTTGATTCTGAGAACGTTGACAAAACGTTATTTTGTGGGCCCCACGGTTCTATATAACGGGCAATTTCATGATCGGCTCATCGAAATCCAGTTCTGCACGTTTCTTTGGGTTTATATCGTCATTTTGGACTCGTAGACACTAAGTTTGACAAATTTGAAGAACTTTGTCTCCAGCATATTTTTTGGTGTAAAGTGGGCCACATGTGGACCCCGCTTTGACCAAAAAAATAGTCAAATTTTGTCCATGTGTCCAAATTGGACTTATGGTTAGTCAATCCTAGTTAATTTAAGTATTCTGAGAATATTGGTGATATTTTTTTTAGCATCCGGAGGTGTACGTGCATATTCCACTTTCCCAGGAGTAGTTGACGGAGTTCAGAACCCAAGCAAGTGTACCTTGCCAAACCTGCAGAGATCATGTTATATTATCTGCTTGTGTTTATTTTTGTTTATATATATTCTGTGATGTACCTGTTCAACCTAGGACCGTGAGACATTGCTTAGCGTTCGAACGAGATTCGGGTGTCGACGTCGTACGCTGAGTCGTGCAACGTCACCTAGAGAGTTGATTCCACGATCCTATTTTTACGTGCTTATTTTACCAAGTACGCCATACCGTAGGACACTTGACACTATTTCATGTGACAAAATATTTCTTGAGTTATTCATGGTGATTCTTTATAGGCTTGCATGATTCGTGACATGAGACTTGCATATTACATGGATATTATTATGACTCATTGTACTAGCTAGAGGTCATGATCTTGCGTGTTATGGGCATGAGACATCGTGGAAATGAGACATGAGGTTACATTGGGTGGAGAGAGATACACAGGCCACAGGCTGATTATTTATATTTATACTACTGGAGGTGCCTTAGACTCTGTCTCAAATCTTTGGCATATATACTGGAGTCGTGATACTACTTGCTGCTATGGGATCCCCGACGCAGAGCTTGTAGTGGTCTCAGCCTAAGTAATAGTGAGGCTCTCATTTGCATTCCACTTAGCTGGTTACATAACTTGTCCTGAGGATCTGTTATTATTTACTTGCTGTATTTTATTTGGCTTAAGTGTTTATTGTACCTTGCTATGTCCCCTGAGGACCTGGATCCAGATTATGTCTCCAGGTGTAAACAAGGAGAGCTATCCCGAGGTTTACAGGGCAGGTGCTACTATTGGAGACGTACAGGTTGCAGAGGACGAGATTGCTTCGGAGGACTTCTCTTGAGGACACAGTATTCTCACCATTCATTATTTATGCTTAGTGTTCTTGGATATTTGATCTTGTAGTGACTTCTGGATATTATACTTGAAGTTATTTTCCTTTCCATTTTGATGACGGGTTATTCCCTGTGACATTGTTTATATTGCTTTGATTGTCTCAGATTATTTTATGTTCATTGTGACTGGACTTGTCTCTTTGTGATTTTGTTTCTTATTGTAGATGCGATTAGATATATAAACTATGACAGGTATTCGTAGACCATTTTTATGTATTATAGCTTAAGTGTACTCTAACGGGTCCATTAAATTGGGTTTGTCCATTGGAGTTGTGCTGCTGGCCATTGCCACGTGGCTAGTCCCTTGGTATTTTGGGACTGGGGCGTGACATGATTTTTATGGTGGCCTATGTAGGTCTATGAATATATTGCTTTGGTTTCAACTAAGGGACCGAGCAAGCCTGCGATTAGGATAAGAATACATTTATAGGATCTCATCCATATATTGACACATCCTTGACCTCTATATTGAACTTGAACTTAATTTCTTGACTTGTATCATGCTTGATTCATCTGTGCGAACCTTATAGTTTACTTTGTGTGCAGAGTAATGGATCCACGAGCCAACGACGAGACTCCCACAGGTACACCACCAGGAGTTGTTGTTACTTACGACAACGGGGTAACACCAGAGGGTGGAGATCCATCCACTCTACAAAGCAACCCTCTAGATCAGCCCGCCTCGAGGTTTCGGAAAGATGGCATTCCACCACCACCGTAATTCACTCCCCTGATACCACTACTGCCAGCTTTTCAGCCAGGGCAGACTATGGACGGGCATCCGTTATTCCAAGTGTTCTATGCAATGATACAAGCCTAACAACAGATTCAATAAGAGGCCCAACAACGCCAGGCAGAGAACTTGATGGAAAGTATAATGACAGCACTAGAGCGGGCAACCCCACCAGTTAGACAGCCATTGACGGGATCAATCTCGGACTTTCGTCAATTGAAGCCACATACCTTTTCGGGCAAGAAAGAGCCCACTAAAGTTCATGAGTGGCTAACCAACATCCAACACCAATTGGAAGCAGCTGAGCTTCCGAGGGAGCGTTGGATGACTGTCGTCAGGATGCAGCTGACGGACAACGCACATCACTGGTAGCTCTCTGAAAAGAAACGACTTGGGCCAGACCGAGTTACTTGGGAGGTGTTCTCTAGACTCTTCCAGGAGATGTATATTCCATCTATTGCTCGGGCGAAACTTCGAGAAAAGTTTAATCGTCTCACCCAGGACAATATGACGGTGGAAGAGTACAATATGGAGTTCATACGATTGAGCCGCTTCGCACCTACACTGATCCCGACAGAAGAAGAGAAGACAGAGAAATTCTTTGACGGACTGAGATTTAAACTACAGAGACAGATTGGCACAGTTGCACCTACTTCTTATACGGACGTCCTTGTAGCAGCTCGACGCATGGAGTGCATCCATAAGAAAGAGTCCAGCCAGAAGAGATCGTACACATTAGTACCAGCTCGAGCACCACACGGGGAGCCTGTAAAGCGACCCAGATGAATCCACCACAGAGAGTAGCATTACGAGCCCTATCCCTTCCTACTTGTCACTACTGTGGCAAGGTAGGCCATATTGAGAGAAAGTGCAGATGCAAATTGGGATTATGTTTAGCTTATGGATCCAGTCAGCATTCAACCAGGGATTGCGCTGAGGGCCGGGGAGGAATACCAATGGTTCACCGACTAGCTTTACCAGCACCGGAGCCAGTCCAGCAGCCACATCGACCAGCTTATCCAGCACCAGCAGCTTCACAGGCAGAAAATGGAGGATTCAGACCACCACCACCGGGAGAATATCAGCCGAGGCCACCCTTGGCACTACAGGCAGCACTCTTCCAGTAGGCCCAACAACAGCAGAGGGCACCACCACAGGGACGTAGTCAGACTTTTGCAATGATAGTAGAGGAGGCATGGACTAAAGGAGTAGCGAGTATGGGTAAGATTTAGTTTTATCATAGCCAGCTATAGTAACGAATATTCCTGGTAGTATTTTAGCATGTGCCTGTTAGTTCTATTCCCTAGCCTATACCTAGTATTATGTTAGCATAAACTTGTTAGTCTAGAGCTGTAATATGTAAGAGGTACCCTACTTTTCAAAAGTTATAGCTAATCCTCGCTCTAATCAGACTCCTTTACTCTTGAGTTACTCATCTCTCATTGCCTAAAAAAAAATTTCATTGCTTTCCTACAAGTTCTGCTTGAACAAAACCCTCACCCTTCCTCTCGATTTTTCCTTGTTCATAGTTCTTTATCCTTTGTGTCATGCTTCAACAAATATCATGCAACCGCGTGATCTCTTTTGGAGCAAATATTTTCTGACTGGTTATGTTTTATTTTTCTTAATTGCGAGGACATAATTATTTTAAGGTGGGTAGATTGTGAGCACCCTGATTTTTACATAGGATTAGTTCGGTAATTAATAATTAATAATTTTATTTTAATATTTATTTGATAATCTATTTGAACTTTGGAAACCAACCACCATGGTTTTAAGATCTTGAGTGCAACACTAGCCTTTCCCTTCCAACCAACCTAGCATGCTCGACTTAGATGAGTCAATTTAGGCTCATGCCATGACCGTCCCTCACAAATTCGTAATCATATGCCTTATTTTGGTCGCACAACTTTCGTGACACAATTACGAGAAAATAATGATTAATTAATCCTTTTGTCGTGGCGTACAATTTTAACACGCCATACCAACCCATTGATCCCAACTAAATCCATGCTATGAGCCTAACTGGTCCTATTACGCACATGACACTCGAGTTGTGTTATTCGAACCCCCTGCATGCTCCAAATTTAATATTATATAGAAAATAAAATTTATGTATTTATTTAATTAATTTAATATTTATTAATATTTAGTAAATACCTTTTTAATTAATATAAATTGGGTTGTAAATTATTTATTGGAGGAAATATAAATTTTCTAGAATTTTTTCAAGTGCCTAACTATTTTTGAGAATTTTTTGTATTTAATTATTGAACAAAACAAAAGAAAAAGAAATAAATCTAAAACCCAAACCCAACCCAAAACTAAACTTTAAACCCCCCTTCCACGTACAGGAAGCCCTCTCTCCCTCTCTCTCTCTCTCTCTATATATATATATATATATATAAACAAAACCCTTACCCTAACCATAATCCAATACCATCTCCACCATCACTTACGCCTACACCACCTCCACCAACAACCTGCCGCCGCGCTGTCGACCCCCGCAGCGCTGCCGCTCCGACCGCACACGCAGAATACCAGTCGTGCGACCCCCCTTCGCGCGAAGCTTACGCCCTCCTCACACGTCTGTTTCGTGCCCCGTCTTTGCTGGTATGTTCACAACCTAACCCTCTAGGATTCTCTTCAAGTAGAACGAATTTTGGCACCCGGGTTTGATCAAAAAATTGACCAGAAGTTGGCTGAAAAACTGTTCAACAACAGTTCAGAAATTTGTCCAAGTACCCCTATTTATGTCCAATTTTCTACCATCTCATTAATTATTTTCAAAATATAATTGAAGGGACTTCTTCACAATATAACCAAGATTTTTACTGTTCTTTTGGTTTTTATTAGTTTGTTATAATGGTTAAATTATTCTGGTTCCAAAATGACCAAAAACTTATTTTTAAAATACCAAAAATCTCGCGATACGGGGTACGTTCTGCCAAACGATGCGACTTCATCGTGTGTGAGTTGCACAGAAAGATGCGTAACATAAACGCGGACGTGTGGACTTTCGCAGAACTTGATTTGGATGTGCGTACACACCGGAATTAACGCGTATCCGTCGAAAAGCACCGTATCAACCTTTTTCTAACACTCGTCATAATTTTATGTGTGCTTGTCGTTTCGAAATAAAACTTGTGTCATTGGATTCGTAGCGTTACGCTGGTCCTGTGAACCAAGTTTGGTTCGATTCTGAGAAAGTTGATGAAACATCGTTTCATAGGCCTCACGGTTCTACATAACGGGCAATTTCATGATCGGCTCATTGGAATCCAGTTCTGGATGTTCCGTTGGGTTCGTATTATCGTTCTGGACTCGTAGAAACTAAGTTTGACGATTTGGAAAACTTTGTCTTTGGTACATTTTTCGGTGCAAAGTGGGCTATTTGTGGACCCCGCTTTGACCCAAAAATTGTCAAATTTTGCCCCTGTGTCCAAATTAGACTTATGGTTAGTCAATCCTAGCTATTTCAAGTATTCTGAGAATATTGGGGATATTTATTTCAGCATCCTGAGGTATACGTGCAGATTCCACTTTTTCAGGAGCAGTCGACGGAGTTCAGAACCCAGGCAAGTGTACCTTGCCAAACCTGCAGAGATCCTGTTATATTATCTGCTTGTGTTTTTTTGTTTATATATATTCTATGATGTAACTATTCAACCTAGGACCGAGAGACGTTGCTTAGCATCCGAACGAGATTCGGGTGTCGACGCCGTACGCGGAGTCGTACAACATCACCTAGATAGTTGATTCCACGATCCTATTTTTATGTGCTTATTTTACCAATTATGCCATACCGTAGGACACTTGACACTATTTTATATGAAAGAATCTTTCTTGAGTTATTTATGGTGATTCTGTATAGGCTTACAGTATTCGTGACATGAGACTTGCATATTACATGGATATTATTATGACTCGTTGTACTATCTAGAGGTCATGATCTTGCGTGTTATGGATATGAGATATTGTGGACATGAGATATGAGGTTACATTGGGTGGGGAGAGACACACAGGCTATAAGATGATTATTTATATATATACTACTGGAGGTGCCTTAGACTCTGTCTCAGATCTTTGGCACATATACTGGAGTTGTGATACTACTTACTGCTATGGACTCCCTGACACAGAGCCTGTAGTGGTCTCAGCCTGAGTACTAGTGATGCTCTCGTTTGCATTCAAATTAGCTGGTTACATAGCTTGCCTTGAGGATCTGTTATTATTTACTTGCTATATTTTATTTGGCTTGAGTGTTTATTGTACCTTGCTATATCCCCTGAGGACCTGGATCTGGATTATGTCCCCAGGTGTAGACGATGAGAGCTATCCCGAGATTTATGGGGGCAGGTGCTACTATTGGAGATGTACAGGTTGCAGAGGACGAGGTTGTTCCGGAGGACTTCTCTTGAGGACACAGTATTCTCACCATTCATTATTTATGCTTAGTGTTCTTGGATATTTGATCTTGTAGTGACTTCTGGATATTGTACTTAGAGTTATTTTTCTTTTTATTTTGATGACGGGTTATTTCCCGTAATATTGTTTATATTGCTTTGGTTGTCTCAGATTATTTTATGTTCATTGTGACTGGACTTGTCTCTTTGTGATTTTGTTTCTTATTGTGGATGAGATTAGATATATAAACTGTGACAGATATTCGTAGACCATTTTTTTGTATTACAGCTTAAGTGCACTCTAACGAGTGCATTAAATTGGGTTTGTCCATTAGAGTTGTGCTGCTGGCCATTGCCACGTGGCTAGTCCCTTAGTATTTTGGGACTGTGGCATGACAAAAGCAACCATGAGTCACAGCTGCTAATAGCATCAGATAAATAAGTCATTAGTTAGCTGGATTATCACTACTGATCCTGAGTTTCTCGGGGACCAACATCTTATAGATTGTTTATTTTTTTTTGCTTGATAGAATGATAGTCCACTAGATGCTGCTTTGTCCTTAGATTCTTCGAGTATAGCTCATGAGACACGCTGCGCACACCCTGATTGCTACATCATGCTTGAATTGTTTGCCTTGTATGCTTGGTTGTATTGAACTGAATTCTAATTTCAAGATTTTTCCAAAAAAAGAAGAAGTAATATAACTCCGTTCCCGTACTGCATTTCGTTCTCGTACTGCATGTAACGAACCTAGGTAAAACTAGAAAGATCACTAGTAATATAATATTTTATAATATAATTACTTAGTGTTGGTTTTAGTGAATGTTGCTTCTGTTCGTTGATTTTTATATTCACCAGTACTTTCTCCAAAGTGCTGACCCACCAACAATTTGCTTGTTCGCATGTGCTGGATCGTCCGAGGAAGCGATAGCCGTGCCTCATCTCCAGGACCCAAAAATTTGGTGTATAGCCGTGCCTCATCTCCAGGACCCAAAAATCTTGTGTCGATGCCTTGAGCCGTATCGAGATATTTTGAGCTGCTTTTGTATAGAGGGACATAATGTATGAAATAATGCCATTGTATTCAGAGAACCCCATGCCTTGAGCTTTGTCCTATTTACTCAGATAGAATATTGTTTGCAACACTGTCCCTCCGCTGCGTACTTGACCGGTTCGATGATAGCCATAACTTTAACGATGTTGCCTTGTGCGAGCGTAACCCCAGGCTCACACGATATTATGCCTCGATGGCAAACGACATACGCCCCGCGGGAGTGCCGGGGCGCGGTGATTCGCCCCCGGCGGGGGCGTTGTCAGGACCTTCGGGATCGGGGTGTGACAAGTAAGATTTACAGGAAGATGGATAGTTCAACACTACAAAAGGGATAGAACCCTATGCTAGAGTGGATGGCACCAAATGAGGTGGTATCTCGACATTTGGGCTATGTCATAGCGGTGTAGCACTACAAAGAGGCATGTAGCCTCATAATGATATTGAGAGCGTAGTACAACACTATAAATGGCCAATTGCTCATGTTACAATGTCATAACACCACATGAGATCCTGTTAGAACTTAGTTTCAGGCCCTGTCATAACGGCGTAACACCTCAAAGAGGTAGGTAGGCTCATGTTAGAAAAGTTAAAACTCTATAAAAAAGAACTCAACTATGTATATAAACAGAGATATAAACCGTCTCTTAAGGGTAAACTTGTAGACACTCAAGATGCATACAAAAATTAGGTCAGCACTGGGCTTTTAACGTGTGATAAGAGGCACAATTAATGTAATTGTGTGAGTTGAGAGAATTGTAGCTATGATACTGAATTCTAGGCTCAGGCATTATATATTGTACTATAATTTGACCCATGTCGGAATATTCAATTTATTAGTGGCATCTATCCAAATGCACGATGTATAGTCAATATACAGAACACTCATTCACATATTCAAATATGTGGAAAATTATTGGAGTTTATTTGAAGCTGGTCATTAGTGACACAGTCCCACCATTCTATGTTGTGGCCAATACCAAGTATGTGTATTTAAATATTTGAGATATAGTTTATTGTCTTTATATGCATAAGGTGTGTTTGCTCAAGTGGTATGGTAGTTTTTTTTCCCTTGTGGATAAGGTTCAAATTTCACAATAAGCATTTGTCTTGTCACCTATTTCATGAAAAAAATCCTTTTGCAAAGGGGCGTAGCTCGGACTTGGACGTAGGCATAGGTGAAGGGGGGGGGGAGGGGGCAAAGTGTCACTTTGATGAAGCACTTTGCACTTCGTATATATACATCATGCGGAGAGATAGCGCACTCTTATACGTCGAGCGTAAAGCTGGCACAGAGAAGTGGTGCCGCAGAATCACAGTACCATTGGTTCCATGAGACTGCGGGTTCTGCTGGTTCCGCGACTCTGTGGTGTTGCAGTTTCGCGGGTTCTGTCGTACTACGGTTCCATGGGCTACATGGGTTCCATGGGACTATGGTTCAAGGGAGCTTTTACATCGTCGTCGCAGTTTTGTTGCAGCTACTGATGTTTAATTTTGTAACTGTCATATTTGTAGAAAGTTACCGCTAGTAACCTTCCTCCTTCTAGGTCTTCCACTCATGTTGTTAGTGGGCGGTTACCACCGCTAAGGGGATTTATCCATTACATATATTATGTGGTCAAACATTTAGTGTTTACACATGAGTACAAAGTAGAATCCTCTGTAGAACTAGCGAAAATTGAGTGCCTTTTTGCTCTAAGTGCCTTCTGTTACATCATGTCAGTGTTCTGTTCGATGAAGGTTGATGACATTAAAGAGCGTTCCATAAGCTTTTCTGAACTTATTGGTTCCCGAGAGAGGATCAACCGAGATGATCGAATCTCGCTTTGAGTAACGGTGGTTTTGACCATCCCAACTGGCTATTCCATCATTCAAGCGCTCTGTTTTATATCTTGCAACTTTGTTGCTTTCAAGCAGTTTCAACTGCTAGCTAATCAAGCGATCTTTTCTGCTAGCAACTTTGTTGTGTTTACTAGCAATTTTAATCATTTTCTTCTTCTTCTAGCAAGCTTGACTTGTAGTTAGGAGTTTTTATTTATTAACTTAGTGTATATTTTTCTCAAATTCACAACATAATTTTACTAGGGATGATGGTTACAATCCATGTACTATTGAACTAAAATGAAAAAAAAAAACTACATAGCATAAGTTAAACATGTAGTTTTAAAAGAAGGTTTGAGATACTATTGGATGATACCAATGGAAAATAATGCTCCAAAAGAAAGGTTATATTTTTGTTCATATTTTAAGGATGGGTATAACATATATCTTTACTTAAAGTACTCTATTTCTTAAAGACTTGAATTTCCCAAAACCAATAGTATTATACTAGAGACGAAAATTTCCAAACTTGTGAGCTAATCCATTGTCCAGGGTTAGTTATTCCAATTAAAAAAAATACTTTTTCTTACATAACAATATTGTACTTAATCAATAAGTTTAGCAATGACATCAAACCTCTAATCATCCCCTCGCTTTAAATATTGGGCATGATTAGTTGGTGCATTAGTTATTAGGGATATATATATTTGGCCTCACCATAATTTTAGTCCCTGTCACTGATGAAGGGTCCTGACGTGTGCTCTTAAAACACCACTCCTCGTGTTCCCAAGTGTTTTTTCTCTCTTTCTTCGAGATTACTTATGAAACTTTCTTACATTTGCTTTTTGTACTTGCTTGTCCCTATTTTAACTGTATATGAATAGAGAAATATTGCATTTTTCATACGGTCCTTGTGAACACAGCACACAAAGTGGGCTAGAGTTGCTTAGTTTCTGTCAAATATAGAAAACAGTTAATTGTCAAAATAATATTCAATAAATGTTGTAATGATCAATTTTTTTTTTTTTTTGTTAATTTAGTGGTACTTAAGTTTTACATTTTGGTTTAAAGAGTGTCTGAAATAGATTTCGTTGATATTTTTGCATAAAAATCGTAAAAAATAGACATGTGATAGCCACGTGCTTTATTTTTAGGATTATTTTTATCGTGACGAGCTGATACGTCGGCTATGATTGATTATAGTGTCGTTATTTTGTACTCGACAAAAGCTATTTGTCTATGTAGAATTTCTTCGAACACCAATATTTTTTTTGAAAATGATAGTCCAAACACAAAAATTTGACAAAAAAAATTATGAAAAATAAGACACGTGATCATCACATGTCCATTTTTAACATTTTTAATCCCAAAACACAAACGAAATTTAGTTCATGCACTCATTAAACCAAAATGCAAAACTTAGGTACCAAATTACCCAAAAAAGTTCGATCACCAAAACGACAATCACTACATTTCTCATGCACAATTTGGATAATTAACTTTATAGAAAAATATATAATAGAAAAATATAGAAAACTTCTATGATATTCACCTTTTGAATGTTATCACTTGCCAACTTAAAATTATTTTTATTTTAAATAAATTTTTTTAACTCTTAATTAAAAAAATTAGGTTGGCACGTGACAACCAGTGAGTGGACTGATGAACATCATCCATGTTTTGGTGGATGAACAAAAATAAACTCCACGTTGTATTAGAAATGAGCGTATGGTTTATTCGGTTTCAACCGAACCGAAATAATCAAAATCGAATAAACCGAAGTTCTAAAATAAAATAAAATCAAAATCGAATCGAAATGAGTCAAAATCGAAACCAAATCGAACCGAATAGTCGATTCCGTTTGTTCGGTTGTACTATTTCTATTGTTTAATGGATCGAACAAAAAATTAAAATCGTAATTAAATTATATTAAAAAAAATATAATTTGCATGCATATATTTGTTGTATTTTAAAATTGTGTTCAAAGTTGAAATATTTGTTAAATTATCTAAGTTGAGCTTCAAAACACATATATAAATTGTTATATTTCAAATATATATATTTTTAATTACAAAAAAATTATAAAATTATTGATATTTTCATAAGTTCTGGATCGAAACGAAAGTTCAAAATCGAAATCGAATAAATTTTTTTAATATATTTTTAAAATCGAAATCGAACTGATTTTTTTAAACCGAATCGAAACTTTCTTTTATTCCGTTGGATTCGATTTGATTCGATTTGATTCAATTTTCGGAACCGGAATAATGCTCTACGATGTATGCATATGCAACGTGTGTTTAAATAAACATTTGGTCATGATTATTGCTTACCTTTTTTAACATCAATTTAATTATTGCAGCTCGGGATTCTTTCTGCTTTATAAATTAGGTTGCAGGTCAAGAAACATGGCAGCCCATGACAGGATGTGCTGTGTTATCTGTGTTCTTCTTCTTCTTCTTTAAATAATTAATGAGAGCTTGAATTTGTCGGCAATTACTGTGGAAATGCTACACTAATTATTCAAAATTCAGGTCTCACAAGACTTCTCATCAGTCATTTGACAGGCCAAGAAAGAATTGTCAAACTTTTACTAGAAAGTGTAGGCTCAAAATTCCTGTAATATATATGATATTTCAATCATGAACCAGGACGGTCCTAGTTTTAATAGTTCTGAAGACAGACTTTTTAGCATATCTTTCCAATGCTTATAACTGCAAAAGGTTTCGATGCTTAAACTTTTGTGTCTTCGGACTACCAAAATTTTGGCTTATCTTTTCGATGTTTAGAACTGTAAAAGTTTTGGCATAAATTTGTGATTTTTGGACTACAAAAACTCTGATAGTCCTGACTATGCTTAGGCACCAAAATTTGTGTTGTCTTGTCTTATTCAGAAATGCTAAATATTTGGCAATCATGCACATATCCAATAATCCAAAAATGTCAAATTTTTGGCAGTCCTTTGTCATCTGAAACGGAACTTTTTCGATTCTGAAACTTTGCAAACCCATTAATGGAGAATGAAACTTCAGAAATAGTGCCTTAGAGAGCTATCTATTACGAAATATATAGTGCCTTAATGCAAGAGAACATGGGCGAAGCTAGAAATAAAATTCTGGAGGGGCCGTGCTACTGCATATAGAATCCTTAAAGTTATCATGTTAATTGAACTTCACTGACAAAAAATATACTAAAACTCAAACAAGAATGAGCAAAAAAGAAAAGTCAACATTTTCAAATTGTTACACAAGAGTGAGCAAAAAATTATACATAAAATATTTTTAAAATATGTAAAAACATTTATATAACAAAGATAATATTTGAACTCATAACCTCTCAATAGAAAGCACAAAACATTACCACTAAAGCTATCTAATTCTTTGTACATTAGAAGACCAAACTTATATATATTTTAAAATTATAAAAAAGTTCTATATAATAATCAATTAAAAACATTGGGGGGCTATGGCCCCTTTTGGACTCTATATAGATCTGCCCTGCAAGAGAGTAGGAAGAGGAAGAAGAGGGAAGAAAGTTTTTTTGAAAGAGAGTAGGAAGAGGGAAGCATTGTATGTCTATAGAAAATGTGTTGCTCAAGTGAGAAATTTTGTATGTATCCTGAAAGGAAAATCAACTAAGTTGTCTTGCCGTATGCCTTTAACAACCGCGATGTAAGGTGGACGTACTCACAGCTCCTATCCCTTTATTTGAGAGCGGGACATGACAATAATAGTGTTAATTTGTCAGTAGTAATCATTAACATGAATAGATTATAAATTCTACGGGGATGATCAAGTGCTTACGTGGAATCAGCTGCTTAGGGAGATTCTTTTGTTTGTGATTAGAGGTGAAATATTTTAACTTAATCGAGGAGAAACTTAGTTGAGGAATTTGAAGGTCGATACATGGTAAGAATTGTGGAAGAGTATGGAGGGTCCCAAATAAAAGTACATATATCAGAGGTAATCGTTAACGTGATTGGTTGGAGACTCTAGTGTGATAAGGAATCATCAGAGGTACATATTAATATGGTAAATGATATTTCTAAACCTACTGGGGGATAGGAAAAGACTATTAGAGGTCATCATGAATGTGATAGAGAAAATACACTAGGGATTGATCGTCAGAGGTAATGTCCCAATACACACGGTGCATTAGGCTGGTTTGTTGGCTCGAAGGGATTGCTTGGATTTGGATTCTTGCAGAGGAATCGTGCAGAAATCTTGGTGTTCAAGACAAACGACTATTTTTTATGGTAGTTGATTTCGATCATTCTCTCATTTACCTTCACACTTAATAAAATAATGTTGATATTCTTTGTTTATGTATGTTAGAGTCTGTTAATGCTAAGTAGAAATAACCAAAATAGATACAAGAGAGTAATATCGTTATTGTTAACTTGTAATCATAGAACATGGATTATTAAGCTATTATTATAGAAATATGGAATATAGTGATATTGTTAAAGTCTTGTGTAATATAGTGTTGTTATTTTATCTTATGGAATGTGGTACTGTTGTTTTTATAGATAGAATTTATGAAGAAAGGTTTAGGACCGTTGAGTCATTGAGGTAGATATTTTTGTACTGGGACATAAGTAAATACAAAAATATCTGAAATAAGAAGTATGGTAGCATGAGTGCTGGCTTGAGGAATATGGTAGTAGAATATGTTGCTTAGTTGTTTCAATTTATGTATCATGTTTATGTTTTATAGTTAAACTCTTTACGCATTTGAATGGTGTCACGCCCCAGTCCCAAAATACGTAGGACTAGAAATACGTAACATGCCAGCTACACATTCGACCAGACTCTGGTCCGATTCGAATACGTATAAGCTGTAATAGAAGGGTCACTATCTATATAATCAAGTAAATATAAATATCTATGCCTCAATCCACAATGAACGGAATATACAAGAATGAGCTACGTGTGCTAAAGTCGGCCGCCAATAACCCATAAGCTCGAATAGACTCGAGAAAGGAATATGAGTCTATAAAACTAGGCTATATCAGCAGATGAATAAACAATATGAATAATAACCAATACTCCGGAAGAAATGATATAAGTACCTAGCACCAGTTCCTACATGACAAAGCAACACACATCAGCACTCCAAGCAGGCTCCACAACGGTCTATGCTACAAAACTGGCGAGGGACTAGGTCCTCAGAGGGACGTAACAAGGTACAAGAAGCAGCATGCCAAAATAAATGCAGTATATAAAATGTATCAATAGGCAAACTATGTAACCAGCTATGTGATATGCAAATGAGAGCATTAATTATACTTAGGCTGAAACTACTATAGGCTCTGTGTCGGAGAAACCCATAGCAACATTTAGTATCACGACTCCAGTATATATGCCAAAGCAAGTAGTATCACGACTCCAGTATATGTGCCAAAGCACCTCCAGTAGTATAGTATAGTATATATATATATATCAATAATCAGCCTGTAGTATGGTGTGTCTCTCCCCACCCAATATAATCACACGTCTCATGTCCATAACACGCAAGATCATGACCTCTAACTAATGCAGCGGGTCATAATGATATATATGGAAAAATAAGATCTATGTCACGAATCCTGTAAACCTATACAGAATCACCATGAATATATCAGAAAAGATTCCATCTCATGAACAGTGTCAAGTGTCCTATGGTATGACGTACTTGATAATGCAAGCACGAAAATATATAGGGTCGCTATATAAATCTCTAGATGACGTTACACAACTCCGCGTACGGCATTGACACCCGAATGTTATTCGGACGCTAAGCAATGTCACACGGTCCTAGATTGAACAGATATATCACATAAATAGTGTAATATCCCGCTCCACATCAATATTATGTATCAAGGTGAGTGGGCAGAACTTCGTTCTCTAATTCTTGCACGCCTTAATAATAACCTGAGTTTTTGCTTGCAATATTTTCATAAGAGAATGATAGAACCTGCCTTGCATGTTAATGAACGAACTCACCTAGCTTGTCTTTAAAATGATAAATCTGCTAAACGAGAATCCTGAAACGCTTGCCTAGAGTGCATGAACATGTTCACTATCGTCTATGCTTCGAGAGAACCATATTGTGCCTGAATGTGTTCAAGTGATAAGTCGGATTGCCCCGCAACAACGATAACTGTTCTGATGGTTCGTCTCGTCTGCATACTAGAGTTTATTTGATAGTGTTCCATACATTCGCATGCGGTCAGACAATAGCTTTTGGTGGAGAGCTGAACTGCATGTGTCAATAGCCACCATGGGTCACAGCTGCCATTAGCATCAGATGAATGAGTCATTGGTATGCTGTACCACCAGCTGCCAATCCTGAGATACTCGAGGACCGCCCTGCATATAGCTAAGTCATTGTGTTGGCTTAGATAGATGGACTATCCCTAAGATGTGCATTGTGTATCTAGCTATGCATTTGACCCTGGAGTCTCACGAGACACGCTGCGCATACCCTGAAACATGAACGAACGGATTGCTTGCTTACATATTCAATATGAAACTCTGTTTCCAAAGATGTTTACAAACAATGTAATATGACTCTGCTAGCGAATTGTATGAAACGAACCTAGGTAAAACTAGAAAGATCACTAGTAATATAATATTTTATAACATGATTACTTAGTGTTGGTTTGAGTGAATGCTTGTTTTTGTTCAGTTGTTTTATCTCACTAGTACTTATAAAAGTGCTAACCCACCAATAGTTTACTTGCTTGCAGGTACTGGATCGTCCGAGGGAGCGATAGGCGTGCCATAGTCCCTAAGACCCAGAATCCTGTTTTTGATTGTGCCCCAAGATGCTATCGTATAAGGGGGCATAATGTATAGAATGAATGTCTTTGCATAAAGGAACCCAAGTTGCCTCGATTGTCCCGAATACTTAGTTGGATAAATGTATTGCATTGCAACAAGGTCCCTTTCCACTGCTTACTCGATAGATGCGATGATAGCCAATGAATCAACTTAAACGATAAAGCCTTGTGCGGGCGCAACCCCAGGCTCGCACGATATCACGTCCCCGATATAATCGAATGGGCCACACGTCCCCTTCCTTCCTTCCTTGCACCCGCGGGACGGGCGCGGTGATTCGTGTCCGGTGCGCCGAGGCACGGTGGTTCGCGTCCGGCTCAATCCGGCCCTGCGGGGTAAGGCGGGCGAAGCGAGGCGAGGCGGCAGCCCGGGGCGTGACAGAATGGTATCATAGCAGAATCGATCTTCTGGCCTAAAATCCGTTGCTATGACTCTGTGATATTATCGATATGGTATTGCAATAGAGCATTCCATACAATAAGTCCATAGATATCCTCAAAGTATAAATATTTTCTGAACTTGAATTGCTTGATTGTTTCGATTGAGTACGGCGAGGGATGGCACTATCGCTGCTCAGAATATCGAGAAGTTTATCCTTGAAGTTTCGAGGATGAAACTTTTTGTTGGTTGGTAAGTATGTAATATCCCGCTCCGCGTTGGCATTATGTATCAAGGTGAGTGGACAGAACTTCGTTCTCTAATTCTTGCACGCCTTAATAATAACCTGAGTTTTTGCTTGTAATATTTTCATAAGAGAATGATAGAACCTGCCTTGCATGTTAATGAACGAACTCACCTAGCTTGTCTTTGAAACGATAAGTCTGCTAAACGAGAATCCTGAAACGCTTGCCTAGAGTGCATGAACATGTTCACTATCGTCTATGCTTCGAGAGAACCATATTGTGCCTGAATGTGTTCAAGTGATAAGTCAGATTGCCCCGCAACAACGATAATTGTTCTGATGGTTCGTCTCGTCTGCATACTAGAGTTTATTTGATAGTATTTCATGGATTCGCATGCGGTCAGACAATAGCTTTTGGTGGAGAGCTGAACTGCATGCGTCAATAGCCACCATGGGTCACAGCTGCCATTAGCATCAGATGAATGAGTCATTGGTATGCTGTACCACCAGTTGCCGATCCTGAGATACTCGGGGACCGCCCTGCATATAGCTAAGTTATTGTGTTGGCTTGGATAGATGGACTGCCCCTAAGATGTGCATTGTATGTCTAGCTATGCATTTGACCCTGGAGTCTCACGAGACACGCTGCGCACACCCTGAAACATGAACGAACGGATTGCTTGCTTAGATATTCAATATGAAACTCTGTTTTCAAAGATGTTTCCAAACAATGTAATATGACTCTGCTAGCGAACTGCATGAAATGAACCTAGGTAAAACTAGAAAGATACTAGTAATGTAATATTTTATAACATGATTACTTAGTGTTGGTTTGAGTGAATGCTTGTTTCTGTTTAATTGTTTTATCTCACCAGTACTTATAAAAGTGCTGACCCATCAACAGTTTACTTGCTTACAGGTACTGGATCGTTCGAGGGAGTGATAGACGTGCCATATTCCCTAAGACCCGGAATTCTGGTTTCGATTGTGCCCCGAGATGCTATCGTATAAGGGGGCATAATATATGGAACGAATGCCTTTGCATAAAGGAACCCAAGTTGCCTCGATTGTCCCGAATACTCAGTTGGCTAAATGCATTGCATTACAACAAGGTCCCTTTCCGCTGCTTACTCGATAGATGCGATGATAGCCAACGAATCAACTTAAACGATAAAGCCTTGTGCGAGCGCAACCCCAGGCTCGTACGGCATCATGTCCCCGATATAATCGAACGGACCACACGTCCCCTTCCTTCCTTCCTCGTACCCACGGGACGGGCGCAGTAATTCGCGTCCGGTGCGCCGAGACATGGTGGTTCGCGTACGGCTCAATCCGGCCCGACGGGGTAAGGCAGGCCAAGCGAGGCGAGGTGGCGGCCCGGGGCGTGACAAATAGATCAAGGGAATAATATAAAACAAGTACTGCAGGATTGGCAAGGTACACTTGCCTGGTGTTTGGATTCCAACTGCTGCTCTGGTATCAGTAGGATCTGCAGGTACTCTTCCGGTTGCTGAAATAAACATTACCATCATGTTTAGAAGATATCAAATAGCTAGAATTGCCTGTCCATAAGTCCAATTTGGACACGGACAAAATTGACAGTTTCTGGTCAAAGTGGGGTCTACATGTGGCCCGCTTCGTACCGAAAAATATGTTAGAGATAAAGTTTTCCAAATTTGTCAAACTTAGTGTCTACAAGTCTAGAACGATGATACAAACCCAATGAAATATCCAGAACTGGATTCCGATGAGCCGATCACAAAATCGTCCGTCAAGTGGAGTCGTAGGGCCCACGATACGAGATTTTGTTAACGTTCTCAGAATCGAACCAAACTTGGGTCACAGGACCAGCGTATTGCTACGAGTCCGATGGCACAAGTTTTATTTCGAAACGACGAGCACACACAAAGTTATAACGAGTTTTAGAACATGGCCGATACAGGGTGTTGTCGACAGATACGCGTTGATTCCGGTGTGCACGAACATCCAAATCAACTTCCGTAAAATCTCACACGTCCGTATTGACAACGTGCATCTTTCGGTAAAGTTCGCAGACAACCAAGTCACCTCGTTTAGCGGGACGCACCCAGTTCCTGGAAAATTAGGGTTTTTAAATACCAAGATTTTGGTCATTTTCACCCTCGAAAATATTACAAGCTACATCTCAATAAAATAAACTAAAAATAGGGTTTAAAACTTGGTCAAGTGGTATAAATTACTGTTCAAGCTAATTTTGAAAACATTTAACAGGTTGGTCGCAAAATGGTCGTGAACCGGGGAGTTCGGGTAATTTTCTGAATTTTCAGAAATAGGAGTCATTTTTTCTGATTTTGCGTCGCAGTTTACGATCGACACAGGACGCGATACCCCGAACGAGTTACACGGGGTTCGAGAGGGTCACGCAGGGTTTGCGTCACAGCAGACAGAACAGAAAATGAGGCGGTGCGGAGAGAGAAATTTTTACCTGAACAGGGGGTCAATATCGACTAAAAAATGCGTTTTTGCAATGGTGCGACGCGACTATGGTGGGGTGGTGGTGCTCCTCGACGGCGGGTTACTGAGTCATCGGCGGCGTGGTTGTCTTCGTTGCCGGCGAGGTCGGGGCGGAGGCATCGTCGGCATTGGGGAGATCGGCGGAGGACGGTGTGGGGGCTGGTGGCCGGAGGGGTTGACGGTGATGGTGGTGGCTGGGTCGTCGGGGTTGGTCCGATTTTATAGGGTGGTGAGCGACGGTTACTGGTGGGGAGAGGAAGGGCTAGGGGCGGCCGGTCGACGGGGAGGCGGGCGGTCACGACGACCGCGGGTGAAACGACCGAAGGTGAGGCGAGAAGTCGAGAGTCGGTTGGGGGTTACTGTGCACAGGTTAAAACGGATCGGGTCGATGCGGGTCGGGTCGGTGGTTGCAAACCCAAATCTGACCCGCTAGGATTGATTTGGGTTGGGTTGGTTCAGGATTCGGTTCAGGGTTGAACCGGTTGGTTCAATCTGGTTTATTTTGGTTTAATAAAAATATTAATTTTTAGGTCTTTAAAAATAGTTTTGGGGTCCAATAAATTTCAAAAAAATTACACTATGTCTGATTATTTATTTTACATCCAAAAATATTAGTTTCATATTATTTTAATATTTTATAAAATCACAAAATTTATTTAATACCTGAAAACATTTATTTTAATTAGTTAAAAAATCTCAGTAAATTTCCAAAAAAATATTTTTAAATTCTAAAAAATCTGGGGGTTTACAAATGGTTATCGACAACTTGTGCCCAAGGTTTGGCTTTCCTCAAATAATTGTTAGGACACCAGGATTAATTTGGCATAGGAAAAAACTATAAAAGCCGTGCTTATGTACTAGCATGAGGTATTGCAGGTCCTTCAGTAGGGCTAGCTACTTGGACTGGAAGGGTACGATGCAATACATGGTGATTCAAAACTTTTAGGGGGACTCGCTACCCGTCGTTGAAAGAGAGTCGTCTAATCTGAGATTGTCACCCTCACTTTTCCAAATAGGGATAATTTAGTAATTTGGCATAGATTTTTAGAGTTTATATTTAATTAGGGTACAATATATAAAATTATTTGGTGCTTTGTATAAATTATTTATTAATAGTGTGCTATACATTTATTTGTGACTTGTATTAATTGTTAATTAATTAGTGGACTAGCCTATTAGTTAGACTCGACACTTGTGAACCCAATTAGTTAGTCATGACAACATTAGAGCCCAACATTGACTAGGTCCATTGAAACCCATTTTCTTTAATTAATTAAGGAGAATTAGCTTAATTAGCATTAGTTTAGAGACTTCCCAAATTACCCCTTCTTAATTATTCCTTATATTTAGCATGTAGGGGCATAGTTGACATTGATAATTGCTTGGAAGAGGGGAAACATAGGGGTCGGCCACATATATTCATTCTCTCTCTCTCTCTCTTCTTTATTTGCACTCATTTCTAGATCCCCAAATTTCTAGATCCCTAATTCAATTTATTCCTCCATCAATTCCTCTCAATTATCATTCACATTCCCTTTCATTTTTACCAAGCAAGGAGCATTGGAGCTTGGAGTTGCAAGGAGCACTTGGAAGAGGAGCTTGTGGCAAGGAGATCGTGTCCGGATCGTGTCCATTGTGTATTTCATTGGGAATCCATCTCCCAATAGGTATAGATATTAATTTTTCTTTATTCTAGCTTCTAAATCATGCATTTGACTCTTAGGAATACCCCAATGGCATAGGACTACCTATAGGATGAAGATCTAGGCTCTATTGTTGTGTATGGACACTTTTACATGTATTTTTGTATGCAATTTAGGAAAATTATGAGATTGATACATCAAGTGTGTGTCATGAGACTAATTTAGTCTAAATAGACTTAGATCGGGGTTAGGAACTAGCAATGTGTCCATAATTGGATACGGGTAGGCCGTATCACGATACCGTATGATACGGTGTGATACGGAGCTCATTTGGGGTAGTTTGTACTATTTCCCTTTAATTCCTAGTGTAACAAGTTGTATTAGCTATATTTGTTATGCGTGAATAATTATAATGGGGAATTGGAAGTTTTGACTCTTTGGTTGATGTGTGTATCATGATTTGCCTAAGTGTATACTCTAGGTGTTTGCTTAAATGTCTCTATTGTATTATATAGCTATATATATAGGATAAAATAAGTGTTTATATATATATATATATATATATATATATATATATATATATATATATATATATATATTATGTGTGAGTGTGTGTTGTAATTTGGAGTGCCTGTGTGATGGGGGTACATGTATCAGTTGTGATTTTAGTGCACATGCCAGGTAAGAGTGTATCTATGTGTATCTTGGAATATGCACATGTTGATAGGGGGTATGCATGTGCTTGTACGTGTGGTGAGTGAGGCAAGTGCAAGTGCACTTTAGGGTGGTTGTTGATCTGCACAGCAAATGCAAGTGAGGAAGATACAAATGAGTCTGATGGTGTGAAATAGGGGACTGCAGGTTATTAAAAGAAGGAGGCATGTTGGGTTTGCACATTCGTGCAGTGAGTTTAGTGATGCAACATGTTGAGAAGTGCACTAATGTGCAAGTAAGATGAAGTATTAACAGTGGTGTGTTCGAGTGTACTTGAGTGCACTGCAAACCAGTGTAGGAGTGCTGGGTTTAGGTTGGCACAACAAGCAGAGCTTAAGGGAGAAAGGTGTCGCGCCCTGGTCCCGTAAGGGCTGTTCGTCCTCGCTTGGTCCCTACATAACCGATCATTCTCGCTTGGGCGCGATGCCGTGCAAGCCTAAGTTGCGCTTGCACCAGGCAACGTACCTGCACAAGACACAAGTTAGACGAAAATATACATATATAGGCACGTAATGTAAATACAGAGAACCAAAGTTGAACACATTTGATAGACATACAAAATACTTTCTTTTATTGAATACTGAAGATTTGGATTATAAAGTGCTTGCTTGGCTGAGTTACAAAATATGTCTTAGAAGGCTTACAACTCTTTTTATATTCCCAAAATTAGCCACAACGCCCCTACATTATATCCTTTTAGTAGCACCAAAATAATAGAACATCTAGCAAAAGAGGAGTAGCCCACTGGAGAGGAAAACAAAGGAAGCAGCACGAGCACAGTCCCTCGGAAGGTTGCGCTAAGACCGATTCAGAATACTCGCAAAGCTCTCGCGTCCAGTACCTAAATATTTGCCCACAAATATGGGCAGTACTACCACATGTACTGGTGAGCGACCGTGGCCAAACTCACCTAGAAATCCACACTAAGTAAGCAAGTGAAGCTAGCTTTATTTGGTGATCTTTCTGGTTGTCTAGTTTCTTTTAACAATTCATGCTAGAAAACAAAGACGATAAATAGCATATGCATGTGATAATTCTTACCCACGGCCGAGCGGTTATCCCTGCAGCAGACACACAAGTTAGGCACATTTTGCATATATGGATAAACTTATGTATCAATCTTTGGTGTCAAAAATGATAGGTATGCAAGAAGGTAAACCTAGCATGCGCCCTATCTATATGACGGCCCATGAGTTGCCCCATTTATGGACAACAAAACTCCCCTAGATCCCGTAGGAACGAAACATCAGGGTGCTCTCACAATCCCTTACGGACCGACCGATTCCCAGTACCCCAGAAATGGATTGAGAGACTATTACCTTGTGCACAAGTTGTCCGAGACCAATGCATGACAAGCAACATTCTATCAAATAAACTCTTAGGATGAATCAACATTAACAAGAATATAATAATCTAATAGCCACACCCCCAAGATCCCGTAGGACCGGAACATTAGGGCGGACTACTAGACTCTTCTCTTTCATTCTTCTACACATGACACAAACATTAACCATGAAGGTTTAATGCACGATATAGTGATGCAGCAAGTGAGTAGGAGCATACATTTAAATGAAGTAAAACAGAAACTCTATGTACATTTGTATGCAGTTAATTCCCTTTAACTTATTTTATTTAGTGAGGCAATATTATAAAGAGGCAAGTAACTTGTGCAGACTAGAGATCATTTTTATTAAGGCGTGTGAACTGAAGGATTCATCGAAGGGCCTAAGCCACTCTCTGAATGAATCGAACGAGAGGATGGGGAAGCCTTATGCGACGTTCACTCTTTGGTTATTTGTCCTAAAAATGTAACAACACTTGGTTAGCATACGTCGATCTCTTTCCCTTACGTTTGGAAAAGAACTTGCAAGCGAGAAAAGCAAAATCATAAAAACCAAGTCATCGAAAGCAACTCAAAACACAAAGCAACACAAAACCAAGAAGCAAAGCAACCAACAAAAACTCTTGGACTTATTTCAATAGAAGTCGTTCCATCAATTGGAATGTTTTACTGCACTTCGTCCGTGTTGATTTAGCAGTAAGGTTTCCCCGAGACTTGATTCTCAACCGAGTCAAAGTAGCAAGTGTTCCATAAGTAACCGTTCGGAGCGGGGCGTTACAAAAGGTGGAGTGTATCTCTGTGTGTGTGGCTAAGTTATAGATAAGTTCATTTGGGAGAGAACCAATACCAGGTATCAGTTAAGTTCTGATTTGAGTATGTGAGAGTTAGCTTGAGTTATGAGTGATACCAAGTCTAGTGAGGGATACCCAGTTTAGTACGTATGTTTAGTGTCTTCTTATGTAGATGTGTGCATCAGTGACCAAGTGAGATTGTGTATGCTAGAATGAGTGTCAGGTAAGTGAGGGGATTGTGTGACGGCAAGATTAAGTACAATTTGGTGAGTTCGTTGTGAGAGGTTTGTGATGCAAGTAAGTACAGGAAGTTAAGGGGCAATAAGGAGTTAGTTCTCAGGTATCAGATGTTAGGGGGGTGTTTAGGTAGTGTTGAGTGTTTGATACACAATTATATATCAGAGGGTGTTTTAGATTTGAGGGTATTTGTACGTGAGTTTATTGTAGGGTGTCGAGTTGCACTACACTTACATTAAGAGCAATAACAACAGCACAATAGTGTACATGTGTACAATTGCATATGTGAGTGAGGGTTCAGATTGGATATCAGTTATTGGTTGATTGTTATTGTTGGTGTGAGTAGTAGAGAGGGAGGGAGGTTGGTATCGGGTTACCTGATGCACTGGGAGGTTGCTTCCATGTTGCTTGCGCAATGATGGGGGTTGTTGGTGTTGGGGAATGAGTTGAGGCTAGGATGTATGGCAGTATGGTTAATAGGTTGGTTTGTTCAGTTGTACAGTAGCTCATCAAGAGCAAGGGAATATTAGTGGTGTTGGAGTTGATGCTATCAGTTCGGTAAGGGTTGCTAATGTAATATGGGTATTGGGGTAAGTTATGAGTTGTGGGTATCTGTGTATACTTGCATTAGGTAGTAGGGATTAGTGAAGGGTGTGTGGGTTAGATAGCTGTGTTAGTAAGCTAGAGTGTGTGGAAATTCCTAGTGTATCCTAGTTAGTATTAGTTTGGGGTAGGTATCATGTACAATGAATTGGCATTGAGTGAGTAGTGTGAGCAAGTGCTAGATATAGGTTATAGTGTGTTGAGGTTAATATTGGTACCAAGGTATCGGTCTAAGGTAAGTGGAGATTAGTAAAGTATTGTTAGATATTAATATATATATAGTAGATATTAATATAGATATTAGTGTTTTGAGCCAGTAAACTGTCGAATTGGCCTAGAATATTTAGTTTGACCTAGTTGGGTAGTTTGACTTTAGTATAACTAGTTTGACTAGTATGACCTAGAAATGGACAAGAAAGCATATTTTGACTCATTTTAACTCATTTCTTATTTATTACACTATTTGACATGATATTTTCTATTTAGGATTGTGTGACACCAGCTCGGATATCGAGTGACATCTTTTGCTCCAGATCAGAGGCGAGTACATTATCTGATAATTTTCATTATTTGATAATTACTATATTTAAAGTACTTAGAAATGTTACATCTGATTCTTGACACTATGGTACACAGACTGGTATATAGCTTGGATCTTCAGTCATGAGATATTATATTGGTTATCGTATTGACATCGTACACGATATTGACATTAGACATCGTACATGCTAGTATTATTGAACAATGATCGTGTACCGTAATGTGTCATGGATGTATCCACTGTACTATTTGGGGGCGAAGGAAATGCTAGTAAAAAATGTGATAAAATACCCATTATAAAAGTGTAAAACATTGTTAGTGTTAATCATACACCTCACGTATGATCAGCCAAGCCATATAGCTATCGTACAAGTTTTTAAGCTGATCACATATCGAAACTAGTATTTCAAACACTTAGAATAGTTGCAATTCTTTATTTCAGTGCATAGATTACATTGCCATGTATCTGATATTGTAGTTTATTTCCTTTTATTACATATATGCACTGACTATACCCTATTGTTGTATTGACTGTCTCTCTTCACTATTTTCTATAGCACCAGTTTATTATTTTCTCACTATATATAACATCCTCTATCTACTGTTTTATTGTCCTTATCAATTAATTGAAACTACTATTGGGTTGTACTTCGCTCCATCCTGATTGGATATATTTTTCAGATGACTATTTAGAGGACTGGTGTCCCACCTACTATGGAGCCGAGGAGGGGATAGCAACCATGGGCCCTGACACTCAGGAGTAGATACCTTAGTTACATTACTTAGCTATTGTACTGGATTTGTCTCCAGCCTTGATATATAAGTTGTATTGTTACTTAGACTTATTGTGATTTTTTTATAGACTTGGAGATTTCTTGTGACTTGGTATCTTTTATTTCTCTATTCCATATCATGCCATTTCTTCCTCTAGTTTTATTTTGTGATTTAGTTTAGTCTACCATTATTACATTATTCTATGGTCTTTCATTTGAAGTTGAGATAGAATGGTAGGTACCATATATATATTATGTGAGATGTTTAAATAGTATTGTTGACCTAGACAACGTTCTACAACAGATGCTGCAACATAGGCTGGACGTTGTTTGCTACTTGTACCCCCACACCGGGTGTGGGTCGTGACAGAGATAGTCCAAGATAACTTGTGGTGCTAGTGACCTTCTAGTTAAACATTATGCTAATATCAATATACTTGCAGGCCTATCAGATTATTTATATGGACGAACTCATGACACACTTATATTTTATGAAGGCTAACTATTGATACATGGACATACTTACGATACATTTATTATGAATGATAACATAGTTTGCAAGGAAGGATGATAGTCTTGGGTAAGATTCACTATGTCAAGGACATATTTATGTATATTTATATAATTGTTTATGAGATATTAACCAAAAACACCTTTATGCTTTATATATTACTTATGAATTGTTAGTCTCAGATGAGCTAGTGTTGTGATGATGATATTATGTTGGCCGTTAGTTTCGTGCTACGGTTGTGATATTTTGTTGTTCGTTAGTCTCGGATAATCTACGATTTTGATTATTTTGTTGGTCGTTAGTTTCAGATGAGCTACGATTGTGATGGTACCCATGTAGTCCAAGTGTTGAATGTTGTCCTTGAAGTTGCATCTTTATGTAGAATGGTTAGAATAAAGTACCATATTTTCTGTCATTCTCTTGCATGTTTAGTACAGTTACATTATGCATATTTTATGTATCTTGCTACGTCCCTTCTGAGGACCTGGTGAACTCTCCAGGTTATTGCTGAGCTTACCTTATAGAATATATGGATGGATGATTGATGATTGCGTCTCCAGGATTCAAGTATCGCTAGTGGTAGTTTTATCATTTTTTGTCTTCTATATTTTATCATGACACTATGTACTTTATAGCCTACTTTTGCAGGATTTATTCTTGTCATAAGCTTGTTCAGATAGTTGTATTAAGGTCTGGCCAACTTTATTACATATTGTCTATCTTGGTATTTATATTCATGTGGCACCGGTGTGTTATTGTCTGATCAGCATTAATGCACTTGGTTCCCATGTGAGATTATATTTTGTGGATTGAGAAATGGTTGGACTATCTAGTTATAATTAGAATTGCCTCTAGACAACGTATACATATTTGAGTTGGGCTGGAGTCTGCTTGGTACGCAGCTTGCCATTGCAACGTACTTTAGTCCTATGTATTTGGGGACTGGGGCATGACATGGTTTTTATAGTGGCCTATGTAGGCCGAAAGCATATCGTCTCGGTTATGTTACTATACCGAACGAGCCTACTGTTAGGATTAAGTAAGAATATGATCTCAATCCACAACTAAATTAAAAAATTTCTCTTGAATTCGATTACTGCCTTTGAACTCTGTATATAAACTCTATCATTTTTTTCTTGAACTCTTTATCATTGTTTCTCATATCTTCATATTTTTGAAAGATGAACGCTCGTGCTTGATGGCTCCGTTAAGAAGCTCTAATAATCATCATAGGTTAGAAACCTATGATTGCTTGCATATCTCAGTAAGAGTTTAGGATAAACACTCCCATAGATAAAAAAAAAGGTTAAGAGATTAGTGGTAAATTAGACTTCAACATGAATCTTAACTTTAACAATAAAAACCTACAACCTATTTGATTAACTTCCTACTTATTGCTTAAAATAGATATAGCTTGAAGGATGATATGTTACTTAACTTAGTTTTGGCATGTACCTTTGAGTCTTAAAATTATATGAGGATTGAGGAATTCTTAAAATGAGGTTGTAATTTTAAAATAAAGTATTTTATGATTTAAATGTTAATAAATAAATTGAGATAAGAAGTTGGGTATGATAAGGGATTTATTTATTTATAATTTTTTGAGAAAATTATGATAGAGTGGATTTAAATTTAAATTTTTGTAGTATTTAAATTTTGAGGAGTTTAAATTTAAATCACCATTTTAATAACCAATGGAGAGATTGATAAGGCAGTATCGATGATTTTTAAATCGCAAATTTTGAAGAAGGCTTAGTAATTAGAATAATGGTTATGCTGACTTGTATTATGTAGTATTTGTGTTATAGGTTAAAACTTTGAAAAAATTCTGTAGTGATTAGTATATGACCCATTTATTCTAAGATATTTTATTGAATTCATATGTTTAATGATTGTACTAGAATAGTTAACTTGAATCAAAGCAAATAAATTGGTAAATAGATATAGAAAAAATAAAGTTATAATAAATTTTTTACTAAGAAGATTGCTTGTGTAATTATGATATTTGAGTAGATGGTTGTATAGAATTCTTAGAGTTTATATAAGTTAAGTTTTTAGGATATGCATAATTAACTTGCTATATGTAACCTAGAAGTTGTTAATTGATGATATAGTTAAATGATATTGAATACACGACAGTATAAAGAGACAATTATTGCTATAATTCAAAATAAAAGATGTATGAGTTACTATAGAGGTTTAGATTCAAATTTCCATAATAGTTGATAAATAAGAAATATATAAATTATACAAGTATTTTTTTAGGAATAGCTTGAGGAAATAATGACTCAAGGTGATAAACAATTTCAAATATTACGTATTTTCATAATTTTGCGGACGAAATTCTTTTAAGGTGGGTAGAATGTAAACCCCCTATAAAATTTCTAATTTTTATTTTTTTTAATTATTAAGCTATGATTCAAAATAAGTAATTAGAAATAACTTATAGAATAAATACTTTTTTATAGAATTTGGATGATATTATATATTTAATATGAGACCTGTCTTAATAGATACAAATAAGAATAGATATAGATTAACTAAATAAAATGCCACTACCATATTTCTAGATGAGGATATTTTTGTCATTTATCATTTATTATATTTAGTGATTAAATATTTATATATTGTGCTACTAATTGTTTATTATGTGTTGTGCTATTTATTAATTAGTTACTGGGCTTATTTATTTATTTGGACTTGACACTAGTAGACCCAATATGACTAGTCATGACAAATTGAGCCTAATATTGGACTACACCCATTAGACGCATTCCCTTTAGTTAATTAAGGAGATTAGAATTAATTTTTATTGGATTAGAAGCTTCCTAATATAGCCCTCCCTAATTAAACATTATAACTAGCTAGTGAGGGTACATTGGACAATGTGAATTGCTTGGAGGAGGGGCTAGAGGGGCCAACCACATGAAGGGATCATTCTCTCTCTCCTTTCATTAATTTATTTTATTTTAGATCCCCAATTGTGTTCTTCCTCAAATTGAATCATTCTTCCACAAAATTTACCCAAATTCACTCCCATTCCCTTCCAAGTACATCATCTAAGGAGCATTGGAGCTTGGATTGTAAGGAGCACTTGGAGAAGGAGAAATTGGCTAGGAGCTTGAGTCCTCATTTTGTCCATTTGAGCCATTCATTGAGAATCCATCTCTCAATAGGTATAATTCTGATTTCTCCTTCATTTTAGACTCTAATTCATGCATTTGACCATTATGAAACTTTTCTTGGCTTAGGACTACCCATAGAAATAAGAACTAGATTCATATAATTTGTATTATGACTTCTATATAGATTTTTGTGCCCAATTTGGAGGAATTCTGAGATTTGTTCACCAAATATTTGTTATTAGGTCAATTAGATCTAATTAGACTTGTATGGGTAGTGTAGGACTAGATACGTGTCCATAATTTGACATTAATAGAGCGTATCGTGGTATTTTGTGATACATTATGACACATAAACTTATTTTGGGGATTTATGCATAGCAGTGTAATTACTCTTCAATTTCATCGTAATTAGTTGCTTTAGTTATTTATATATGTAGTTGATATGCATGAATGATAATTATTGAGAATTATGGGTTTTGGTACTTGGTTTGGTTGCGTATCATGAGTATCCTAGTAATACACTAAAGGTGTTTGATGATTTGGCTATTAAGTAGTGTGCACACTAGAATAGATCTATTTATAAACATATATATAAAGCATATATGTGTGGCATTATTATATATATAGATACTTATATATGTAGATATATAATTAGATGTGTACTCATGTGTGTAGTAAGGAGGAAGTCCCTGTGAATAATTAGAGGGGAGTGTGTTCTTGTGAGCACACATGCGACTGTGCGTGTGGGCACCCGAGTCAAGGTTGATGCTGTGTCAGTATATGGTGGGTGTGGGTGTATCTTGAATAACATGAGTGTTGAGTGAATGTATGTTAGATGTGTGCAAGCAGTGGGGAGATTTGGGGATAGGTAGCAGTAGCAGCAAAAAGTAAAGGAAGGGAGATCGAGAGGCCATCAGTGGCACCTGGAGGTGCATTAGAGATGGATAATAGCAACAACAGTGCAATGATGCACTGCAGTGCATGCAAGTTATAAGAGCAGTAGCTGCACTGGTAGCTAAGTGCATCAGTGCAGTACAACTGCACTGGTAAGCAACAGTTGGTTAAGTAGTCACCAGACAGTGACCATGTATCACTATGTCAAGAGTATCAGTGAGGTAATATGTATCATGGAGCATCAGGTAATGTGTGCTCAAGTGGGTGAGCTTAGAGTTGGTGTAGTGGTAGGACTATACAACATCTGCACAATAATGTGTCTAGGGGTTAACCTATCTAAGTGAGTATCAAATTGGAGCATAAGTGAATGTATGTGTAGGGGGAAAGACTTATACATAACTGTGCATGTATACTAGTTAGGGGTTGCAGCAGACAAGGGAAGAGAGAGTATTAGTTGATGATGTCAGTCAAGATTTGGAGGCAAGTTTAGGAGCAGTGCAGTTGGGTTGGTGTTAGAACTGTGTGGGTGTTGAGAATGTAAGGATGAGGATTGAGTGTATTAGAGAGGTTAGAGAACCTGAATATAGCTCCTACTGCACACACCTAGTGCACAGGTCTGTGCCAGGCAAGTTGACTTGCACATCAAGAATGCAAGTGTGGCAGAGCATGGGGGTGTGAGTGTGAGGAATGAGATGAGGTATCAAATACCTGGGAAGGAGTTGTCTTTGACTGTGTATCAGTTAAACATATACTAAGGTAAGTGAGTTATATGAAAGATAGGTGTTAGAGTAAGGTAAGTGTTTATAAGTGAGTTATCCTAGTTTAGGCTAAGATATTAGTTAAGTAGCAGAGTATTAATAAGATAAATATGATACCATAGTAAATAATCTATATAGATACTAATAGTAGCAAGTATTACTAATACCAATAAGGTATTAACCTAAAAATCTAGGTACGACCTAGTACCAACTAGTTTACCTTGGTAACCACCCTAGAAGCTATGTTTGGACCTAGAATGAGGGTAAAGACCTAGTTTGACTATTTTAACCTAAAAATGGCCTAGAAAATCATATTTAGTGCATTTAAAGATTGTTATCACTTTATTACACTCCCTTGACATGATATTTCATATATAGGGTTGTGTGACACCATCTCGGATACCGAGTCATACCTGTTGCTCAAGACCAGAGGCGAGTACATTCTATGATAGTTTCTTTATTTGATAGTCTCTATGTTACATATATTTAGTATTGAGATATTTGATTCCTGACACGATGGTTACACAGATTGGTATATGTGGATCCTTGTTATGAGATATTATTGTTGTGATTACTTAGTGATAGGCATGTCGTGCTTCGTGATTACTCAGTGATTACTGTGATATCTTCGTGATTATATAGACCGTGATCATAGTGCATGATATTATAGACCATGCATTGTGATATACGTGTTACAACGTGTCGTGATTTGGATCTATTTACTAGTCGGGGGTTGGAGAAGTATTAGTGGATATATGATCATACCTTATAGCCTATGATTTAGTGTAGCCTATGATAGCTAGCAGATCATGCAACTCACGTGTGGTCATGCTAGCTCCTCTTTTATATATAGCCCGTATTAGGTCCAAACCGATCACATATTTTACTAACATTTTAAGGCACATTTTATTATTACATTTCCTTTATTCCAATTCATTACATTGATGTTCCTCACAATATTATTCTCAGTTTATTTCCATTATTTACCATGATACTCCTTCTTGTGCTATTTACTAGTTCAGTTACTTCCATCATTTATTTTTATTGCTATTGTTGTTTTATAGTTTTTGTCAATTATTGGAACTGCTATTGGGTTATATTTTGCTCCAATCCTGACTGGATATATTTTTTAGATAATTCAATAGAGGACTGGTGTCCCAAGCACTACGGGCCACAGAATGCCGAGCCAGTTGAGATAGTACCCGTAGAGCCTGTTGAGCTAGTGCCAGTAGTCGAGGAGACTTAGCTAGTTCATTTATGATATATTTCTCTTATTTTAGACATTATGTCATGTATTATATTTGAGATCTTTGAGTTGTGATTAGAATATTGGGCTGGACTTGGATTGTATTGTGACTCAGTATTTCATTCCTTTTATTCCATATCGTGCCATATCTTCCTCTAGTTTTATATTGTGATTGAGTATTGATTACCATTATCATATTATTATTTTTTCCTCCATTTGGGAGTTAAGATATCTTGACAGGTATATTGTATATACTGTGTGAGATGTTTAGATAGTATTCTTGACCTAAACAGCTTTCTACAGTCGATGCTGCGGCGTAGGCTGGACGTTCCCACGTACTCGTGCCCTTACACCGGGTGTGGGTCTTGACATAAAATATATGTATAGATTATAAGTAATATCTATAGTAATTCTATATAAGATTATAAATAATTTAGATAAATCTAAACTATATTTTAAATTAATTATTATCCTAAGTCAACTAGAAAAGCAACTTCATCCATATCATATCCTTAAAAAATCAACTCCTACCTATTTAAGTAGATAAAAATTAAGTAAATAGATATATAATTCCTCTATTTTTCCTTACTATCAGCCAAATTTTATCTCTATTTTTCATCAAAAATAGCCCCAAAATTTGCCACCAAATAGTCTCTTTTTTCAGCAGCTGCATCAACTTGGAAGTGACATATCTCCTAATTTCGGACTCTGTTTTATGTCCAATTTTTATTATTAAAACCAATCAAGGTAAGATTTAATAATATATATTTTAAGAGATTAATTTGAAATTCATAATGATGTAAAATTATTATAGCATCAGTTGTCTGAAATACGACATGTCTCGCTGTTTTTGAGATTTCGGGAGATCTCAAACTCGGTTTTGGATTCGTTTGATATTTCAAAACGCTAATATTGAGACTATAAGATATAAAATTCCTAGAAATTAATTTTAAATAATAAAAATTATAGACAAATAGGGATCCACCGAAACCATAATCTGTAACTTATAAATTTAATATCTCATAACCGATTTAAGATTCATGCAAATCGTCAATTTTAGTATTCTTATAGCGCTAAAATCTACATATTAATGCACTCAATTTTATTGGTTTTTGTCGATTGACTTCTTGGTCAATATAATGCCTCAATTTGTGTGTCCTGAATTCCAAAATTGTAAACATGACTTATTTTTTGGTTCAACTTATAATTTAGAATGTTAATAAATAAATATTAATTATAGAAACTAGTGTGACTTAGTTATATGTGGTATGACTAATAAAAAAACTTAGCTGACATAGGTGATAAGCGAATTAGATCGGGTTTTTCATATTTGAATTTATTAGTAATAATTGGTTGTATGTTATTTGGGCTTAGCAGATGTTCTCATGGATTACAACTCATTAGTTCATGGATAGTTTTGGCTAGACTTTGGTCTCTCAATTCAGCATACTTGGACGGACTCCAAGCAAGTATACCTTACTAAATGTACAATATTTTTTTGCATACCACTTTTTATATTCTTATTCTTTCATACATGCTCCTCCTATTTTGTTTACCTGCTTTCCTATATATGTTTCTCCTATTTCTAGGCTTTCATGTTGACCCCATTAGGCTGTATACGTGTACTTGAATTCCTATTACTTGTCTTTTCTAGTGTTGCTTGATTATATAGAGTTACATAACTTTTTACATACTTGTTATAACTCCATGAGCACCTAACTTGACATGCTTATAGTTCACTTGAGACAGAGAGGACAATCACTAGATAAGTGGGCTATATAATAGTATTTTTGTTGGTTGTTATACTCGGATGAGCTACAGTTGTGATGATGATATTCTGTTAGCCATTAGTTTCATGCTAAGATTATGATATTCTGTTATTCATTAGTCTCAAATGAGATGCGATTATGATTATTCTTTTGTCCGTTAGATTCATATGAGCTACGGTTGTGATGGTATCCATATAGCCCAAGTATTGAATGTTGTCCTTGATGTTGCATCTTCATATAGACTGGTTAGAAGTAGAGTACCCTATTTTATGTCATTTTCTTGCATATTTATTACTGTTACATTCGACATATTTTATTTATCTTGCTATGTCCCTTGTGAGGACATGGTGATCTCTCTAGGTTAATGCTGAGCTCACTTTATAGAATATAAGGATAGATGGATGGTTGATTATTACGTCTCCATGATTTAGGTATCGCTATTGGTATATTTATCGTACTTCAGTCTTCTATATTTTATCATGACACTATCTGCTTTATAGAATAATTTTGCAAGCTTTATTCTTGTCATGAGATTGTCCAGACAATTGTATTAAGGTCGGGCCAACTTTTTTACATAATCTATCTTGGTATTTGTATTCATGTGACATTGGTGTGTTATTATCTGATCATCATTAATGCACTTGGTTCCCATGTGAGATTATATTTTATGAATTATGAAATAGTTGGACTATCTAGTTATAATTAGACTTGCCTCTAGACAACGTATACGTATTTGAGTTGGGTTGTCCGCTTGATACATTGCTATCCATTGCCATGTACTCTGGACCTACGTATTTTGGGACTGGCGTGTGACATCAACTCCCACGACCTTCGTCAAGCAGCTGATAACGTGAGGGGGTTATTTTATCCACTTCTACCAACATCGCTATTTCCTTTGACAAAAGCTCCAACCTAACTATGTACATAGGCAATCGTTCGCCAATCGTTGGCCACCATTAGTCTCCCACAACTCGAACATAGGGAATAATTGAATCAACCACAAGCCACCTGACATCTCAAGAGGGTATCTCTCCTTTCTAGGGCTACGATCCCTACCAGTCATATTGGAACGCGGGCTACATATTATTCGTCACAAGCCACAATCACACCTAAGGAAGCTCCCTACGCGGCTATGACCGGACGATCATCTCTCAATAAATACTTGGCACTTCAAAACTTTTAAAAGGATGACTAATGCAACAACAGATCAACATCCTCGACACTATGATCCTTCTTGTCCTCCTGCTACACTTCCTATATCATTAATGTGTCCGATAGTCAACTGAACAAAAGGATTTCTCTAATCCGACCTCTACCGTCCCACTTTCCCATAATCTCGATCTTGTCATTACGTCATTGTACTTATACCCTCTTTATAATCCGATCTGATGATAAGTTCAATAAAATTTGTTTCCAACCTCTGACCATGTCTCTCGAGCACAGAAATATTAAGTTGGCTAGCGACTGCTCACCAGTGCATTCTCCAATGTACTGACCCCTTCTTCTACGGGTTCGGGGAGTCGCTTGGACACGCTGAGGCATTGGAGATCATTTGGAAACTGGAAGCTATTCAGATGGAGATATTTATTTTTTTGTATAGAAGGAACATAACATATGAAACATTGTCGATTGTAATAGTTTCTCGAGTTGTAAGCCTTGTGGCATCATTGATTGTAATAATATCTAGTGTTGTAATCGAGTTATTCTTTTGGTCTGGAGATGTTGTAATTTGGCTACAAATTATCAATAAAGAGAATCGCTTTGTATATCTTGTGTGTATTCATTTTTCTAATTATTTTTGCTACAACAACTTTGTTTTTGAGATGTTTTATCGACCGTGGTTGATATTTCTTGTACAAGTATAATTTAGACTTATACGACATCACCTCCAGTGGTGACTTTCAGTTCTGTAGAACCGAGACATGATAGAGGTAATTTTTTTTAACTTGACGAACTTGAAAGTATTGTTAGGAAAGTTGGTGGCGTTATCGTGGATAGATTACTTCTAGTAAGGCTAGCAGATTTAACATAACAAACGAGCTCTAAAATATATAAAAATGTAATGTAATAGGATATTACAACCAAATGTGATGTAAGTTAGGGACTTTACTCTGTTGAAAATGAGAGATGGACTTTTGCGTCCGTCGAGGCCTCACTTATCTCTAAAGAAATTGCTTTAATTTGATGATGACTAGTCTAGGGAGTCATTAGTATAACACCTTGTTAGGGAGAAAAATATAGTGATGCAGAGATAATCATTAACATGATGACAAGTCATAAGGCATAGAATGATATACTTACCCCATGTAAGTGCATGACCATAATCGCCTTCGGTGCAAAGTATATCATATTCTTATTCTTCAATGGATGGTAGAGGTTAAGAATCGTTATAAGAGAATTTCTACATTAAAGACGGCATTGTTGTCCACCTCTGAATCTAAATATGGATAATTTCCAATATCAACAGATTGATCTGTGATGTAATCATCATTCCCTTATTCACTCAAAAGTTTGGGAACATCGAGTCTTTCAATTTATTGCTCGATGATCTCGGCATGTCAGATTAGTTGTTCTCTTGTGTTGGTTGTGACATCTCCTACATGTGCTTTTAGTTGATCTTGGAAGTTATGCTTGCAAGTTTGCAACAACATGGACAGAGGTGTTCCATCACGACACCGAAAAGAAATATTAAAAAATCCCTTTATGAAGTCCTTAACAGGTTCTCCTATTTGAACTATATAAAGGAGTTTTGCCATGGTCACCTATTTGTTGTCATCATAGTATCTTGAAAGGAATTGCATCTTAAGGTCTTTCCATGAAGTGATTGAGCCTCTAGGAAGGCTTTTGAATAAATAAAAAGCAACTTCTTCAGGAGTTCCAATAAAAAGTTTGACTATGATGGCATCTTTGATTATCACATTATTGGTTTAGACCCGTAAGTGATAAATATGCTCACTTGGAGAGCCTTTGCCATTGAATAATTGTAATGTTGATGGCTTGAATTTGTGAGGATATGGAACCTTATTCCATTCAGGTGGATATGGAAGGATAACCCCTACTTCCTTCAATTCTCCCCTTTAAGTGAGGGAATCAATCTGAGCTTGCATGTTTCCAAATTGCTATGCTTGACATTGACAACCACTAGTTCACTCTGATTATCTACTAAATTAAGAGGAACATTCTCCTCGTTATTTGTATTGTGCTAAACCAAATTTTGTTTTACCATTTCCTCCATTTCATTAATAGTTGTATCTCGTGCTTCGTTAGCTTGCTCAATTGCCTCTATATGATGTTTAAGATCTTGAGAACTGGCTGTGGTCATATAAGTCGGCACTCTCTCTTTACTTTAGTAGAGTCAGTGGGAAGCATAAACATCATCAACATCTGATCATAATGCCGAAGAAGAATCTTTCTTCCGATATAGATGGCAACTCAGAGGAAGAAGGCATAGTTGTATTATCTTTGTTGCCTTGGAATTGACCCTCCAGGTGAATCAAACCCTACTATAACTATGAGATGAGGTTCAAATTTGATAAATACTAATCTATGGCGACTAGGTTATTGGCTACCTCTTGTCTCATACTTTGAGGTCTTCATGATATCCCACTCATCATATCGGCGAAAGCTACAATAATATCTTATCCTCCTAACATATTAGTCATAAAGATTATAATTTTAGCTCATGACAAAGTTGTTTTAGATTCACTGCTAGGAGGATCATGATATTTAGTACTACTTAACAGTGCATTCCCAAATATACTGACCCTGTCCTCCACAAATGTTGGAAACTACATAAAAGTTCGAAGGCATTAGGAGTTCCTCGAAGCATACGAAGTTTTCTTTCTGGAGCATCCCAAAGTTTCTCTAATTTTAAAGGTGATTTTTTCAATGTAATAAAGGGCATATGTATGTAACGATATTTTTTTATGGCACTTTCATAAATTGTATGTCGAGTTGGCATTTCCAACTGATTATGAGAAATTATGTACTCTGCTACAAGTTATTGAATAAAGGGAATTACTTCTTATTATAACTATGTCTATCAACTTTTTGCTTATGTGTCTACTTGTACCCTATTCAATATTTTACTACATGTGCGTATTCACGGCTGATACAAATACAATTTAGATTGTACGATATCACATACATTAGTGATTTATTGATTTGGCAGAATCAGAGTGTGACACTATATCCTTAAGTTGAGTGAGTCAATATATAATACATGTAATCGAAGTCCCTCACTCGGCACTAGAAAATTTGGTATAATGGTCCAGTCCATATCAAAATTATGTAAGAATTTCAAGTATGATGCTTGGTCTTATTTCATCCATGGCTGTTGTCTTTCTACAGTGCTCCAGACTACTCATCCTCTTCGAATTAGGCCTTATTCCTAATAAAATAATCTTTGTAACATTGTATTTTGGTTTAGTCATCTTTAAGTCAATAGAAGAGAATGATGACCCTTTTTCTGTAACAAAATAGAAGTAATACATTTGATAGTATTTATTACCTTAAATTATGAGAATACATACAACAAATAGGAGGGGTAAATTGGTTTTAGACCAATTGAATGGTCATATAACTAGTTCACGAAAAGGACGAGCACACGTTATTCCAAAGAAATTCATACTAAGGTCCACAGTTTCTAAAAGTTATCATTCTCTATAGCATAATAAATAGATAAACCAAATAAATCAATATTACTCAAACGAGAAACAATTATAAAGGAATAAATTTTTGTGGCACCAATAAAAGATTAATCTTGGAAATTCAAATAAGACTTTAGGTATGACAACCCCTACGACCAAAATTAAAGGTATGGAATATGCATATGTCACGACTCGCTCCCAGATGATTGGGTGTGAGTGCGTGAGTATGTCTATCCTATGCTGCAGCATCTGCGGTAGTGCACTATTTGTACCTTAATATCTCATGTTAACTACAACATAACATCCTAAATTATATATATCCATAAACCTCTCCCAAATGATTGGGTGTGAGTGCGCGAGTATGTCCATCCTATGTTGCAGTATCTGCAGTAGTGCTCTATTTATACCTTAATATCTCATGTCAACTACAACACAATATCCTAATCCATTTAAGTTATAGAGTGATTCAATGAAATAAAACAGAAATTATATGGTTTTACCTTGAAGATCAGAATAGGACGATTATGACACATGAAGCAATACAAGAGCGGTTAACCAATAGTTAACAGTCTCGAAAAGTGGATTGGAAGGTACCAATGTGTTTAAAATGATAAGAATAGTCGACAACCAGTGTCCAAAAGTCCAAAATTGTCAAGTTGTGAAAAAAATCTCCATCAGGGTCAAATAAAGCCGATTTGTTAGCCCCATAAAACACCAAAAATAAGATAAGTTAGAATAAATTCAAAGTAAAAAGTGACTACACATGCAAACTCAAAATGAAGAGACAAACAAACCGAAACTTACTAAATAGGAATTGGAGCCACAAATTACAAAACTGGCCAGCTCATGGTACCCACTAACATCGTTCCAAAAATGTTCGCAAAACTTGACGAAAATATCACCATAAGGGTAATTCAGCATTGTGAATCCTAGGGAACACATTTTGTTACTAATAACTATCATGTTCCTCTCCCAGAATACTGGATAAATATGAGGACGGACTTGGCCAATTATTCTGTACAAGGTATGAAAATGTCGTACGACGGTTACAGCTGTCAAGAAGATAAATGAGTGGACTCTAGCATGCTCCTAACATCAGTCTTAAGACCGATAAATCTTAGTATCTCAATACCTCAACAACAATACAAGAGTATATCATACATGAAAGTAAAGAGGCGACCCAAATTATATGTCACATATGATTATGAAGCTAGTGAATACAAAATGCTACACTAATAGAGTATAATTATACATGATCAAATATATCCGCCATGGTCTAATATATACATCATGTTGACCGTAGTCTCAAAAATAAAAGGAGCTAACTCTGTCTATTGCTGACACCACAAAATAAAGTAATCAAAACGAGAGGTGGAAAAAGGAAACTCATTCGCGAGCTTCAGCCTCAATCCTACAAGTGCGATCCATCTTGCTGGAAGTAAGGGGGATCCTAGCTCTCCTCGGGTAAATCTGGCCAAGTAAAACCAGTAGTGTCAGAACCCCAAGCAACAAGTACCACAAAGGAGCTCAAGGTGATGGGCAAAATCTATCAAAATATCATGCACAGAAGAGACATAAATAATAAATACGAGTCGAGACTAGTACGGTACCAATGTACTTGTCTCAAGAATAAAGTAACGACATAAATGAAATATTTAAACAAACTAGCTAACAGAGAAGGATAAAGTGACGAGCGGCAAGAGGGAATATGAACTACTCTAGATCAGGACCACAACCCTTAAACCAAACATGGACCGAGGTTACAGACTTTCACCTGAGAAGAACTTAGCACCCTAACTACGCGTCGGAAGAATGAGATACAAGGACAAGCTAGACGAATAGACAATCATTCATTGCACGACCAAATATGCCTATGGTTTGCTATAATTAACTAACTAGGGTTATCATAACCTAGTTACTAATAAATGTATGTTTTGAAGAATATTGCTACCACCGGCACTGTAGTCAACTCGAAAGACCAAGGGTATGCTTGTCTTGAAAGAATATACATCACAATCAAACACAACTTGTAATTGACATAAACTTGAACTTATCCGAAAATCATAAACTTGTTTAAAAATCATAACTTGTCTTGAAATAATAAACTTATCTTGTAGTCCTGAACTTGTCTTATAAACATAAACTGGTCTTGTAAACATAAACTTGTCTTATATGTAGTGCCCTGCTCTGCGTTGGCACTATGTACAAGAGATATTACTTTGTCGGCTCGAGCGAAAGCCTTCTTGAAGAGTTCTCCGATCGAAACACAAGACGATTGATCTTGGTGAGTGGGCAGAATATCATTCTCTAATTCTTGCACGTCTTAATAATGAATCTAATTTTTATAATGCTTGTTGTTACGTAGAGAATATTGGCATGAAAATGATAGAACGAGAACTTGCATGCTTAACTAGAGAACTCATATGCTTGCCTAAAAGAGATAGAACCCTTGCCATGCTAAGAAAGATAAAAATATTGTATGCTAGGTTACACTGACACGGTTATTGAACGAACTACTGCCATGCTAATAAGAAGAGTAAAAGATGTTGAACATGTTCCTTCTGTATATGCTAAGTAAAGGTAGTATTTGCATGCTTAGTTATAAAAGAGATAGAATAACTCCTTCCATGCTTGTTTAAAATAAAAACTGCTTGCTTGTTCCTTATCGTACTGAAAAGAGATAGAATTGCATGCTAGATTTATAGAACTGTTCTTGCCTGTTACTTGTTAAAAGAAGTAGATTGCTTGAACATGTTTCATTTATCACACTATATAGAGTTAAAACTGTATGAATAGCTTGAACTGCTACATCGAGACTAATAGTCCACCCTGAGGCTAGAAGTTCTTATTTACGGGAGGGTGTGGCTATTAGCCAAGAGAATTGAGAGATCTGGCTCTATTGGTTGATTGAAATACTTGCTTCTTCATGAACATATGCATCATATAGGATTTATCTGATAGAAGTGCATTCATGCATCGGTTTGACAACTTGTGCATTCATGCATCGGTAAGACTATGCATATATTTATAGATGTACGAGGTGACCCTAGTATTATTACGGATATCCCGTATTTACATTGACCTGTGACCCTGTAAATTGATAGTATACTGCCTTGTGTATACTGATGTACTGGTAAGACATGTGTAGTTTGACTGTCTGATTATACCGTATTTGAAGACATAACACCCATGCTTTTAGACGCACACTTGACCTTAGTTGACCAGTGTCACTCTAGTATAGCTGCTGAGTTCAGTATATTGTGTTTGTGTTTGTGCTAGTATAATGGTTGATGCTGTATTGTGTTATATTATATGTATATAGGACCATTGGACTGTTTTGCGAGACTTTAGGAGCAGGACATTGGTATTGCCAGCTAAGGACCCCAGGCGAGTATATTCTCTGATAGTTTCTTGTTTATGATATCCTCTATGTTCATTGTATTTAGTGTAGATATCCATATTTTTTGACACGATGGTTATATGGATTGGTATATCCGAATCTCGTTATGAGATTTTATTCCTTGTATATGGTGTATCTTGTACAAGTCTTGTTTCATTGATTATCTTGTGCATGTACAGACACTGATTCTCGGGAAGACTTGCTACCTTTCTAGAGTATCCCGTGCTATAGCGTACCATGGTTGGATCTACTATACCAGTCGGAGGTGGAAAGTATTTTAGTGTAGATATATGATCATACCCTTCATGTACAAGTCTTGTTCACATGTTAGTGTTGGTCATACACCGCACGTATGACTAGCCAGGCCATTATTCCTGTACAAGTTCCAAAGTCGATCACATGTTAAAGCTAGTACTCACACACTTAGTCATTAGTGTTCTTATTTATTATTATATTGTTTATTCTTGTATTTATTTCCAGTATTTTCTTTATTGTGTATCTCTTGTACATGTATATACATCTTGTATATTTACATCTATTTACTGCTACATAGTTTATATCATTGATGTAGAACTGCTGTTAGAGATGTACTTCGTTCCATCCTTACCGGAAATATTTTTTCAGACTGCGACTTAGTGGCCTGGTGTTCGACATTTTATGGACCACAGGGAGAGTAGCTGCGGCCTTGTACCTTGTAGCCAGTTGTGATTTCGGGAGGTCTAGCTGGGATCACTAGTTATTCAGTTAGTTTCTTTTAGCAGCTTTGGTACCGGATTTATTTTCGGCATAGTTTGAGACTTGGATGTTATTGTTTGAGTTAGACTATTTTGTTCAGACTTGTGATGTTATTTCGTTTATTTTCTTCGCTATCTTATCGTGCTTCAGTTGCTGTGATTGAGTATTCCATATTATATTGTGATATCTGTGTCTCCTTATGGAGTTGGATATTCATGAGAGATTGATTAGATAGTATCATGACCTAGACAGCATTCTACCGTCGATGCTGCGACATAGGCTGGACGTTCCCACGCTCTCGTGCCCCCATACTGGGTGCGGGTCATGACAGTCTTACAACTTGTGCACAAGGTTTATCTCTCGAGCGGTTCCTGGGGCACTGGTGATCATTCGGCCTGGGAGAGATCTGGAATACCTTGAGGCTAAAAGTCCTTATTTACGGAGGGTATGGATTTTAGTGTAGTGTTAAACCATGAGTCTCGACTGCTATTTTGAGCGTATTTTAGTGCATAACAACCATGCATCTTAGCAGATATTAGCCGATCTATCATTAGTGAGATGGGCTTGTATGTCCCAACTGCTATTCATGGTTTCCATGGGCCATCATATAGTTAGGGCGCATGTTAGGCTAACCTTCTTGCATACCTAACTATTTGATGCAGAGACGGACAGAAAATAAAACATTGTTTATATACACAAATTGTTGCTAACTTGTATATCTGCTGCAGGGATAACAGTTCGAATGAGGGTAAGAATCACTGATAAGTGATGTACTCATTAGTACATTGTGCTTGCTTTCTTGTATTTCTCCTAGACTTACATGTTAAACTTAAATATATTGCTGCATTGAATTGAAATGGATAGTCCACTAGAGATAGCTTATGTTCCTAAGAGAGATGAATATGAATCAAGATACAAGCTACGCACCGCAAGATAGAACACTACCACTATAGCATGCTTGAACGTATTGAATATGCAAAACGTTTCTAAAGATATGTTTTCGAAAGAAGTAAACTGACTCTGATCCTGTGCTTCATGCAATGAACCTCGGTAAAAGTAGCAAGACTACTAGTAATATAATGTTATATCACTTGCTTACTTAGTGTTGGTTTTAGTGAATGTTGCTTCTGTTCGTTGATTTATACTCACCCGTACTTTCTCTAAAGTGTTGAACCACCAACAGTTTGCTTATTCGCAGGTGCTGGATTGTTCGAAAAAGCAATAGCCGTGCCTTATCCCCAGGACCCAAAAATCTGGAGTCGATACCATGAGCCATATCGAGATGCTTTGAGCTACTTTTGTATAAAGTGATGTATTATATGAACGATGTCATTGTATTCGAGAGAGTGCTTAGCGAATTATAATCTCGGCCAAGCGCCGCTTGCAACATATCTTGATCATTAATAAAGAGCTTATTTCCGTAGTCCATTATATTATTTACTTTTTTGCAATATTGTGCCGCTGCTTTCATCTTGAATAGCTTACTTGCTTTTATTCAAAACTTTGGCCTTATGCAAGCGTAACTCAGGCTTGCACGACATCAAGCCCATGGAAGGATGATCGGTTCTGCAAGGCGCCATAAGAGGACGATTGGCCCCCTGCAGAATCGGGGCGTGACATAATGGTATCAGGGCAACTCGACCCTATGGCCATTCTACTGCTTCGCTTTAACTCAAGATGTTCTTTGCCACTTGATATCGTTGTCGCAATGACCGTTCCATACAATGAATCCGTAAATATTCTCAAAGGTGCCAAAATTTTTTTTATGGATTATTTTATTGCTTAAGAGTTGTGATTTGTGATTTCTGATTGCTAGAGTTTTCGATTGAGGATGGTGAGGGATAAGGATTATCGCTGCTCTGGATATCGAAAGTTTCTCCTTGAGTTTCGAGAACGAATTTTATTTGGTGGGTGAGTATGTAGTGCCTCGCTCCGCGTTGGCACTATGTACAAGAGATATCGCTTTGCTGGATAGTGCAAAAGCCTTCTCAAAGAGTTCTTCGATTGAAACACAAGATGATTGATCTTGGTGAGTGGACAAAAATTTATTCTCTAATTCTTGCACGCCTTAATAATGAATTTGAGTTTTATAATGCTTGTTGCTAAGTAGAGAATGTTCACATGAAAATAATAGAATGAGAACCTGCATGCTTAACTAGAGAACTCATATGCTTGACTAAATGAGATAGAACCCTTGCCATGCTAAGAAAGATAGAAATATTGCATGCTAGGTTACACTGACATAATTATTGAATGAACTACTGCCATGCTAATAAGAAGGGTAAAAGATGCTGAACATGTTCCTTCTGTATATGCTAAGTAAAGGTAGTATTTGCATGCTTAGTTATAAAAGAGATAGACTAACTGCTGACATGCTTGTTTTAAATGAAAACTGCTTGCCTGTTCCTTATCGTACTGAAAAGAGATAGAATTGTATGCTAGATTTATAAAATTGTTCTTACCTGTTACTTGTTAAAAGAACTAGATTGTCTGAACATGTTTTATTGATCACACTATATAGAGTTAGAACTGTTTGAATATCTTGAACTGCTGCATCGAGACTAATAGTCCACCCTGAGGCTAGAAGTCCTTATTTATGGGAGGGTGTGGTTATTCGGTAATAGAATATAGAGCTCTAGATCTATTACTTGATTAAATGCTTGCTTGTTCATGAACATGTATATCATATAGGCTTTATCTGATAGAAGTGCATTCATGCATCGGTCTGACAACTTATGCACAAGGCTTATCTCTCGAGCGGTTGCTAGGGAACTGTGGATCGTTTGGCCTGGGAGAGATCTGGAACATCTTGAGGCTAGAAGTCCTTATTTACGGGAGGGTGTGGCTTTTAGTGTAGTGCTGAACCATGAGTCCAAGCTGTTATTTTGTGAGTATTTAGTGCATAACAACCATGTGTCTCAGCAGTATTAGCCGATCTGTCATTAGTGAGATATGCTTGTACGTCCCAACTGCTAATCATGGTTTTTTTGGGTCATCATATAGTTATGGCGCATGCTAGGCTAGCCTTCTTGCAAACCTAACTGTTTAATGCAGAGACGGATATGAAATAGATCCTTGTTTATATATACAAATTGTTGCTAACTTGTATGTCTGCTGCAGGAATAACCTTTCGACAAAGGGTAAGAATCACCGATAAGTGATGTACTCATTAGTGCATTATGCTTGCTTTCTTGTATTGCTCATAGACTTGCATGTTAAACTTGAATATGCTGCTGCCTTGAATTAAAATGAATAGTCCACTAGAGATAACATATATTCCTAGAAGAGATGAATATGGCTCTTGATACATGCTGCACACTACACGATAGAACACTGCCACTATAACATGCTTGAACGTATTGAATATGCAAATTATTTTCAAAGATATATTTTTGAAATAAGTAAACTGGCTCTGATCCTGTGCTGCATGCAATAAACCTAGGTAAAAGTAGCAAGATCACTAGTAATGTAATATTTTATCACATGCTTACTTAGTGTTGGTTTTAGTGAATGTTGCTTCTGTTCGTTGATTTATACTCACCAGTACTTTCCCCAAAGTGCAGGCCCACCAACAGTTTGCATGTTCGTAGGTGCTAGATCGTCTGAAGAAGCGATAGCCGTGCCTCATCCCCAGGATCCAAAAATATAGAGTCGATGCCTTGAACCGTATCGAGATACTTTGTGCTACTTTTGTATAAAATGATGTAATGTATGTAACAATGTCATTGTATTTTAGAGAGTGCTTGAGTGAATTGTAATATCGGCCAAGCGTCACTTGCAACATATCTTGATTATCAATAAAGAGCTTGTTTTCGTATGTTATTGTGTTCTTTACTTTTCTGCAATATTTTACCGCTGCTTTTGTCTTGAACAGCTTACTTGCCTTTGTTTAACGCTTTGGCCTTGTGCAAGCGCAACTCAGGCTTGCACGATATCACGCCCATGCGAGGATGATCGGTTCTGCAAGGTGCCATGCGAGGACGATCGCCCCCCTGCAAAATTGGGACATAACATTGCAAGTGCCGCAGCACGTGTAAACTTGGTAGGTCATGGAGCTCTTGCCTAACAGGGTTTTCACATGCCTCATGGGACCCTTGAAGATCGGAGTAGTCGGTAGTGCCATATTCTTTCCTCCCAATGATCTAGGTAAATTCTTATCTTGTTTAATTATTCCCAAATTATTTCAAGTTCTCGAGTCATAGATACTCGAGGAACTTCTTATAATGACGAGTTACAGGTACGAGATTTTCACGAGTTCACTGGCGAACTTATCCTATCCACAACACGCGATACATTGGATAATACTCATATTCGATTGCCCGATGCCAAATGCAATAGGTTATTATACGCAAATAATTCACGGTATCATGAGGATCATAAACCCGTATCAATATAGGGAAGCACAAAATTCAACTATGCTCCAATACTAAACCAAGATAATAAATCAAAAATAAAAAAAATTAAAATAGATATAAAAATAGCCAATCATAGAAAAAATATGCAAGAGGAAAAAACTTATGCTGCTTGATGAAACTTCTTGCCTCATAGGCAACTTGCCTCATAGACACTTTGCCTCATTGACAATTTGCCTCTTGGACTGCTCGACGCATAACATGCTTCATGCATAGACAACTTGCCTCAAAGACAATTTGCCTCATAGACAATTTGTCTCATGGACCACTACAAAGAAAAATTGTCTTTCTTGACAGTCGATCTATTGACGTATGGTCAAAACCGTCAAGGAAAGCAGTTATCTTGACGGTTTTTGACATACGTCAAGAAAATACCCCTTTTTTATGTTAAATATCAAAATTTTACCATATTCCTTGACAATTTTAGATAAAGCGTAAAAAAAATCTATTGCATTACATGACGGTTTGTTGATAACCGTTAAGTAATGTATGTGTAAAAAAATTGCCGTACACATTTCAGCTGCCATTTTAGTATTTTTTTTCTTGTAGGACATATGTTGACGGTTGCTATTTAGAAACCACAGTATTAATCCCCCGAGCCTCTCCTTTTTTCTTGCCTCTCCTCTTTCCATACTCTCCTTCCTTTTCATTTCTTCACACTCCTGAAGAACATCCTCTCCGCTCTCCTCCTCTTCCTTCATCTTACCAAAACCCTACTTCTCTGCCATCTCATTTCCCTTCAAATTCCAGATTTAGTCTCCCAAGTCTTGATCGAGGACATGGAGAATGAGAACCACTCATCGGTGACCATGGTGACTAGATCTAGGGACGGCGAGGAAGAGGAGAGAGAAGGATCTGCTGGAGTCGCCAGGTTGTTCTCCGTCTCCATTTTTCTTGTATAATATTATATATGCTCTCCTCCACTACCTCCTCCCCAAATTTTTTACTAAAACCCAAGCCACCATGGAGATAGTGTCGGCCCTGCCGCTTCTTGTGATGCCTCCGGTAGAGACAGGATGTCGGAGGCCCTCTTCATCGTCTCCTTCTCCGCCGAGCTCTTCCTCTCCTCCCTCGCCGAGTCAGCCAGGGACTCAGCCCTGAGCAAGAAGAGGAAGACCAGTAAGATTGACACCCTCCGCTCTGCCGTCCGCATGCTTGCCCCCACTTCTGACTTCCTTCTTGACTGCCTCTCAACCCCCCCCCACCGCACCATGCCGCTCTTAAATCGGCTGCACCTCTCGTCGACAACCTACTCTCCTCCTGCAATTCCTCGCTTATTTTTTTTCCACCAATTTTTATATTATATTATATTTTTCTTCGAAAACTCTTCAATTCAAGAAAGAGAGAGAGAAAGAGATGACTCAAGATTTGGAGATGAAGGACGCCTGACCACTTTTCGATCTCGTCCCATCCAGATTATTAGAGAGTTTATTCCTTTTTTCTCTCTCTTATGGTTTAGATTATTCTGAGTTTCTGTGAGGTGTTTGTTTTAGATTTGAAGGAAATAGCTTTATTGATCAAGACCAGAGCCTAAGAAGGAGGTCTGGCATATCGAGTAGGCGATGCGCCTTACAAACCTACATCGCGTGAAGCTCACTTCCCCAGCCTCCCAGCATTTTTACCTTCCTGGAATTCACCCTCGGGCAGAGCTCTGAGGAGTACTCCAAGCTCTCCTCCTATCTCCCAAGGTATAACATGATTCTTGACTTTTGAGTATACATGGACTTCAAATGAGGAGTCAAGCAAATCACAAATGTACTAAATTTGTCACGCCCTAGTCCCAAAATACGTAGGCTAGGAATACGTAACATGCCAGCCGTATGTATATGGCAACACCAATATATTGAAACCATAAACCATAATACACACGCATACTGTAATATGAATATTAATTCACAAAGTGGTAAATATATTGTCAACACAAGTCACAGGCATCTATATCTCATCCACAACACAAATAAGAAAATATCAAATAAATAACTAAAGGTCTCAAATATGAAGTATCAAAGAATAATAGTCGAGTGGAGACAAATCCACTACCAATCGACTACATGAAAACTAAAATGATAGAGGAGATCAAAACCCTAATATAAGATAATGTCAAATAAGAGAAACAATAATAATATATCCATCATCAATGAACTATCACTGGTACTCAAAAGGTAAGACCTCCTCGACAGAGAATGAAGCGTCAGGTCCGAGTCCGTACTCATGCGGATACTCCTGATCGTCTATACCTGGAAAGGGACCAGGTCCTCAGAGGGACGTAACAAAAAACAGAAAAAAATATGCCATAATATACTAAAAGTAAACATTCAAGAGGGTCGCCTAACCGGTCAATATGAATGCAGTTTAAGAATAACTTTCCCGCGTATGGACTATATGGCTAAAATAATGGGATGGACGTAGTTCTCTTGGAGAACCAAGGGCCACAGGAGTAAAGTCATGGACGTCATAGGCCTGCAGTAAACAGTAGGGTCATAACGACTCGCATCTCCGGCGGAGCTCACAGCCAAAATAAGAAAAAGTGTAAAGGAGTCAATACACTTACTCATTGTTCTCCCCACCCAATGCTACTAACATGTCATATCCATAACATGCAATACCTCTAGTAACTGCCAAGTCTGCAAACATGATATTTCTATTGGCATATATTCCTTAACCGTCGTACGCCTTTACGTATAGGTGGCCAGCCAAACACACAAGTTCGTGTCCTACATACGGCTCACAACTCATGTAAAAAGGTGTCACGACCAATGAAATATAATAATACCTCAAAATCATGGGGTGGTCTCATAAAACTAGCTCAACATGTATAATATAAATAAAAGATAAAGGACAACGCAATCGTTGTTGCACCCAAGTATTCTTGGACGCACAGTTTTATATAGCAAAATAAATACAAATAAATAACAGAAAATAATTATGCATCAAATGAATGTAACTAAACAGTAATATGGCAAGGTATACTTGCCTGGCAAGTAATCCGTGAAATATAGACGTCCAAACGATGAGCACAAGGAATCGAAAAGTGGGGGCTATGAAGGAACGTCTTCGATGCTAAAATAAACATCACCAACGTCTCCGAAATTAGCGAGATAGTCAGAAAATACTATCATTTTGTCCAATTTGGACACATGAATAAAATAGTAATTTTGGGCCAAAGTGGGGTCTATGTGTGGTCCACTTTGCACCAAAATACGTGCCAGGAATAAGATCACTAAATAGGATAAATTATAGGTTAAACAAATCCTAAACGATGATACGAACTCAATGGTATGTCCAATTTTGGATTCCGGTGAGCTGATCATAATTTTGCCCATCAAGTCAAACTGTGGGACCCACGAATAGGCGGCTCGGTCAACTGTCTCAAAATCGCGTAAAACCCGGGTCACAAGACCAGCGTGATACCATGAATCCAATAGCGTAAGTTTTTTCATGTTCTGACGAGCGTGCACCAACTAATGGAGAAATTTGTAAAACTGCGATACCTAGAACTTTATAAGGATACGGGTTGATTCTGACGCGCACACGCGTTCGAATCAACTTCTGCGAAATCTTGCACTTCAGGATATACCATACGCTCCTTTTGAACAATTGGTACATGATGTGGTGGTCCAGTTTTTTGGGACGTACTCCGTATCACAAGTTTTCAAGTTATATAAAAAACAGAATTCGTAGATTTTTCCTGATTTTAACGCAATTTTTAGTACCGAAGTAATGGTCGATAATAAGCAAATAGTATATCGTTGTGATCCTAGTAATATAGGCTATCAGAAGGGTAAATAAAAACCAAATTATATTTACAGAATTAAAAGAAAATGGCCTTCCAATATAGGGCTTTCAACCTAGAAACTGTGAATCAAGAACAAGTCAAAACTATATTTTTTCATGATTTTTTGTGCATTTTTCTTGCTGATTTAAACATAAATTCTCGTGTAAGGTTACATAGTTGTAAACTAGGTTAGGTGGTCTATCCTTAAAAATTTATAGATCGAAAAATGATCGAACGTATTGAGAGAAATTATGCGAAAAAGGGGTACCTCTAAGCGGACTACTTATCGCTGCGCGGGATGTGTGGGGTCACGGTCGTGCGCCTGTGTTCAACGTCGAACGGCGATTGAGAAGGTGGTCGGGGGACGCTGATGCAGCCATGGGGAAGGTCGAGGAAGGGAACATGAGATGAAGGTTAGGGTTAGGTATTCAGATAACTATATGTGTATATATATAGTTATCGAGATGGGGGGAAGGTTTTCGCACGGTTCCGGGTCGTGGGATTCCAAGTCCATTTTGGACTTGAGCAATCGGGGAGGGGTGATGGGTTTCTACTTCTGTTGTTTCTATTCGATTGCAATTGGGGGGTTGTATTATATTTTATTATTATTATTATTATTTGTTTTTCTTTCTTTATGGTATAGAGTTATAACCATACACATATACATTTCTAAGTGTGTATATATATATATATATATATATATATATATATATATATATATATATATATATAACTTTTCCTAACATAAGTTAATTAGTTTATTTATTTTTTATTATCATTATCATTATCATTATTATTATCATGATCATGATCATCATCATTATTATTATTATTATTATTATTATTATTATTATTATTATTATTATTATTATTATTATTATTATTACCCTTATTATTTTATTTATTATTAATATTATTACTAACTATAGGTATGTTGTCATTATACGTTGTATTATTCCTATTAATATATACAAAAATCCTAGAAAATTAGGGGAGGTTATATTCTACCGTACTTAAAGAAATTTCGCCCTCGAAATTAAAACTAAGGTACGGTAGAAAATACAAATATTATGCGGTAGGAAAAGAACAAAGTAAAATCATACCTTGTTCTTCGAACAGATGTGAAAATCGTATACACATGTCATCCTCGCGTTCCCAAGTAGATTCTCCTGGCAAGTGATGTCTCCATGCCACGCAGACCAAAGGAATAGACTTATTCCTCAACAACTTTCCTCGACGATCAAGGATCTCCCCGGGTTGCTCTTGGTATGACAAGCTCGGCCCAATGGTGATATCGGAGTGATCGAGTACATGACTGCTATATGCCACATATCGCCTTAATTGCGACACATGGAATACATCATGCACTCCCTCAAGTGAATATGGTAGTGTCAGTCGATACGAAACTTCTACAACTCGCTCTAGCACGTCGAACAGTCTAATATACCTTGGACTAAACTTGCCACGTCCTCCAAAGCAAATAGTGCCTCTAGTTGGTGATATCCGCAAGAAGACATGATTGCCTTACTTGAACTCTAAAGTACGACGGTGAAGATCTGCCCACTGCTTTTGCCTATCTTGCGCTGCTCGCAAGTGCCCTTGTATCTTCTTCACTGTCTCTTACAGTGCCGACAACCAACTCTGGCCCCAATATATGACGTTCTCCCATGTCACTCTAACACATAGGAGACCTACACTTTCTTTCATACAATGTTTCAAACGGATCCATCTGAATGCTCGCTTGATAGCTCTTATTGTAGGAAAACTCCACAAGATGTATGTGGTCCTCCTATGATCCTCCAAAGTCCAACATGCATTTTCGTAACATATCCTCCAATGTCTGAATAGGATGCTCTGACTTCCCATCTTTCTATGGGTGATAAGACATACTGAACTTCAGACGAGTCCCAAGTCTTTCCTATATGCTCCCCCAGAAGTGAGATATGAAATACGAGTCCCTGTCTGACATAATTCTAACCGGAACGTCGTGTAATCTCATGATCTGTCTCAAGTACAAGTCAGCCAAAGCTTCTGTAGACTGGCCAACTCGGAAAGGCAAGAAATGCGCGAACTTGGTGAGTCGATCCACAATTTCTCAAACAGCATCTCGCCCACTTGGACACTCCGAAAAACCTGTGACGAAGTCCATAGTGATGCGCTCCCACTTCTACTTAGGTATCTGAAGTGGTTGCAGTAACCCTGCTGTCCTCTGGTATTCAACCTTGACCTGCTGACACACTAGACATTTGGCTACAAATCTCCCTTTTTATCCTATGCCACCAAAAGTGCTGACGCAAGTCGCGGTACATCTTGGTGCCTCCAAGATGAATAAAATATATCAAACTATAAGTTTCTGCCATCAGTCCTATCAAAGCTCCCTATTGGGAACATAAAGACGATCATCACATCATAATATCCCGGCCTCATGAATGCGCAATCATGTCTGCTCTCCAGTCTCTGTTCTCTCTCTCAACCTCCTGAATCTAGCATCCGTAGGCAAAGCTGCCTTGATCCTCTCTACTAGTGATGACTGCACTTGCAAGTCGGCTAGTGTCCCGTCTGATCCAGGTAATACAACCTCTATGACAAGCTCTTGCTAGTCCTCCAGTAACTCCCTCTGCATCGTCAAGAATAACGCCGTAGGCTTTCGGCTTAACGCATCTGCTACTACATTAGCCTTGCCCGGGTGAAAATATAGGTCTATCTCGAAGTCCTTTATCAACTCAAGCCACCGATGTTGCCTCTTATTCATCTCCTTATACGTGAAGACATACTTGAGGCTTTTATGGTTAGTATAAATCTTCACTCATTCCCCATATAAGTAATATCGCCATAGCTTTAAGGCAAAAATAACGGCTGCAAGCTCCAAGCTCCAAGTCATGAGTTGGATAATTCTTCTCATGTACTCTCAACTGTCTAGATGCATATGCAATCATCTTGCCATGGTGCATCAAAACACATCCCAAGCATTTTTCAGAAGCATCATTGTAGATCATGTAGCCTCTTGATCCTGATGGAATAGTCAATACTGGTGCTGTGGTCAGTCTCTTCTTCAAATCCTTAAAAGCGGCTTGACACTCATCTGTTCATATAAACTTTCAGTCTTTGTATGTCAACTAAGTCATTGACTCTGCTATCCTCGAGAGGTTTTCTAAGAACCGACGGTAATAACCTGCAAGTCCAAGAAAACTCCTTACCTCTGATGCTGATTTAGGAACGGGCCATGTCTCGACTGCCGTAATTTTCTTCGGATCTACTGAGATACTATCTCCAGTGACTACATGCCCAAGTAAGGAGACCTTATCCAAGAAGAACTCACATTTACTGAGCTTTGTATACAATTGCTCTCCCCTCAAGGTTTTTAAGACAATCCGCAGGTGCTTCTTATTTTCCTCATGACTCTTCGAATAGACAAGGATGTCTTCTATGAAGACAACCCCGAACTAGTCCAAATACTTATGGAAGACTCTATTCATCAAGTCCATAAAGACAGCTAGAGCATTGGTCAATCCAAAGGTCATGACCAAAAACTCGTAGTGTCCGTATCTCGTCCAGAATGCGATCTTCGGAATGTCTTGCTTTCGCACCTTCACCTGGTGATATCCCGATCTTAAGTCTATCTTCGAGAATACCTTGGATCCACTAAGCTGATCGAATAAGTCATCAATACATGGCAGAGGGAACTTATTTTTCACAGTCATAATACTCAAGGATCTGTAGTCAATGCATATGCGCACTGACCCATCTTTTTTAGGTACAAACAACACTGGAGCTCCCCAGGGTAATGCACTTGGTCGGATGAAGCATTTCTCTTCTAACTCCTTCAACTGTGCCTTCAGCTCATTCATATTCTTCTTTGACAATCTAAAAATATACGATATTATCGGTGCTGCTCCTGGTGTTAACTCAATCGAGAACTCCACATCTCTGTCGGGTGGTAGTCCTGGAAAATTCTCTGGAAAGACGTCCTCAAACCCTGAAATGATAGGGTGATAAATAACTTCGTCTAATTCCATCTGAACACCATCACTAACCTTTGTAGATCCTTGTGCGAACTTGAGCTCTAGCTGGCCTGGTACCTTAAAAAGAATGCTTCCTCCATAACAGTCGAAGAAAGCATGGTACTTGCTTAGCCAGTCCATCTCAAGTACAATATCAAAGTTTGGCATAGGAAAGACCAAGATTCGAGCCTTCATCTCTCTGCCACGAATCACTACAGGGAAAAATCTAGAAACACGACTAACAGGTACAACTCTCCCCGGTGAGAATTCTAACACAACTAGGCAAAGGTGTAGTAGAAATATTGTGCTTGGAGAGAAAACTAGAAGATATGAACTAGTGTGTGGCTCCCGTATCAAATAATGTCACAGCAGGAAATATAGAAACAATAGTAATACCTGCTATAATATCAATCTTCTGCTATGTATCATCCATCTCCATAGCAAAAGCCTGTCTAGTCCTTTGAGGAAGTCCCTATGGTCGGGCCTTCATAAACTGGTCCTCTTGGGTAGGTAGCGGTAGTCCTCGCTGAAATCCTTTGCATGATGGAGGTCGAGGTGCTTCCACTCCTGGTGCTCCTGGTCTCGTCATCTGCTGGGCTGGTTACGGTGCTAGAAGTGTTGGCCTCTGCATCGATTGAGGAAGTGACATGGTTTGTTGCACCAGACAATCCCTCACTGAATGTTGTCTCGATCCACACCTCAAATACTGGCCCAGTCTAACTCGGCAATCTCTCTGAATATGCCCTATCTTTCTACAGTGATGGCAAAGGGGCTTCTCTCTGGGCTGATAGGGTGCCGCTCTCTGCAGCTACTGTGGTTGTTGCTGCACAAAAGGGCGCCTAGTGGGTCTATCCTGAGGCACTCTAACTGATGTTGCCGGTGTAGGGCGTCTCAGTGTCTGCTATGACTCCTTCAAAAGGAGCTCCTGACTTCTCGCTTCCTTCAGAATTGCTGCATAGGATATCCTCGACTGCGAAGTAGTGAAGGGTCTGATGTCAGGGGATAGCCCACGGTGGAATCTCTTGGCCCTCTCTAGCTCAGTAGGAATCAACATCTCGCCAAAATGACTCAGCCGGCTAAATTCTGTGTCATACTCGTCCACCTTCATGTTCCCTTGCTTTAGGTGAAGTAACTGATCATAGAGGACATCACGAACATTGGCAGGAAAGAACCTCTCGTTGAAGAGTTCACAGAACTCCTTCCATGTCAGGTCGGTGCCATACTGTCTCTACTCAGCCTTCCACCAGTGGTGAGCGTTGTCCTCAAGTAACAGATCTACTGCTGTTATCCATAAGTCCTCGGGTAACTGTGATGCCTTCAGTAGCTTCTCGGTGCTGATGAGCCACTCAGAGACTTCCAGCGGTGTCTCCGTGCCTCTGAAGTGCTTTGGGTTCATTTGAGTGAAACCCTTGACATTGCCCTTATAAGGTCATGGTGCTGGGGCTGGTGCGGGTACTGGGGGTGGTGGTGGAGGAGGTGGTCTGTTTAGTACAGCCATAAGAGCTTATCTCAGTAGCTTATTCTGCTGCCACTGAGCCTGCATCATAGCCTGCATAAACTGGGTCGAGGTAACAAATCCCGTCAGGCTGCGAAAACTTCAAAGGTGGCATGAAGGGTATCTGCAATAAAAACTGGGGTGGTGCTGGCATACTCCCACCTTGGGGATTTGCAGTCTGCTGCAACTGGTGCCCCACTGGAGGTACGAAAGACTGAGGGTCTGTCTGAACTTATGGGGGGTATCTAGCCTGCTTGCAACGGTTGTCCCGGCTGGAGAGATATAGTCAGGGTCATCATCGAGGAAGGCAAAACTCTACATTACTTCTTAGTCAGGGAGTCGCCAGCTGTGATGGCGAGGTGAGCGGCATATCCATTTGAAGGATTCATCTTGCTGGACACGAAGATAAGGATAATGTTAGAACAAGTTCAAGGTAGACGAAATTCAAGCAGTCAAAGAGAGTACGAAATTAGAGTTCAAAAGAGGTGATTAAATAAGTGGATGAGATCCTATTTTCTAATCCTATTTGCAGGCTTGCTCGATACAGTAACATAATCGAGATAATATACTCTAAACCTGCTTGGGCCACCACAAAAATATATCATATCCCAGTCCCAAAATACGTAGGACTAGGAATACGTAACATGCCAGCTGTATCTATATAGCAACACCAATATATGGAAACCATAATACACACGCGCACTGTAATATGAATATTAATTCACAAAGTGGTAAATATATTGTCAACACAAGTCATAGACATCTATATCTCATGCACAACACAAATAAGAAAATATCAAATAAATTACTAAAGGTCTCAAATATGAAGTATCAAATAATGATAGTCGGGTGGAGACAAATCCACTACCAGTCGACTACATCAAAACTAAAATGATAGAGGAGATCAAAACCTTAATATAAAATAATATAAAATAAGAGAAACAACAATAAGATATCCATCAACAATGAACTATCACTGGTACTCAGAAGATAAGACCTCATCGATAGAGAATGAAGCGCCAGGTCCGGGTCTGTACTCCTGCGGATATTCCTGGTCGTCTATACCTGGAAAGGGACCAGGTCCTCAGAGGGACGTAACAAGATACAAAAAATAGTAAGCCATAACATACTGAAAGTAAACATTCATGAGGGTCGCCATAACATACTGAAAGTAACCGGTCTATGAGAATGCAGTTTAAGAACAACTTTTCCTAGTATGAACTATCTGGCTAAAATAATGGGATGGGCGTAGTTCTCTTAAGAGAATCAGGGGCCACGGGCATAAAGTCGTGGACGTCATAGGCCTGCAGTAAATAGTGGGGTCATAACGACTCGCATCTTCGGCGGAGCTCACGGCCAAAATAAGGAAAAGTATAAATGAGTCACATACACTTACTCATTGTTCTCCCCACCCAATGCTACTAACATGTCACAACCATAACACGCAACACCTCTAGTAACTGCTGTAGAAGCATGAAAAATATGCGGGATAGCTATACGCGGCGTATTGAGGCAGAGCAGCGTAAACAGAGGACCACGGAGCCATCAGCGTACAACAGAGCTTTTCCACTGAGCACAGCGTAAAATATGATTTTATTAAAGATTAAAATCACGATTACATATGAGGGAAATCCAGTCTACAAGGGTTTTTTCTCCATTTTTGTGGTTAAATATGAGGGAAATCCCGTCTACAAAGGGCTTCCTCATCGTCGTCTGAAGATCGCACCCAGAATCTGTTCTGCCAGCTTCCCGCATTGGTGAAGATCATCCTCTTCTTCCATGGCAGTTCATCGACATCCACAGTCGGTGAACAAGAAGATGATCAGTGGCACAAGGATGCAGAACTGGGCATAGACCCATACTGCCAACAGAAGAAAAGCAGGGTAACTCTGCTTTCTTACATCCCGCGCCACGGAGGTAACGGGAGAAGGTGCCACTTGCAAGCAGCGTGATGAAATACGATTCTTTTTCTCTCCCGAAGAACCACCACACAAAGTTGCTGATTATCCTGTCACTATCACGTTCCGAAAACAGGGGTATTTTTGACTTTTTATAATATTTAATATTATGGTAGTTACAATTAAGTACTTGCATGATAGTATATTTGATTTAAATAAATGTGTGATGTGTAATTTAAATATAATATTATTACAGTGTTAATTTATTTTGAGCTAGTAGACTTGACCTAGAAGTCCAGTAGGTGAACACCTGTCGAAATTATAGAATTCTGTATTTAATTATTTTATCTAGAATTTATTTATTGGAGATTGTAATTAACTACCGTATTTTAATTAATTATTGCGCATTGCCTTTGCTTCGATATTTGGAGCACTATCCTGACTTTTGTCTTCCAACAAATTTCATAATCTTGCCCTAGACATGCCCGCCTTCCATTCTTCTATTTTTGCAACTCATAATTATGCTCTCTGTACATTATTTCTAGCCGCACAAAAATCGTCGCGGATGTTATTTAATAAATTCCTATTTTTGTATCGTTGTGCATTCCAATTGAAATTGGAGGCAATCTTGACCTATTTTTTGTACGACCCAAATTTGGGTAATATCCTGTTCTGAGTCTACTTCATTATTGGTATTGATGACCTGACCTGATTTTGGCCCCATGTACTCCTAATTAATTTTAGAACACAACTTACATTTATTTCTAATTAAATTGAGGATACTATTTTAACCGATTCTGAAATCCCAATTTAATTCCAGCGCCCTGCTAATTGAGCCCGTACCAAACCTATAGCGCCCCCTGATCCTACAAAATACCGGACACCGAATCGCCCGCCAAATTTTCGTCATTTTATGCGTCTGTGCAAATACCCAAATTTAAGGGAGTTAATTTACAAATTGGCATTTTTGGTGTTAACACCCATTTGTTAAAACCAATGAGGAATCCCTAATATTTTACTAAACCTCACCCTCATTCCCAAATAAAATTCCTCATGACCCATCTAGACCACTCATTTAAAGGGGTCAATCACCACCCTTTATTCCATACCCTCTTCCTATTTAAAGTAACATCAACCCTAATCCCTAGAAAACCTAGGTTTCCCCACCTACTCACAAGCCCTCATCTCCCTCAACACCAAACCGTAGCCTCCTTCATTCTAAAACTTCTTTTCTTCTTCTCTTTCCTTTCTTCTTCTCCTTCTTCCTTCCTTCTTCTTTATTGTTTTTCTTTCTTCTTTCATTTGAATTTAAAATTCAAAGAGATAGTTGGGGGGAACACTGTTCATTCCCCTCTGCACCTTACCGGCTACTGAGCCCGACCCGGCCGGCGCTGCCTCGACGCGTCCGGCGGCCAGCTCCCTCCGGCCCGTGCGACCGTCGACTCCCATCAGCCAGCCTCCGACTCCCCCTCCATTCTTCCCGACTCCCCGCTGCGACTGCAGCCGACTGCCCCCGACTCCCTGCTGTGAGCTCCGACGGCGAGCTCCACCCGACACCTTCTCCGGCGGCTCGTTCCCAGTCTCCGACCTCCCACCCTCGAAGTCGACCGCCCTCCGCTGTTCTTCCCTTCTCCGGCGGTGAGCTCTTCCTCCCTCCACCTGTACAGCCGGCCGAGCCCTGCCCACTCCGGTGACCAACCGAGACCCCGGCCCTTTGTGCACTCCGGCTGGCCGAGTTCCGCTGCACCCTGCAGCCCGACCACCTTGCTGTCAGGTCAGCCAACCCTTCCGCGGCCTGCTCCTCCGGCCGCCAGTGCTACCACCATCACCACCACTACTCCCCTCTTCCCGAGCCGTGCTCCGGCGGTCTCCGGCCAACTTCCGGCCAGCCCCCCAACACTCTGTAAGTCCCTCTCCCTCTTCCTCTATATATATATATGTATATATATATATATATATGTATATATACATACGTATATACGTAGGAGTATAAATTAATATAGGTATATGTATAATAGTTATCTAATTAATGTTTTAAATACATGAATATGTATAGCATTTATTTAATTAATATTTGAACACATAATGTATAGTATATATATATAATGTATTAGTATGTTAATGAATTAATGTATTAGTATGTTAATGAATTAATGCATTAGTATGTTAATGTAATTAATGTATTAGTATGGTTAATGTAATGTATTGATAAATTAATGTAATTAATGTGTATAATTAATGATGATATATATATATATATGTACATGTATATATTTAATATGAATTATATATATATATATATATATATATATATATATATATATATATATATATATATATATATATATATATATATATATATATACGTATTCTAGTACGTATGATTAAATTGATATATATATTGTGTATATATATATATATATATATATATATATATATATATATATATATATATATATTGGTTATTTTATATATATGAGATATCTAGTTAATAAAAAGCATATACTAGTACAAACTAAATTCATATATTAGTATTATGTATTCCTCATATATGGTAGTATTATATTTTATTGGTATATCTGTATATATATTATGTATATATATATATATATAGTATAAATTCAATTTGGTATATACATATTTGTATTTCAATTATATATATATGGTAGGTATTAATGATTAAAAACAGGTAATGTGTCTTATATATCTATCTGCTAGGTGATTATAGGTGACCAGTATCATACCTAGAGAAGTCCCGAACTCAGCATTTTTAGACTGTGTTAGTGTAGCATCTGATGCAAATGTGGTTTTGCTTTGTGATATATTTCTAGGACTGTTGGTTTACCCAGGGGATACTCTGGAACAGGACATCAATAATTACCAGCTAAGGACCCAAGGCAAGTACATTCTCTGATAATTTCTAATTCCTTGATAATTTCTATAAGTTCAATAACCATGAAATGTTACATCTGAATCCTTGACACTGTGCTACACGGACTAGTATAGCTTGGATCTGCAGTCATGAGATGTTACATTGATTATCGTTGACATTATACATGACATGTATATTAGACATCGTACATGATAGATTGGACTTGCTCGTGTATCGTGACGTGTCATGGTTGGATCCACAGTACTAGTTGGGGGCGGGGAAGTAGTTAGTAAGAAATGTGATCATAACCTCTTATTGTAGTGTAGAATAATGTAAATGTTAATTATGCTCTTCACCCATGATTAGCCAGGCCCTATAGCTATCGTACATGTTCCCAAGCCGATCACATTTCGAAACTACTATTTCAAACACTTAGAGTAGATTACAGTTCCCTATTTTAAATCATATACTACATCACCCGTATATGATACTGTTCCTTGTTCTTTTTATTTTCATACATGCACTGACTGTATCATATTGCCTATTGCCTGTCTCTTTACATTGCCTGTCTCTTTTTAATTGCCAGTCATTTATTTCACTGTCTTCTCAGTAGCTAGCATCACATGTTTATTGCTTTATAGTCCTTATCAATTTAATGGAACTGTTATTTGAGATTGTACTTTGCTCCTTCCTGACTGGAAACATTTTTCCAGACTATGCCTTAGAGGATCGGTAGCTAACACTTTATGGACCATATGGTGAGTAGCTGCAACTTGGGCTTGATAGTTTAGTTGTGATTCCGGGAGGTCTAGCCGGAATCACCAATCTTCTAGTTAGTTCTTTCAGTAGACTATTTGGTACCGGATTTGTCTTCGGTATTTTATTGAGACTTGAATATTTGTTGAGTTCAATTATTACTTTAGACTTGTGTTGTATTTAATTTTTGTTCGCTATCTTATCGTGCTGTAATCCTGTGATTGAGTATGTGTTCATTTTAATTGTGTCATCCGTGCCTCCTTATGGAGATTGGATGCTTGTGTGAGATTGGCTAGATAGTATCAAGACCTTGACAGCGTTCTACCGCCGATGCTGCGGCGTAGGCTGGACGTACCCACGCACTCGTGCCCCTAAACCGGGTGCGGGTCGTGACACATTTTTAGTGGTGGCCCATGCAGGTCTGACTTCGCAAGTTGTGCGATGTCGTGGTAGTGAGGCATCTTTGTTACACTACTGCGTACCTGCGATAGGATCTAGGACATAGGATACTAGGACGAGAGCGAATACTCAATCACAATTCCTTGAGAGATTCCTGGGATGACCCCTGAGAATCTTGTTATAATTTCCAATTTAAAATCATTTCCTTGTTCCGTCCATTCTCACTTGTTGATTGTTGATCAGGTATTAAATTAGGATTTTGGTTTCATAGTATAGTTTGATTTCATATTAAGATGATTTGCAGACTGATTTATGGTATTATCTGATGACGCATGTCGATGAGGACAGCGAAGAAGATTAACACTAGGGCTATTGGATTACTAGATATGGATTTAAATTATAATTTGAAGATTGAAAACGAATTTCATTTTTGAATTTTAAGAAGTTGAGATATTATGTTATTAAAATTTATTTTGAGGAATTCAGATTCGATTCAATGAACATAGACAAAACTGTAAGAATTTTTGGAAGTGATAAAATTTTCATTCAGTATTTGAATGTTTGACTTTGAGGAAGGTATATGCATTATACTTTAAATTTTTTGAGGAGTTAGTTTCGAGGACCTTGTTTGGAGGATAAAATCTTATAGTGAGAGAGATATATTAGTATATAGTAGATGAGGTGCATATGTAAGGATATGATGGCTTGAGCATGATTGAGATTTCACTACCAACTGGCTTAGGCGTTCATCTAGGATTGTATTAGAGAGAGAGCAGTACTTAGTATAGTGTGTTGCAACTGTTATGCACTTGAGTGATAGGAATAACTAGTATCAGCGATTGCAGTAGGTAAGGAAGCTAGCAGTGAGTATGTTTCAAGTAGAACTGTGGTACCTAAGGGGATAGAGGTATCAGACCATGGATGTATCTTTGACCTGTACAATCACAACTAGGAATGTTATTCCAATATATTTATCTTGAATGTTGCTTCTTTAGAACTGTACTGTTCTTCCTTGATGATATCGCATTTTTGCCTAAATTGATTCTTTGGGATCTGTCTTCAGGATGTCGCCGCAGACACGGTCTATGAGAGCGGGAATATCAGCTTTAGAGGGGTCTGCCACCTCTCCACCCGAGGGACAGACAACCGTAGTTCCTCCTACATCTCCGATGCATGAGTGTCTGCACTTTTCGGGGATCCTCCTCCCCCACCTGTTCAGAAGATTGCCACAGCTATGACGGACAACCTCCCACCTCTACCGACTCTGATTCCCGGAGGTTTGCCCATTGACGGGACGCAGATGTTTACCTTGATCCAGGGCATGGTAGATGCCCAGAGAGTGACGGCAGACGCTCAGCGAGTTCAAGCTGAGGCTGAGAGGGTGCAAGCAGAAGCGCACCAGGCACAAGCCGAGCTGATGAGAGAAAGCATGGAGAATGCTCATCAGGTGACTCTCCAAGCTTTGGAGAGAGTAGCACAGTACCAGCAGTTTCCTGGCCAGCAGCAGGAGAGATCAGGCACTATAGTGGATTTCAAGAGGATGATGCCTCGAGAGTTTAAAGGCACCGAAGGGATACTCTACGCTGACGACTGGCTAGAGGATATAGAGAGGAGCCTGCGATTGACCCAAATTCCGGAGAACTTACAGATAGAAGCCGCTGGCAGTCAGATGTTCGATATCGCACTCACGTGGTATCGCACGGAGCCGAGAATTACTGTGCAAGGTCTTACTTGGGAGACCTTCAAGGAACTCTTCAAGGAGAAGTTCTTTCCCGACGTGGCATTGGAAACCTTGGAAAGTCAGTTTCATGACTTGGTTCAAGGAAACATGTCGGTCGACGAGTACGCTGCAAAATTCTGTCGATTGAGCCGTTTTGCATCGTCTATGATTCGGGACCCAGGAGATCGAGCCCGGAAATTTAGAAAAGGACTGACGAGAGAGATTAGGTCGCGCACTTCTGGTCGTCGTACCGCTACCTTTGAGGCTATCTTGATGGATGCTCAGATTGCAGAAGAGGATCTGGATCTCAGGCCTAAGAGGAGTCACAATAATTTTGGAGATACGAATAGTAGCACAGGACCGGCCAAGCATCCCTGTATTCAGCACCAACAGCAGTACCAAGTAACATTTCATATTCAGCAACAACCATGGACATTTCAGCATCCACCGCAATACCTGGCACCAGTTCCTATCCAACAACATCCATGGGCGTATCAGTATCAACAACAGTACCAGGCACCAGTCCGTGTTCAGCAGAATCGGCAACAGCCTCCGAGAGAGACACAGTAGACTTGTCATTTCTGTAAGAAGCCAGGTCACCTTTGGGATAGCTGTAGAACGAGACTAGGACTTTGTTTGCACTGTGGCGCTGTGGGACATCGAGTAAGGGATTGTCTTCTAGCCCCTTATCTTCCCAGCCAGCGTGCAGCTTCAGATTATAGAGATCCAGTTAGGCTACCTGTGGAACCGTATAATGCTCAGCACCCGCGAAGGGAACCACCCCAGCAGGGCGGGGCATTTACGATGACGGTCAAGGAGACCGATACTACAGGTAATGTGTTAGCAGGTTCTGTTCTTTCCTTCCTTCTGTCCCTCCTTATTTGATTGATTGATTGATTCCTTAGTACAATAGTTGTGTGCATGATTTCCTTGTTATAATATAGTTAGTTGTACACCCTGATACAGAGACTGCAATACCATGACAAAAGACACTATGACCGTACATATTCCCCTTGGGTTGCATGTTGTATGATTATAGGAAAGATTTTTAGACCAGGATTATTGGGGTTTGACCATGACGAAGATTCATGAAGGAGTTATGACTTGACAAGAGAGACAGGATGATTAAAATTCAAGGATAAATATTGATTTAAATAGAGGGTTAAGAATTTAACATGGCAGAATTTATGATATATTAATTCCACGAAGGATATGATATGATTGAGGTTATCATTAGAATTTGAGGAAATTAAGGAGATTGTCATTAAATTATTGGATTGCAAGTTATGAATTTTTAAAATGTTATATTTGGATGTTGCATTTGGAGAATCCTTAAGTATCACATTGTTGAGTATTTTGAGGAAAGAGGAAATCGAGGAATAAAATTATTGATGGACTAATGTTTGAATTCAAACTTTTTGGGACGAGATTACATTTTATATGTGCATTGATTAAAATCAAATTAGAGGAGTGGATATTAAATTCTGAGTATTGAATTATTAACTAAAACTTTCAAGGAAATTTTTGATAAAAATGAACTTTGATTTTATTTCGAGGATTTTTCAGGAATGCAATAACTTCAGAATTTTTAAAAGTTGTGAAAAGGCATTGTGGATTATTACCTTATTTCATGGATGATGAATTTAAACTTTGAGGGAAATGATAATGTGTATGATAAACGCTACCTTGAGGATTTTAAATTTCGAGGACGAAATTCTTTTAAAGGAGGGTAGACTTGTCACTACCACGTTCCGAAAACAGGGGTATTTTTGACTTTTTATAATATTTAATATTATGGTAGTTACAATTAAGTAATTGCATGATAGTATATTTGATTTAAATAAATGTGTGATGTGTAATTTAAATATAATATTATTACAGTGTTAATTTATTTTTAGCTAGTAGACTTGACCTAGAAGCCCAGTAGGTGAACACATGTCGGAATTATAGAATTCTGTATTTAATTATTTTATCTAGAATTTATTTATGGAGATTGTAATTAACTACCGTATTTTAATTAATTATTGCGCATTGCCTTTGCTTCGATATTTGGAGCACTATCCTGACTTTTGTCTTCCAACAAATTTCACAATCTTGCCCTAGACATGTCCGCCTTCCATTCTGCTATTTTTGCAACTCATAATTATACTCTCTGTACATTATTTCTAGCCGCACAAAAATCGTCGCGGACGTTATTTAATAAATTCCTATTTTTGTATCGTTGTGCGTTCCAATTGAAATTGGAGGCAATCTTGACCTATTTTTCGTGCGGCCCAAATTAGGGTAATATCCTGTTCTGAGTCTACTTCATTATTGGTATTGATGACCTGACCTAATTTTGGCCCCATGTACTCCTAATTAATTTTAGAACACAACTTATATTTATTTCTAATTAAATTGAGGATACTATTTTAACCGATTCTGAAATCCCAATTTAATTCCAGCGCCCTGCTAATTGAGCCCGTACCAAACCTACAGCGCCCCCTGACCCTACAAAACACCGGACACCGAATCGTCCGCCAAATTTTCGTCATTTTATGCGTCTGTGCAAATACCCAAATTTAAGGGGGTTAATTTGCAAATTGGCATTTTTGCTGTCAACACCCATTTGTTAAAACCAATGAGGAATCCCTAATATTTTACTAAACCTCACCCTCATTCCCAAATGAAATTCCTCATGACCCATCTAGACCACTCATTTAAAGGGGGTCAATCACCACCCTTTATTCCACACCCTCTTCCTATTTAAAGTAACATCAACACTAATCCCTAGAAAACCTAGGTTTCCCCACCTACTCACAAGCCCCCATCTCCCTCAACACCAAACCGTAGCCTCCTTCATTCTAAAACTTCTTTTCTTCTTCTCTTTCCTTTCTTCTTCTCCTTCTTCCTTCCTTCTTCTTCTTTATTGTTTTTCTTTCTTCTTTCATTTGAATTTAAAATTCAAAGAGATAGTTGGGGGAACACTGTTCATTCCCCTCTGCACCCGACCGGCTACTGAGCCCGACCCGGCCGGTGCTGCCTCGATGCGTCCGGCGGCCAGCTCCCTCCGGCCCGTGCGGCCGTCGACTCCCATCAGCCAGCCTCCGACTCCCCCTCCATTCTTCCCGACTCCCCGCTGCGACTGCAGCCGACTGCCCCCGACTCCCCGCTGTGAGCTCCGGTGGCGAGCTCCACCCGACACCTTCTCCGGCGGCTCGTTCCCAGTCTCCGACCTCCCACCCTCGAAGTCGACCGCCCTTCGCTGTTCTTCCCTTCTCCGACGGTGAGCTCTTCCTCCCTCCACCTGTACAGCCGGCCGAGCGCTGCCCACTCCGGCGACCAACCGAGACCCCGGCACTCTGTGCACTCCGGCCGGCCGAGTTCCGCTGCACCCTGCAGCCCGACCACCTTGCTGTCCGGTCAGCCAACCCTCCCGCGGCCTGCTCCTCCGGCCGCCAGTGCTACCATCATCACCACCACTACTCCCCTCTTCCAGAGCTGTGCTCCGGCGGTCTCCGGCCAACTTCCGGCCAGCCCCCCAACACTCTGTAAGTCCCTCTCCCTCTTCCTCTCTCTCTCTCTCTCTCTCTCTCTCTATATATATATATATATATATATATATATATATATATATATATATATATATGTATATATATATATATGTATATATATATATATATATATGTATATATTTATACGTATATACCTAGGAGTATAAATTAATATAGGTATATGTATAATAGTTATCTAATTAATGTTTTAAATACATGAATATGTATAGCATTTATTTAATTAATATTTAAACACATAATGTATAGTATATATATATATAATGTATTAGTATGTTAATGAATTAATGTATTAGTATGTTAATAAATTAATGCATTAGTATGTTAATGTAATTAATGTATTAGTATGGTTAATGTAATGTATTGATAAATTAATGTAATTAATGTGTATAATTAATGATGATATTTATATATATATGTACATGTATATATTTAATATGAATTATATATATATATATATATACGTATTCTAGTACGTATGATTAAATTGATATATATATTGTATATATATATATATATATATATATATATATATATATATATATATATATATATATATATATATATTGGTTATTTTATATATATGAGATATCTAGTTAATAAAAAGCATATACTAGTACAAACTAAATTCATATATTAGTATTATGTATTCCTCATATATGGTAGTATTGTATTTTATTGGTATATCTGTATATATATTATGTATATATATATATATAGTATAAATTTAATTTGGTATATACATATTTGTATTTCAATTATATATATATGGTAGGTATTAATGATTAAAAACAGGTAATGTGTCTTATATATCTATCTGCTAGGTGATCCTAGGTGACCAGTATCATACCTAGAGAAGTCCTGAACTCAGCATTTTTAGACTGTGTTAGTGTAGCATCTGATGCAAATGTGGTTTTGCTTTGTGATATATTTCTAGGACTGTTGGTTTACCCAGGGGATACTCTGGGACAGGACATCAATAATTACCAGCTAAGGACCCAAGGCAAGTACATTCTCTGATAATTTCCAATTCCTTGATAATTTCTATAAGTTTAATAACCATGAAATGTTACATCTGAATCCTTGACACTGTGCTACACGGACTAGTATAGCTTGGATCTGCAGTCATGAGATGTTACATTGATTATCGTTGACATTGTACACGACATATATATTAGACATCGTACATGATAGATTGGACTTGCTCGTGTATCGTGACGTGTCATGATTGGATCCACAGTACTAGTTGGGGGCGGGGAAGTAGTTAGTAAGAAATGTGATCATAACCTTTTATTGTAGTGTAGAATAATGTAAGTGTTAATCATGCTCTTCACCCATGATTAGCCAGGCCCTATAGCTATCGTACATGTTCCCAAGCCGATCACATTTCGAAACTACTATTTCAAACACTTAGAGTAGATTACAGTTCCCTATTTTAAATCATATACTACATCACCCGTATATGATACTGTTCTTGTTCTTTTCATTTTCATACATGCACTGACTGTATTATATTGCCTATTGCCTGTCTTTTTACATTGCCTGTCTCTTTTTAATTGCCAGTCATTTATTTCACTGTCTTCTCAGTAGCTAGCATCACATGTTTATTGCTTTATAGTCCTTATCAATTTAATGGAACTGTTATTTAAGATTGTACTTTGCTCCTTCCTGACTGGAAACATTTTTCCAGACTATGCCTTAGAGGATCGATAGCCAACACTTTATGGACCATATGGTGAGTAGCTGCAACTTGGGCTTGATAGTTTAGTTGTGATTCTGGGAGGTCTAGCCGGAATCACCAATCTTCTAGTTAGTTCTTTCAGTAGACTATTTGGTACCGGATTTGTCTCCGGCATTTTATTGAGACTTGAATATTTGTTGAGTTCAATTATTACTTTAGACTTTTGTTGTATTTAATTTTTGTTCGCTATCTTATCGTGCTGTAATCCTGTGATTGAGTATGTGTTCATTTTAATTGTGTCATCCGTGCCTCCTTATGGAGATTGGATGCTTGTGTGAGATTGGCTAGATAGTATCAAGACCTTGACAGCGTTCTACCGCCGATGCTGCGGCGTAGGCTGGACGTACCCACGCACTCGTGCCCCTAAACTGGGTGCGGGTCGTGACATATCCCGAGCAAAGGAGGCTATGATATCCTTCCATGATCCATCGTTACAGAGGATATTTGCTCAAAGACGTCGTCTTTTTCGGCTCCTTACATGCTGGAAGAGCATGATCTCCTTCTTCCTCAAGTCGACCCGACGAACTCCGGCCAGCATCTCTGTGTGGTGAAGGAAGTGTGGGAAGAACAGGAGAAATCCTCAGCCTTTTTATAGGCGAAAGAGATCACCGATCCCCAATAACTCTGCCATAAAGTCAGCCATGAAAGAACGTGTCAGGCTTGACCGTTTCAGGCTCCATTCAGAGCGTTTCGAGTTACGAGAAACGGTTCATGCTTCATTCAAAGTGTTTCAAATTACGAGGAATTTAAAAGCTTTGATGGGGGTCTTGTAGAAGCATAAAAAATACTCGAGATAGCTATACGCGGCGTATTAAGGCAGAGCAGCGTAAACAGAGGACCACGGAGCCATCAGCGTGCAACAGAGCTTTTCTGCTGAGCACAGCGTGAAATATGAGCTCGAGGACCATCCCCGTAAAAGCAGTATGTCCAGGCCACTTCAGCATAAACAGGGTTCTTCATCGCCTTTATGGCGTAAAATTCATCCGCTTTCAATACAGCATTGAAGTGTACGAGGAACGCTTTGTGTTCTTCGAAATGAACCTGTCAGAGCATGCAATGAACCTGACGTCTGCACTCCTGACAAAGAGTACTGCACGACTACCCAGGCGACGGGTATGATGATGGCGCGACATTGCAACCCAGGCTGTCATTTACAACCATTTTCTTTGCGTAAACCACTTTTACACCTACGAAGGAATACGCTGCCTAGTTTTACACAGGCTGATGTGAGCTATTTACGCTCCGCAGAAGACAAACCGCCTGCCACATCAAAAGCTACACTTCGTACAGGGCTTGAGGCACGTCTCTGCATTTTATGCACAGAGCGGTGACAGTTTTTCAAGGCACGTCTCTGCATTTAAAGCACCGAAAACTAACAGATGCCCAAGGCACGTCTCTGCACTTGATGCACAGAAGGGTGGCAGGCCTTCAAAATACGTCTCCTCATTTAATGAACAGGATAATGGCGGATCTCCGCATTTAATGCAGGAGATTTGATTAAATATCACCGAACCGTCGTGTAGTGGCATCCCCTTTGCGTAAACTACTCTTACGTATATAAGGGAATACGTTGTCCAGTTTTACACGGGCAGACGTGAGCTTCTTACGCTCCGCAGAAGGCAAACAGACCACCACATCAGCAGTCACTCTCCGTACAGGATTCAAGGCGCGTATCTGCATTAAATAAGCAAAATGATGGCAAATCTTAAAGACAAGCCTCTGCATTTAATGCGCAGGATGGGGGCAGATCTCTGCATTTAATGCAAAGAGATTTGATTATATCTCCAAGAGCTATAATTCCGGCTGAAACGTCCACATCGCCTCGGCTTCTACGCTTGCTCGGCTTCTACGCCCACTCGGCTTCTATGCCTGCTCGGCTTCTATGCCCACTCGGCTTCTACGCCCACTCGGCTTCTACGCCTACTCGATTTCTATGCCTACTCGGCTTCTATGCCCACTCGGCTTCTATTTCCACTCGGCTTCTATGCCTGCTCGGCTTCTACGCCCACTCGGCCTCTGTGCCCACTCGACTTCTATGCTCACTCGGCTTCTATGCCCACTCGGCTTCTATGCCCACCCGGCCTCTACGACCACTCGGCTTCTACGCCTACTCGGCTTCTATGCCTATTTTGGCTTCTATGCCATGGTGACAGTCATTTGGCTTCTACGCCAACCTCTTCTACACAAGGGATAACTACCTACGTGGCTTCTACGTCGTGATCTTCGTAGCAGATATACGCGTTCTGTCCCTTAGTTGGACGCGCGTCACATGCTCACTCAAAAGGTCATTTATACGCAGGCATTGGTTATTTTATACCGTCGTGTAAAAGGGTGCTGTACTTTCCACTACTCGGTTTCTACGCAGACTGTGTGGTCACTATCACTAAAAACTCTATAAATAGAGACCTCTATCAACGAGGAACGAGGTCGAACGATCAGAAATAGGTCGACAAATTAGAGAAAAAGAGGAGAGAGAGAGGAGAATCCAGAGCTCAGGCAAAGAGAAGGGATCGACGACTTTGGCATCGGGCATCCACCCTCTTTAGCAACCTTCGAAGCTGCTACCTGTCTTCCACGACACTTTTTCAACATCGTGTGGTCCAAGGGCTAAAGTGATCGATTGCAGATCAGACACCTATAGCAATATTCACCCAGATTAAATAAATTGTACTTAGACATCCTCGTGTAGGATCAAATTTGTACAATCTTCTTGTTTGTAAACATAAAAGAAGGGCGGGTCTTCGCACAAGACCTCGTTTTCCGCATTCATCAAATCTTTTCTCGTTTATTATCCTAAACAAGATAGCGTCTCTGCTGGGGACATCTTTCTCTTCTGATGAGGAAGCAATTACTCAACACGATACGGTATCCGTGGGATCCGTGAATAAGACACTGGTTGTCCAGTTTGACCAGTCTGCCAACGAAGACATGCTTTGAGCAGGGGGTAGCTCTCACTCCCTCTCCGTCCAAAGCAACAGGAAGCTGCACAAGGTCTGGATGCCCAAGATATCCTCTACCATTCCTGTGGACTCTCCGATCTCTCCGATCTCTCCGACCAATAAGGTGGTAGCTTTGCTCCCTCCGTGCCTTGCACGTAAAATTCAGTCACCTGTCTCTGACAGGACTGATAAAACTTCTGGCAAAGCCTCAGCTCTAACCCAGAAGTATAATCTGCGCCTTGCGCGTAAAATTCAGTCACCTGTCTCTGGAAGGACCGACAAAACTTTTGACAAAGCCTCAGCGCCAACCCAGAAGTATAATTCGCGCTCTGCGCGTAAAATTCAGTCTCCCGTCCCTGGCGAAACAGATAAAACTTCTGACAATGCCTCAGCGCTATTCCAGAAGCCTACTCCGCGCTCTGCGCGTAAATTTCAGTCTCCCGTCCCTGGCGGAATAGACAAAATTTCTGATGATGCCTCAGCGCTAAATCAGGAGTCCCAAACGTGCTCCACGTGCAAAAGTACATCTGCCTTCTACGGAAAAGCAGATGATCCCTGCAAACTATGCAAGGGAAAGCATGCGGCGGACTACTCGACTTCTCGGCCTTTACGCCAGCAAAGGAATAATTTGCCTACCCTTCGGATTATGCGAGAAGCTGATGGCCGACTGAGGACATCCTCAGCCTTACGCCAACCAGAGCAGAGCTCCAAATTGTGCCATGAGAAACCACTCAGCGTAAAGAAGGCTCAACTTGCGGGAAGACACCCTCCTCGGGGATTATCCGCCACCCAGATGGCCAATCTGTTGTATATAGGTGGCACAGGGAAAACTATGGTTCCCAACTTCCGCATGCCCACCGATGGGAATAGAAGGAACAAGTCTTCTTCTTCTGCAACTTCTCCTGACCTGCACAATTATCTAATCCAGAAATGCAAGGAGAGGGGATCTTTCGGCATGTCTATTACGTCTCCTATCCAGCACTCTTGTAATAGTCATAAGATTGTAATTAATTGTTGCTGCTCTGAAGCAAAACGGTCGGCTTTCGACCGGTTGAGCTACTCTCCATCTTTCCAGGAAGAAGAGCCCATACAGGCATCTATGAACATGGCTTCGCATACCTAAAGGAGGGTCGGACTCAAGACGTCATCTCTCTAGAACTCTGAGCCGAAGAAGATTCAACATGCTCCTTAGGAACACCGAAGCTGGGGTGTTCCAAAACACTCGTTCGATGTCGCAACAACCAGCTTCGTACTCCTCTGATTCCGATGCTAGGGGTCGTCAGTCTCCCGAATCAGACGCCGAAAGTATAGAGTCAACTTCTACAGAGACCTATACTAATCTTTCAATGACACCCAGGGAGAGGAGAGTTTATGCCATTGGAGATGAACACGAGGAAGCTTCCCCATCCGGGAACACTGAGCAGCGCATCGCTATACTAGAGACGTCTTTGAAGGAAATACAATCCATGATGGAAAATATGCACCAGATGATGCTAAATCAACACGCAGCTGCCATGGCGCCAACATCGGCTCCTCCAACTCAGATACGCGTGGGGGTGGACTTACCACCATCTAACACGGTCCAAGAGCCCGCTCTAGATCAGGAGTCAGCAGTTCCTTCACTTTCTCACTCGGAGAATGTACTACCTCCCGTCGGAGTCGCGATGCCATCGATTCCTCGTCACTCCGTGGTCCCACCACCGGCTGAAGATCCAATATAGGCAGTACGGGAGTTGAAAGCCCAATTTGATGCCCTGAAGCACAAAGATCAGCTCAAGAAATTGGGAATCAACCAACCTTACCCAGCTATCTGGGAAGAGGTCCATTTTCCTCCAAGATACAAACCACAGACTATGGCTTTGTTCGAGGGAAAAACATCACCGAGTCAATACATGAACTACTTTAGCATGATGACAGTGTTATTAAAAGGGAATGACACCCTCCTCACTCGGGTGTTCAAAGGCTGCCTCTCGGGAATAGCTTACCAGTGGTACCAAAGTCTGGCGGACAACTACATCACTTCCTTTGAAGACTTCAAGGCGTTATTCTTCACGCGATTCTACGAGGGAGGGATGGACATGTCTATGTCCTCTCTCATCGAAGTCAAGCAGAAGGAAAAAGAGAATGTTCGTACTTTCATCGAACGTTTTCGGCAAGCCACTTTGCAAATGCCTCCAGGAGTTCCGGACTCGGCATTGGGGGACATCTGCAGGAAGAACCTTCTCCCCGTGATCTCGGTGTTCACAAGACCATATCAGTTCCATGATTGGCCCTCGTTCATCATCTCAGCGGCAGCCACGGAGGACAATAGTCAGAAGGCGCGCGATAATGGCATCATGATCTCAGCCTCTGATAAAAACAAAAGGTCATCCTCCAACAACGACCACCCTCGCAGTTCCAAGGGAAAAGAAGCTCTGGCAATCAATACGTCCAGGAAAAAGACTGTGGCTACCACACAGACAAAACCCGGGACTACCAGGCCCATTGAAGTGTACTCTTTCAACGACGACGATATTCCAAGCATATTCGAATGTCTCGTCAAAAGCGGCAAGATTACCCTTCATGAGGTGAGAAGGCCCAACGAGGCCGGCAGTACCAACAATCTCAAGTACTGCATCTTCTATAGGTACATACACCACCCCACAAAGGCGTGTTATATACTGAAAAGGAAGATCCAGGAGTTGATCGATGCTAAGGCCATCACTTTGTGCAACAGCGAGAAGACGGGCACGGCCAACATGATCTCTCTGCAATTTGGCAACCTGCCTCCCCAAGAAGTCCAGGACGGTGTTATACCAATTTCCCGGACGACGATGAACATCGTTAATCTTTCTCCTACTAGAGGTCAAAATCACGACCTGCTACCACTAACTACCCAGCAGGGCGAGACTATGTGGGTTCATCCAGATCTGGTGGCAGAGATCGAGAAAGAGACTCAAGCTGCTAAGGCTAAGTCCAAAAAGAACGCAAAGCACAAGCCGTGTCACATGATTACGATGCACTCGGCATCGGAAGACGAGGTCTTGACTACTGGAACCCATTCAGGAAAAGCTTACCTCCAAGACTATGGAGCCAGTAAGGAAGATGCATCGACAGACGCTTCAGCTGCCATGCCTTCAGAACCGGAATCCGCCGTACCAGAAATCGGTCCTTCGGGACCAACTTCGGCGGACAAAGGAAAGCAAAAAGAAGTGCGCTTCGATAAACCCGTGAAGAACATTCAGAACAAAGGTTTAGAGAAGCCGTACAACTTTGACATCCTGGCCCAACTGGCTAATACACCAGCCAGGCTGTCCATCTTCGAACTACTCAGGCTCTCTCAGGACACTCGTCAAGCCCTGAGTGAAGCATTGATGCAGGCGGATGCATACTTGACCCAGCTCAAGTCCCCTGACGAAGAACCCGTGGCGTGTTCTCAATGCCACAGTGTGATGGAGGTGATCCCAAACATCACTTTCATTCAAGACGACATGCTATTGAAACATAACAGGCATGACAGACCCCTCTATTACATCGGGTACATCGGTTCCATGGAGGTCGACCGGATACACATAGATCCGGGATCGTCGATCAGCATCATTCCTCATAGTCTGCTCAGACCGCTGAGGATTCCTACCAACGAATTGGCTTACACCACCACTATGATCGTGGGGTTCAACGCCGGAAGAAGTAAGCCGTTGGGGAAGATTCGCCTGAGGATCCAGGTTGGCAACCTCAGATCTGTGGCTACATGTTACATCATCGATTCAGAGGTGTCCTACAATATTTTGCAGGGTAGACTTTGGATCCATGACCACAACATCGTTCCCTCAACTCTACACTAATGCTTCAAATATGTAGACGTCCGAGGAACAGTGCAAACGGAGATTGCTGACCTGAACCCGTTCAAAGGAGTAGAATTCTATTACTCTGATGCTGTGTTGTACTCTCAAGACTGCACGGAAGAGGTGTCAGCCGAAGCAGAGAAGGAATCCCATCGGAAGCCAGAGCAACCCTCTACCAAGCAACCTCTGGCAATCAAGGTGAAAGGACGGACTACTGGTCCAAAATCCATAGAGCCTACGACGATCCACCTGAACGAGGCCAGATCAGGAAAATGGAGTGATCCTCTAGTGATCACTTTAAACCAGAAGCCTCCATCCTTGGCCATCAACCTCCGGCGCAACAAACAACCAAGTGATGTAAATGCAACCGGGAACGGAGTTCCAGATGATAATAAACATCCTCTTTTCTAGTATATTTATGCCCAAATTCCAAATCAGGAATTATCCCCCTACGACGATATAGAACCTATAGCGCAAAAATTCTTGGAAGCTATAGATTCCTATCATCCGTATATATGGAAAGTGGCGTCGTCATCCAATGTCACAACGACGTACGGACCGCATGAGGATTCTGTCTTCATTGTTCCGCCTACGTTCAGCAGCCAGCATCCGATAATCTTCAGCCGCATGGGCAACCAACCGACTGTGCAAGAGGATTTTTTCGATAACGATGCCGGTAAAATGCAGGTTCACAGATACAGCCCGCAAGCTTTGAAGATCATGCAAAATATGGGTTATAACTTGAAGCTGGAACCGGGTCTCAACTACGGGAAAGGCAGACGAATGCCACTGTACGACAATCCCTACTATCAACAAACTCGTTTCGGGTTAGGATATACCGTCTCCCTCGCACCTCCTGAGTCAAGCGAGGATATCTTTTCCTCCTCTCAAAACAACTCAGCGTCCTCCGACTCATCTCATGCTCTCGAACGAACACTATCAGCAAATATGGTAGTAACGGATTCCTTCGCATCAGACGAACAAGAATCCGAACCGTTTGAGAATGACGCTTGGGCTCAGCAAATGGATACACAATGGGAGTTCCGCTTCGAGCAGAGAGAACCTCCCATTGAAGACAAAGTTATCCAGATTGACGTTGGGGATAAACTTTTGCCAAAGCCGATATTTATCAGTAACGATCTTTCCGAAGCAGAAAAGGAAGAAGTTATTCAGCTGATAAAAGAATATATCGACGTCTTTGCGTAGAATTATGAGGATATGCCAGGCCTTGATCCAAAGGTGGCTACTCATAGGCTCAATATATTGCCCGATTCGAAGCCTGTGAAGCAGCACCAACGCCGGTTCTGCCCGGATATGATGGACGCCATTGAAGCTGAAGTCAAGAAGTTGATAGCCTGTGGCTTCATCCGTGAAGAACAACATTCCGACTGGGTCGCCAATGTTGTCCCGGTCATGAAGAAGAATGGAAAAGTACGTGTCTGCATCGATTACCGAGATCTGAATGTAGCCTGCCCTAAAGACGAGTTTTCTCTTCCCATCACAGACGTCATGATTGACAATACAAACGGTTTTGAACGTATATCTTTCATGGACGGATTCTCAGGGTACAATCAAATCAAAATGCATCCTGAAGACGAGAAGCATACTGCCTTTCGAACACTACTGGGGGTATATTGCTATACGGTCATGCCCTTCGGATTAAAGAATGTCGGGGCTACGTACCAACGGGCTATGAGCAACATATTCCATAAGCATTTACGCAAGACAGTGGAGTGTTACGTGGACGATGTAGCTGTCAAAAGCTGCCTCAAGGATACTCATATCCAAGACTTGAAGACAGTATTTGACTTGATGCACCAACATCAACTTAAAATGAATTCTACAAAGTCCTTTCTGGGTGTATCCAGTGGCAAATTCCTGGGATTTGTCATTACCGCCAAAGGTATTCAAGTGGACCCTGATAAAGTCAAGGCCATCTTAGAAATGCGACCGCCCCGTAATCTGAGAGAACTCAGGGGATTTCAAGGTCGTCTGGCTTATATCCGGAGATTCATATCCAACCTCTCTAGGAGATGTCAACCTTTTTCTCGCCTCATGAAGAAAGGAGTATCCTTCATATGGGACGAAGCCTGCCAGCAAGCATTCGGCGACATCAAACGTTACCTCACTAGTCCGCCAGCTTTGGTGCCTCCCGTCATAGGGAGACCATTCGTGCTGTATGTTCGAGCGATGGATCATTCTCTGGGAACTCTTCTCGCACAAAAGAATGATATGGGTCACGAACAGGCTATCTACTACCTTAGCAGGATGATGGTCGGAGCCGAATATTGGTACAACCCAGTAGAGAAAGAGTGCTTGGCTCTGATGTTCGCTATCCAGAAAATGCGGCACTATATCATAGGCCAGACCATTCACATCATCTCCAGGATCAATCCTCTTCGGGTACTGATGAGCAAGCCAAGTGTTCTTAATTCCTGACTCACGACTTGGGCGATGCTATTAGCACCATATGACATGGTATACGTCCCTCAGAAGTCCATCAAAGGCCAAGCATTGGCTGACTTCCTAGCTGCTCATCCGATCCCGGAGGCCTCCAAACTGTACGAGGACATTCCCGACGAAGTTGCAGAATGTAATTCCGTAATGAAAAGTGATGCATGGCAACTATTCTTCGATGGTGCCTCCAGAGCTGGTCCCAGGGGAAACGTGGTCTCGGGAGTTGGAATTATCCTGGTTACTCCTAATAAGCTCATCATCTACCGAGCATATTCTCTTAGCGAGCCCTGTTCCAACAATGTGGCAGAATACAATGCTCTACTAATCGGGCTCCAAGTCGCTAAAGAGCTGGGGGTCAAATCTCTGGAAGCCTTCGGTGATTCTCTGCTGATCGTCAATCAAGTCAGAGGAATATATGAAGTCCGGAATCCCGACCTCATCCCCTATCACCGAGCAACGGTCGAGATAGACATAACATTTAAAGGATTTTTCCTAGAGCATGTCCCTCGATCTCAGAATCTGGAAGCTGACGCTCTAGCCAGTCTAGCTGCAGATTTAGCTACCCCTATAAGAAGGCAGAATTCGGTAATCCTTCTTAACAGAGATATATTCTGTGTGAAAAACAACTTTCACATGGAATGCAGCTACGCACTGGAGACAGATCTTCCAAGGAGAGACTGGAGAAGTCCCTTTATAGACTTCGTAGCATACGGAATCTTGCCAGAAGATCCTAAACAAGTGGTATCCGTCAAAAGACGATCATTACGCTTCTATTTCGACGGATCTTCACAATGTCTATATCGCCGGTCTTATGACGGACTATTATTATGATGTCTCTCTGGTGACGAAGCACAACGGATTATCCGTGAAGCCTACGACGGTGTATGCGGAGCGCACCAACCCGGTCCTAAGCTACAGGATCGTATCAGGAGAATGGGCTATTACTGGACCACTATGATCGCAGACGCAATCCAGTATGCCAGACGATGCAGAGCCTGTCAGGTTCATACAGACTTCATACATCAACCGTCCGAACATCTACATCCTACGGTTGCATCCTGGCCTTTCGAAGCATGGGGTATGGATATCATCGGTCCTATTCACCCGTCTTCTTCCAGAGGTCACCGGTTCATACTGGCCATCACGGATTACTTCTCCAAATTGGCGGAAGCGATCCCTCTCGCTGAGGTAAATGCATCTAATGTGATCAGCTTCATCAAATATCACGTCATTTATCGCTTCGGGATACCCCGAAGGATAATCCATGACAATGGGCCTCAATTCATCAGCCAAGCGTTTTACCGGTTTTGCGATAAAAATCGGATACAAAATGTAGCCTCCACGGCATATTATCCAGCTGCTAATGGTTTGGCGGAAGCCTTCAACAAAACCATTATCAAACTCTTGAAGAAGTTCGTCTCTTCGAACAAGAGAGATTGGAATGAGAAGATGGGAGAATATCTCTGGGCATACCGCACCACAGTACGAGCACCGACAGGTTGCACGCCATTCTCATTGGTCTACGGGAGTGAAGCAGTTCTCCCCATCGAGATTCAAATTTCGTCACTTAGGATAGCCGTGGCTAACGAGTTAACTCAAGAAAAGAATGACCTGTTAAGGCTTCAAGAGCTAGAAGGATTAGACGAGAAATGCCTCCAAGCTCAACAGTGCATCGCGTTCTACTAAGCATGCATTTCCAAGGCTTTTAATCAAAAGGTAAAGGAAAGGGTGTTCAAAGTCGGCGAGCTAGTTTTAGCCGTAAGAAGGCCGATGATTCTTACTCACAGGAGTAAGGGCAAATTCCAGCCCAAATGGGAAGGCCCTTATGTGATCGAGACGACGTTCTCAAACGGCGCTTACAGGTTAGCCCAGCCTAATGGAGACCTGTTAATGGCTCCTATCAATGGCAAATTCCTGAAAAGGTACTATGCTTAACCTCCTCTGCTCGAGTGGAATATGGCCAAAACCTCATTCTGATAAAACTACTTCCAAAGCGAAACTAGTGGGATCGTATTCTATCATGTCTATATAACCTCTGAATAGATGTATCCTGCTAAAAACTTACCGAGAGTATATCACGTCCATATTACCTCTGATATCACTTTCACCCCAAACTTGTCATTTACATTCCAAAATGATGGGTCCACAAAGTCAGATGAAAGCCTCTTTGTTATTCCCAAAAAGGAGCAGAAGTACATTAAAAAGCAAAAGCAAAAGTATATCATTTAGGGGGAGCAGTCAGGTCGCGAAGCTGCTGCGCCAATGCGGCAATCCTCTCAGTCCTAGAATCCAAGACATCATGGCGAGCCCGCTCCAGTCGTGCCTCATCATTGCTCATGAGGGACAGTTCGACTCTAGCATGAAGAAAACCAGCACGAGCGACATCTGCACGCGCCAAGTTCTGTTGTGCTACGGCCAATCGGCTATCCACCACAGCTAGAGCTTCCGATGACTGGGAAGCCCACTCTTTTTCCTGAGCGAGTTTCATTTCCAGCCTGAGGACCCTTGCTACATTCCCTTCGTGCTCGGCCTGGCACTTCGTTCAAAGAGCAATGGTCTCCTCCAGGATGACTTTTCCTTCATCCATCTCCTGCTGGTGTGTCTGGATGGACTTATTTATGCCTGCCAGTTGTTTGGTAAGCCGCGCGGTCATGGAGTCGTATCTAGCCTGGACCAGATCTTCAATATTGTCTTGAGCTAGCTGCAAGTATTCGTTAATGGGTTGCTCTAAACCATTAACTATCTCCTCCAGCGTCTCAGCCAGCCCAGTGTTGTCAAATTCTCGGATCGGCGCTATCACGGACTGGGAGGACCTCTTCAGCGACACAAATCTCAAATTCTTCGCCAACACCATTGATATTAACATTTTCAGAGTGTTGTAGAAGATGCCGGTGAACTGCTCGATCAGAGCAGCTAGATCCGAACGGACGCCGGGAGTGGCCTCAATATTAGCGTGTCCCCCTCCAAGAACAATCGCAGACGATGTGGCCACGGCCGTCGCCTCAACAGGTGGTGGGACGAAAGATGAAGCGCCAACACCGGACGAAGATACCAGCATACTCATAGGAGGCATTGTCGCAATGACAGGCTCGTCCTCCTCTTGGGATATCGGAATCTCGTCAACCGGAGAGCCGACACCCGAAGATGTCTTCTCTTCAAAATCAGGCACCTCCGTGTCACCACCAGGACCTGACACAGAGCCAAAGAGCGCATCTACACTGCCCTCCCCGAAGATGTCTTCCCCTGAAAAGAAGACCAAAGGAAGTTAATATTAGCGTATTGTTAACTTTCCTAAAAAGAGGCGTGAAGATGACATTTACCCATGGCCGACGGCATATATGTCGCATCTGCAGCCTGTACAGCTAAATCATTCCTTAATGATGCTAGGCAAGCTATTATACCTGGAGAAGGGGGTGCTATAAGAAGCACTGGCGAATGCTCTTCCAGGTCCTCGTCAAATTCCGATCGAGGCTCATCGACTGGAATCTCGCCAGACGCACTGGCAGACACGGCAGGAGTCTCTCCCGATGCCGAGCCACATAAAGGTATTCTCAGCCCCGAAGGCGACCTCGTTCCACTACCTGAAGCAGTAGCAGCGACGGCGGCCTCCAGCAGAGATTCTCCGGCACCACCAGCCGGAACATTAGAGGGTCCCTCTCTAAAAGGCGAGGAACCCCCAATCAAAGAATCATCCCCAACATGGGGAGATGCGAGCTCACTTCCAGGAGCCGTAACACCAAGGATCCGGAGAGGACGATTAACCATCTTCTTCTTCCTCTTACGAGGGGAAGTCTCCTTCGGAGTAGGGGCCCTTCGCTTCCCAGAAATCGCCAAAGGGCTTGCAGGCAGAGGAACTTCACCCCTCGATACCGCCACCAGAGGCTCATCTGGATTGACAAACTCCTCACCCTCATCAGAAGAAACCGAGGAGACTTCGACTCTTCCCCCAGACTTGGAGGAGGGCACCCTAAAACTTCCATGCATGTCAAAATCGCGATAGAAGGTGTTCATTGCCACATAAAACTGGGCATACGAGTGCAGTATGCGCAGCTCCGTGGAGAGTGTGAGGACCGGCACAGTAAAAATTGCTCCAGTGCAACCCAGGAGGAAGTATCGCCAGCCTCTCGCCCCATCAATGAGTCCACCCCTGGACCGAAAGCTGGTGACGGCGTTGCCCACGTGCAGCTGATCATACCCAAATTGCCTGGTAAACCAACTAGGCAGGTAGGGCTCCAAGAAGTAATGGTCTTCACTCCTGTACAGCAGATGGGAAGGTCTGATGTAGACCAACCAATTAAAAGCTTCAGAAGAAAGATTGTTCTTCTCTCTACCGAAATCTTCAAGCCTGATCCCCGATTGATTGCGATGTACGGTGGGGACAGTACAGAAGAGCTTCCAGCTATGACTGAAGCCCAGCGCCCGCCGGCAGTCTATGACCGTGGTCACGTTCTAGGAAGACTTCTGGTAGTTCAACAAGAAGCTACCCACCGAACTACTGCCAGAGCCGGGAGACATAACCCTGGGGTTATGAAGAATTAACCACCCCATCAAGTATATAGGTATGGTAATTCTATCCTGGGAAAGCTATCATGCCGAGTCTCATCGGCGAGCATCCCATCAGTCATGGCCCTCAGTCCGGCTTGAATGCGGTACACCATGGCAGGGAGCAAGCCCAGTCTTGCCTCGAACACCAGACGCACTGTAGGCCACATCGTGTTGCGGTTAATGCGGTCCGCAGATGCGACACCAGGTATCACCACTCGACGTAGCCATATGGAGAGGAAGCCAGCCAGTTGAGCTTCCCTGGACAGAGGCCTGCGGCAGCGCCTCAAATAACTATGTGCCTACAGGATACTGTCCGATCCCTTTATCGAGGATCAAGTCCGGAGCCCCAGCATCCACTATGAGATCGTCGACTACCTGAGCATTAAGCACGCTCAGAGGATTCACAGGCAGATCCTTGCCCTCCAATACCTTCTCCGGCTTAGCAGTCCTGGACCAGTAAAAGAAGAGGTAGGACGTCCATTTGCTGATGTGAGCAAAATCTGAGGGCTCATCATAAAAAGTGGTGCAGGCGAGGTAGTGGCACATCAGCTCCTGATAGACCTCCACTACCCGAGAGTCTGAATCCCCCAGCTCCCGGTTCGTGGGAACATACTCTTCATACGGAGTATCCCCCATCGGCAGTCTCGAGATCTCTGCCATCTCATGAAGGGCCAATCCCAACTCTCCAAGGGGAGTGGCGAAAGTCCCGGTGAGCGAAATATATCGCTCCATCAGCGCCAGGAACAGGTTGGGGTTAGAAGGTAACCCAACACTGGTAGCACTCACAGCTGCAAACAGACCAATGTTCTCCAACTCGGTCTGAAAATGCTTCAAGGCCCAATCAACTAAGCGAGCCCATCGAAGGTTTGAAGGGGTGATCCATCCACCGCACCGAGGGTTCACCTTAGGGTATACTCCCCCTTGCCCCATAAAATCATTACAGAAAGTCGGTAATTGGACCGGCTGGATCACCAAGATGTCTTCACTCGGGACACTGCCCGGGTACAGTCCCCTGAACACCGTCACATTGCCAGTAGGTCGGCCGACAAACGACCCTTGGTCAGCTCCTTTCAGATGAAAGATCTTCCCCGGCCTGCCGTGAAGATCGGGAGTCAGTGTCCACGACATCTTCCTAGGATGTGTGGCATGGAAGAAAGCCGAGATGGGATAATCTCTCGGCATCTTGGGCAAATACAAAACCAAGCTCCCGGAAGGGAAAGCCCAGAGTTCTCTCTTGGACTTCGTCTGGGACTGCTTGTCAATCATGTCCCCGAACAGAAAGGTCGGCTTTATGTATTGGTCCCCGTCTATATACGTCAGGGGCTCCCCATTGATCAGGTTCAGCAGCGTTCGCTCGCCCTGAGCCGATATCAGAATCTCCTTTCCTTCAGGATACTGCGGCCCAGAGATAGGAAATGTCACGTGTGACATGTCCTCCAGATAGTTGGAGTACAGCATCCCTGCGGCAGAACTCATCAGATCGGCTAGCGGAGACACATGCAAGTTAACTGCAAGAGTGCAAGAAAAATACATTAGTTCTTATAACTAGACATTACAGATCTTACAGCATACGCCAAAAATCAACAGTCTGTGCTTTACGCCAAGACCGTGAAAAACTTGACCGTTACGCTGGAATCCATTTCCTAAAAGCATAAAAATTCAAGGCTGGCAACATACAGTCTGTGCTTTATGCCAGATTGATAAAATTGAGGTATTATGCCAGAATCTTCATCCAGAAGCGTAACACTCAAATTTTATACACCAACTTTCGATAGTCGAAGCTTTTAAGCCGGACTGCGAAAGTATGGAGTTTTGCGCTGACATATTAGAAATGTGGGCATAAAATATGAAGCGTCTCTGTGCATCATCTTCCTCAAAGAGGCTATCAGCACAGGAGACGACCTAGCGCGGTCACGTACAACGTGTGCGAAGGATTTTCAGTAGTTCTTCTTCATCCCAAATGCTCTACCTTTTAGGCCGGGTGTACTGCTCGTCGGCGGGATACTTCGCTCAGAAGGAAGTTCGCCTTGCCCGATTGAAGACGCTCTCACTTGGGCAGAAGAACAAGAAGAAGAATCAACCTTCTTTCCCTTAGTGGAGGAGGATTGTTTCGAGGCCATTACTGGAAACTTCAAAATCTCGGAGAAGAAACGAAGAAGAACTCGAACAGACGAAGGCTTTCTTTCGCAGAAGACGGATGAAAAGTTTTTCTCTCAGAAACTTGGGGTATATATAGAGTTCAGATGGACTCCTCGAATCCCGAACCAAATCTCCTAATTAATAATCCGGTTATGATTGGGTACTACGTTAGCCTATCACTCAGAGAAGGCGGACAGTCAGCAAATTCGAAAAGTTTTCGCGCGAGGAAGATACGTGATTTTTAAGCTAAGGGGCTTTTTACGCTCGACAGCTACGGATCTAGGGTTTTACGCTCACAGGCTACAAGTCTATGGTTTTACGCCCGGATGCCTTTATGCTCGGTAGCTTTTACGCTCGAGAGGCTACAAACCTACGACTTCACGCTCAGCAGCTACAAATCTATGATCTCACGCTTGGTGGCTTTTTACGCTCAGAGGCAACATATCAACGACTTCACGCTCGGAAAATTTTCTTTTCAGAAGCTACAAATCTACAGTTCTGCACCAAGGAGTTTTCTACGCTCGACTGCTACAAATCTACGGTTTTACGTTCCAATGGCTACAAGTCTATGGTTTTACGCCCGGATGCCTTTGTGCTCGGTAGCTTTTATGCTCGAGAGGCTACAAACCTACGACTTCACGCTCAGGAACTACAAGTCTATGATTTTACGCTCGGTGGTTTTTTACGCTCAGCAGCAACGAACTTATGATCTCACGCTCCACAACTTTTTGCACATCTGAAAGATATACAGGCCAGTACAGTACATCTGAACAGTTATCAAAGGTGGTCAATTGTAGGAGTTCACACAGAAGATACTCCTTCTTTACATCAAAATACACCAAGTACCCGAAGCATACAAAGTTCGACATTGAAAATTACTCTTCTTCATGGGTCGATTCGAAGTTCATCCAGAATCTAGTCTGAATATTTTGTTTGTAAAATTCAAGATGGCAACTCAGTTTGACAGCCAGTTCTCGCCCTGTTCCAAGGGATTTTTGAGAAATTATTCTTGAAGACGACGGTCTGAAACAAAAATTATGTTTATCAGAAGTGAAGAACAGATCAGAATTTTACGCGGTTCCTAACAGCAGGACAGTTCGAACACTCGACTGCTAAGCGGATTTTTGCGCATCCTTAGTTATGCGTAAAAGACAAGACAGGACCTAGCGCTCTTTCTACACAGAGTCAGCGTAAAAGAACCAGACGTGTCGAAGCTACACATATTCAGACTTCACAGCAAAAAGATTGGCAAGATGATCATATGCACGGAAGAAAGACGATTTTATTAAAGATTAAAATCACGATTATATATGAGGGAAATCTAGTCTACAAGGGTTTTTTCTCTATTTTCATGGTTACATATGAGGAAAATCCCGTCTACAAAGGGCTTCCTCATCGTCGTCTGAAGATCGCACCCAGAATCTGTTCTGCCAGGTTCCCGCATTGGTGAAGATCTTCCTCTTCTTCCATGGCAGTTCATCGACATCCACAGTCGATGAACAAGAAGATGATCAGTGGCACAAGGATACAGAACTGGGCATAGACCCATACTGCCAACAGAAGAAAAGCAGGGTAACTCTGCTTTCTTACATCCCGCGCCACGGAGGTAACGGAAGAAGGTGCCACTTGCAAGCAGCGTGGTGAAATACGATTCTTCTTCTCTCCCGAAGAACCACCATACAAAGTTGCTGATTATCCCGAGCAAAGGAGGCTATGATATCCTTCCATGATCCATCATTGCAGAGGACATTTGCTCGAAGACGCCGTCTTTTTCGGCTCCTTACATGCTGGAAGAGCATGATCTCCTTCTTCCTCAAGTCGACCCGACGAACTCCGGCTAGCATCTCTGTGTGGTAAAGGAAGTATGGGAAGAACATGAGAACTCCTCAGCCTTTTTATATGCGAAAGAGATCACCGATCCCCAATAACTCCGCCATAAAGTCAGCCATGAAAGAACGTGTCAGACTTGACCGTTTCAGGCTCCATTCAGAGCGTTTCGAGTTACGAGGAACGGTTCATGCTTCATTCAAAGCGTTTCAAATTACGAGGAATTTAAAAGCTTTGAAGGGGGTCTTGTAGAAGCATGAAAAATACGCGGGATAGCTATACGCGGCGTATTGAGGCAGAGTAGCGTAAATAGAGGACCACGGAGCCATCAGCGTGCAACAGAGCTTTTTTACTGAGCACAGTATAAAATATGAGCTCGATGACCATCCGCGTAAAAGCAGTTTGTCCAGGCCACTTCAGCATAAACAGGGTTCTTCATCGCCTTTATGGCGTAAAACTCATCCGCTTTTAATACAGCATTGAAGTGTACGAGAAACGCTTCGTGTTCTTCGAAATAAACCTGTCAGAGCATGCAATGAACCTGACGTATGCACTCTTGACAAAGAGTACTGCACGACTACCCAGGCGACGGGTATGATGATGGCGCGGTACTGCAACCCAGGCTGTCATTTACAGCCATTTTCTTTGCGTAAACCACTTTTACACCTACGAAGGAATACGCTGCCTAGTTTTACACAGGCTGATGTGAGCTATTTACGCTCCGCGGAAGACAAGCCGCCTGCCACATCAAAAGCTGCACTTCGTACAGGGCTCGAGGCACGTCTCTGCATTTTATGCACAGAGCGGTGACAGTTTCTCAAGGTACGTCTCTGCATTTAAAGCGCCAAAAACTGACAGATGCCCAAGGCACGTCCCTGCACTTGATGCACAGAAGGGTGGCAGGCCTTCAAAATACGTCTCCTTATTTAATGAGCAAGATAATGGTGGATCTCCGTATTTAATGCAGGAGATTTGATTAAATGTCACCGAACCGTCGTGTAGTGGCATCCCCTTTACGTAAACTACTCTTACGCATATAAGGGAATACGCTGTCCAGTTTTATACGGGCAGACGTGAGCTTCTTACGCTCCGCAGAAGGCAAACAGACCGCCACATCAGCAGTCACTCTCCGTACAGGATTCAAGACGCGTATCTGCATTTAATGAGAAGAATGATGGCAAATCTTAAAGACAAGCCTCTGCATTTAATGCGCAGGATGGGGGAAGATCTCTGCATTTAATGCAAAGAGATTTGATTATATCTCCAAGAGCCGTAATTTCGGCTGAAATGTCCACATCGCCTCGGCTTCTACGCCTGCTCGGCTTCTACGCCTACTCGGCTTCTACGCCTGCTCGGCTTCTATGCCCACTCGGCTTCTACGCCTGCTCGGCTTCTATGCCCACTCGGCTTCTACGCCTACTCGGCTTCTATGCCCACTCGACTTCTATGCCCACTCGGCTTCTACGCCCACTCGGCCTCTGTGCCCACTCGGCTTCTATGCCCACTCGGCTTCTATGCCCATCCGGCCTCTACGACCACTCGGCTTCTACGCCTACTCGACTTCTATGCCTATTTTGGCTTCTATGCCATGGTGACAGTCATTTGGCTTCTATGCCAACCTCTTCTACACAAGGGATAACTACTTACGTGGCTTCTACGCCGTGATCTTCGTAGCAGATATACGTGTTCTGTCCCTTCGTTGGACGCGCGTCACATGCTCACTCAAAAGGTTATTTATACGCAGGCATTGGTTATTTTAAACCGTCGTGTAAAAGGGTGCTGTACTTTCCACTACTTGGTTTCTACGCCGACTGTGTGGTCACTGTCACTAAAAATCTATAAATAGAGACCTCTATCAACGAGGAACGAGGTCGAATGATCAGAAATAGGTCGACAAATTGGAGAAAAAGAGGAGAGAGAGAGAGGAGAATCCAGAGCTCAGGCAAAGAGAAGGGATCGACGACTTTGGCATCGGGCATCCACCCTCTTTAGCAACCCTCGAAGCTGCTACCTGTCTTCCACAGCACTTCTTCAATATCGTGTGGTCCAAGGGCTAAAGTGATCGACTGCAGATCAGACACCTATAGCAATATTCACCCAGATTAAATAAATTGTACTTAGACATCCTCGTGTAGGATCAAATTTGTGCAATCTTGTTTGTAAACATAAAAGAAGGGCGGGTCTTCGCACAAGACCTCATTTTTCGCATTCATCAAATCTTTTCTCATTTATTATCCTAAACAACTGCCAAGTCTGTTAAACATGATATTTCTATTGGCATATATTCCTTAACCGTCGTACGACCTTTACGTATAGGTGGCCAGCCAAACATGCAAGTTCTTGTCCTACATGCGACTCACAACTCATGTAAAAAGGTGTCCGACCAATGAAACATAATAATGTCTCAAAATCATGGAGTGGTCTCATAAAACTAGGCCAACATGTATAATATAAATAAAAGATAAAGGACGACGCAATCGTCGTTACACCCAAGTCTTCTTGGACGCACAATTTTATATAGGAAAATAAATGCAAATAAATAACATAAAATAATTATACAGCAAATGAATGTAACTAAACAGTAATATGGCAAGGTATACTTTCCTAACAAGTAATCTGAGAAATGTAGACGTCCAGACGACAAGCACAAGGAACCAGAAAGTGAGGGATCTGAAGGAACGTCTCCAGATGCTAAAATAAATATCACTAACATCTCCAAAATTAGCGAGATAGTCAGAAAATACTACTCTTTCGTCCAATTTGGACACAGGAACAAAATAATAATTTTGGGCCAAAGCAGGGTCCATGTGTGGTCCATTTTGCACCAAAATGCATGCCAGGGATAAGGTCTCTAAATTGGACAAATTATAGGTTAGAAAAATCCTAAATGATGATACGAACTCAATGGTATGTCCAATTGGATTCTGGTGAGCCGATCACAATTTCGTCCATCAAGTTAAACTGTGGGGCCCGCGAATAGGCGGCTCGATCAACTGTCTCAAAATTGCGTGAAAACTGGGTCACAAGACCAGCGTGTCCAGTCTACCTGCGGGTCCTAAACCTGGTTTATGACAATGCCAATGGGTATTCTACTGGTCTCGGGTAGTCTCTCCAGACAACAAAAAATAAAATATAAATGACAGGAACCATCATGCAAATACAACAGAAATACAATATCAGGAAAATTAAATTCAAGAGTCTGTTTTGTCCACTTTATCCACCCCCTCTATCAAAATGATCAAAAAGGCAATGTAACCCTTCTTATTTCCGTGTTTGATCTTTTCAATCTCTGCCTCCACGTGGACAGAGACCCCTGTAGAGAATGAAGAGGGGCCAAGGCTCTTTCTACGCCCTCTCAAGAGTGCTTCTCGAGGCTCCACTTTCTCCCCTGAATAAGTAAAGCTCCGTTAGCCTGGGCTGAGATGGGGATAAGGAGTAAAGATTGACTAACGTTCTGTCAGACACTGGATAGGGGTTAGATCTGTAAATATGTAAAGCCAAGGGTAGTGTGGTATAGTAATAGGCACTTCTAGGCCCCTTCCCGGCTACTGGATAACCCCAGTGCTTCAGGTACTACGGACCCTCTTCCATCTATTGCAGTAGAGTCGTTACATGAGGGGGGGGGGGAGGGGGGTGCTAAGCGTAATTCTTTGAATCAAACTTTGAATGAAATCGATGATTTTTTAGATATTCGGATAACGGATGGTCAATTCATATATTGCTATATATAACAAGAATCCCCAAATCCTTGATTTGGCCATAAAATAAAGCACTGCTTCTCCTCCACACTTCTTTATTTTTTTTGTTCTCTGTGCCAGTTCTGTATGCGCTTCGCGCACCATTGGCACTTTTCTTTCCTCTTATTTCTTTATTGGACTGTTCGGATGGACTTCGCCATTCTTTTCCAACAGAAAATAGAAATGGCTGTATCACATCGAGATGTTAATTCGTTTTCTTTCCCAAATATAATGCCCCTTTGTCCATGGCCCAATTTCTATCATGACACATGCCACAAGGTTCCTCCGCGTCAGTTACTGCGATAATGAGATCTTCCATAGCCGTGAGATCCTTCTGATCGAACTTGCTTTTGGCCTTCTCAGCTTTAAGCTTTATGCAGTTCCTCTTGATATGACCCATTTTGCCACAGTGATAGCATCCCTCCTTGTGGTCCGCAGTCACAAGATCCTGAGAACTCCTCCTGACCTTGCTTGTGACTTGAGTCTTTCCTTCCTGTAGGAAGCCACCAGAGCGGACTCCTATAACGATTCTACTTGCTTATGCCAGATCTTCTCGTTCAACAAGCTGCTTTTGACTGCCTCCATCGTGACAACTCCATCAGGTGCGGAGTTGCTCACCGACACCACCAACGTCTCCCAGCTCTTCGGGAGAGAACTCAAAAGCAAAAGGGCCTGAAGCTCATAATTAATCACCATCTTTATCGCAGATAGCTGATTGATGATACCCTAAGCCTCGTTCAGATGTTACGCCATCGTGGCACTCTCCGTATACTTCGAGTTGACGAGTTGGCGAATCATAAATGCCTTGTTTCCAGCCTTCTACCTTTCCTACAGAGAAATCAAGCTTCTCCCATAATGCTTTTGTCGAACTCTCCATGGACACGTGGTAAAATACCGAGTCATCTAGCCATTAGCGGATGAATCCAACAACCTTCTGATCTAGTCGTTTCCAGTCATCATCACCTTTTTCTGTCGTCTTGGCTTTGTCGCCCTCCAACGGACTATGCAAGTCCTTGTACCAGAGTAGATCCTCCATCATTGGCTTTCAAATCATCAAATTTTTTCTGTGAGGGAGATCATATGAGTGTTTATCTGCTCTGTAGACATAGTTGCATCTTCCCTCTCGAGAAGAACCTGGCTCTGATACTACGTGTTGGGCATGTCGCGAAAGTGTTTACCAACCCACTGGAGATAACCAACCAATCTATGAACGCCAAGCACAAATAAAGACAAGTATATGGTGGAGACTACGTCACCTAGACAAATCTCAACCTTTATAACTCAAATAAAATTACAAGGTTGCAAAAAATCTAATGTTGAAACCCTTTGCCTAATAGGTTCAACTCCCTCACCACACTCAAGAAGGAACGATAAAAAATATAATTAAAATCACTCACCAACCCGTAGCAATTTTCTTAATCGAAGTTGATGACTCCTCGATTAGATTTCTTCTTCCTTTTGTCTTGTATGGAGAAGAATCCTAAGAGTAAAGCACGAACTTTCTCTTAGATTTTCTTGTGGACGAGCACCTCGAATCTCCACCTTTGTGCATGCTTTGTGCCTCCACCCTTCTCTTATATTTATAGGATGATAAACATATTTTAGGTCATAGGAATTCCTAAATAGGAAAATCCATTATATAAAATAGGAAACACCAATTATGGATGTCCAAATATGGTCAGATTAAATATTTGATATAAATTTAAAATCTAATCAAATCTTATATTTAATGTAGATTTTCAAATTATATCAAATCAAATCTTTGACCATATTTAGGCTACAAAATTTATCAAATCCAGAATGGACCCCAACATGATATACATTTTTAACAAAATAAGACCCATAGCTTAAAAAAATCTCTTAAGGTATTAAATAAGATTATTTGACACCCTAAAAGCTTCTTTTTGTTAACAGACGTAAAAAAAGTGAAAACTTTCTTAGGTACGAACTTAAAACCATTATTGGACTTTACCCGAGGTTAAGGTGTTTTCTAAGTTAATGGATCATTTGACATGCATAATTTACGGTGTCAAATAATCATAATTAATACTTTAAGGTTTTTTTTAAGCTAAGGGTCTTATTTTTGCTAGAAGTGTATAACTAAGGAGAGATTTTTTGCATTTTATCCGAGGTTCGGAATGGAAAGGTAGCGGGGGCTCAAGTCTTCACTAGATTTTTGAAAAAAATTATAATTTTTTTTGGCAATTATAATCTGATACCCTCAACTATTCAAGTTTTTCAACTTGATACCAAAAACTTTGATAGGTACGAACTTAAAACCATCAACTATTAACAATTTTTATATTGATACCCCCTGTCACTCCATGTTATCTTTTCTGTTAAAATTAAAAGAAAATAGACAAAAATACACCCCCTCCCCCCACTGCAGCCCACCTTCCCCCTTACAGCCACCAACCCCTCCCTCCATTCGGCCTTGCGCTCACCCTCACCGGCCGCCCCCTCCTCCCGACGCCCTACCCCTGCCGCACTACTTGCCCTCCTCCACCGTAGCCCCACCCCGGTCGCCTGCACCTGCTGTCATTGCTTTTGCTGCCTCCGCTGCCACTGCGCCGTCACACGCTACCTCTATTGCCGTCGTTGCTGCTACAACGCCCCCGAAGAAGGAGGAGGGAAATTGTCGTAGAGAGGAGGGAGATAATAGGGAGGGGATATTTTTGTCATTTTTAATATTCGATTAATATTGTTGGCTGTTGCTGCCTCTTCTTTGCAAAATCCAACTTCCTATCAAAACCTTTAGTCCCACATCAGTTGGAGCATGGAACTTTAATGCATATATTAGTTTCTTCCCTTTGCTTCTTTGAGAAGTTGTGTGGGGAGCCCCTTGGGCCACACGCGGGCGCTGCCGCCGCCGTCCGGCCCGGTTGGGCTCGGTTCTGTTCGGTGGACGTAACGGGTGCGAGTATGTGTCAATATTCGCGGGCCCCGAATGCCGATTCCATTTTCTCTTCGGGTTTGGGTTGGGACCCTAAAAATATTTTTGGACCTCCTTATTTTTGAACGTTGGACATTTATTGCTCATATGTCCAGATTCATTTCCCACGTTTTTCACATGTGATGGCTCCAGTAACAGCCCATATGCCAGCAATTTTTCTATGATTTTCTTTTTTGTTATTGCTCTTTAATAGCATGTTTATGAGCCATTAATATTTTGTCAATTGGTTTGTGATTGGGAACTTCCTATATATTGAGGTCTCCTCCTCATTCCTTCACTACAGAAAAATCTCTCTATACGAGTAAACTCTCCTTCATTCTACTCTCCACCTCCAACTATTTTCGTTGTTCGATTCCTTGCTCTTGGCAGAGCTAAATCAAAGTCATTCTCTCCTAGTTGTGTGCAACGAAGAGAAACCGATAGTGATGGATTTTTACTACTAGGAGCATTCGAGATATGTTTTGCACGACTTTTCCAGATGTCGGTAACATTAACTTTATTTTCTTTTTTGTTACAGGATTTTTAAAATAGAAAATATATTTCTAACCAATACCAGTAGGCAGAGAATGGGAAGAGGGTATTATATTCATACCTATCAAAGTTTAGGATATTAAGCTATTATTTAGCCTTGTTTTTTTTTTCCAGAATTTTGTTAAAATATAATAGTATATCTGGATCTCTACTCTTCCAGCCATCATCAAAGGGTGATCTATGCTTAAATAGTAAGAGTATATGTTGTAGCTTTAGTTCCCACTATAACCAATTTTTTCTAAAACCAAGATAAGGTTTAGAAAGTTAATTAAAGCTTTTAGATCCGCCCCGGTGATCTACGGAACGTGTTTAGAAAGTAATAATAAGTTTCTAGATCCCTCTTCCTGGTGAACTTACGCTAGGCTATTAGAAAGGATCACTAATTAAGTAATCAACAAATAGGTTGTTATTTGAACCTCAAAAACATAGGTGGTTGTCTTTATAGCAACCACTAATAGTGGCAAACTATTGTTTGTGGTATGGAGTAGGTCAAAGTCTTCAAACAATTCAATGGAACAATAGTAATGTCCGGTGGTGGACCATGGTTATAGCCGGCCTACATTTATTTTGTTGTTTTCTTTTTTTTCTCTCCTAATCTTGTAAGAAACATGTAAATGGAATGAATGATTGGAAAGAATATTTTAATATTAAACAGCTAAGTTTTAGTTGTATGCTAAAATGGAATCCACAACTTTCATCTAACCAGAAACCAAAGATTTTTGTTGTTGTTCTTGATTTGTGCACCACCCGACTATGGCAGCTCTATTATTATCAAAATCCTTTGGATATATATGTATCTCATCTACAAGGCACTGGAGTTTAAAATATTCAAGTCAGCTCCATCTGAATATAGCTGGGCCCAACACAGGATATGGAGCTTGAATATGGTCTTTATTTCGCTTGTATATGTTTGTTTGTTGGATGGATGGATAATTTAGTATTTGTAAAAACATATCACCAACCACTAGAGTTAACAAGCTCTTCATTATAGCTATCAGGATAAATTGTGTAGTTAAGTACCAAGTACTTCAAAGTAGGGATAAAAAAAAATGAGCCTCCTCCTCCTTCAAACACCAGGAGATTTTCGTTGAGATCAGGGAGTTCCTTGTAATGGAGTCAGTTTCTCTCATCCACCCCCATTATGATACTAGAAGATGGGGGACACGGTGGTTCGCAAGGAGGATCTGGTGGTGGGATCTCTTTGTCACGTTTCGGTACCGAAATACAGACAAATGGGTATGATCAAGCCCGCTACGTACTACGGTATACGTCAGTATCTCGCAATTCCATCATGGTTGTAACTAGACAAGTGAGTATATACTACAATACAATAGTCAACCTAGGGTCTCACAGAACATACCATGTCACAACAAGTCAAACAAGAAATAGTAAAATATAACATAAGATAAAGCAATAAGACGTCCCCGACACTCTATCAAAATGATCATGAATCTAGCAGGACAAAATGAAATGCTAGAGCAAGTGTCAATCATACATGATCACATCATCAACTACAGTTTAGCATATACAATCATGATATCTCAAAGATGGAAAACATGCTCCCAGTGAACACGGGCTAAATAGGTGTCCGACAGCTAAATATTTCAAAAGAATCAAAATTATGGGCATGAATGATGGAGAAGAAACCCACTCAAGATCCACGACGGTCATCCTTCTGGTATAAGCCATCAAGCGGGAGTAATGGTAGATCCTCGGACTCTGCTACTAGACCCGGCCAATCAAAAGGAGGGGGTCAATCCCTAATAGCAAGTACATAAGAAGAACCGAATGAATAATACATTAAAAATCAGTTAATAAAACAATATGCAGTAGCCCGAGTCATACCCTGAGATCCGTAATCTATCGTCGATCGAGGCAGGGGCGAAGCTTCTCAAAGGCAAGGGGGGCCATGGCTCCCCAAATTTTTATAGTAATTTTTATAACTATCAATATTTGGCCCCACCAAGAATAAAATATTATTATAAAAGACTGCATGGCTTTTATTAGCACCATCATGTGAGAATTGAGAATAAAATATTACTAAACAAATTAATTAAATCAATGTGTTATGTAATAATGCGTCAAATCCCAAATTACTTCTCATCTGATTTTTGATCTTCTTTGAATCTCCATTCATGCAAACAAAAAAGAAGCAAATAGGAAATAGTCGAAGAGGAAGAGATATTGGATCGAAGAAGCCAAGAAAAACTCAATTACTTTTCCATTACTAGCAGCTATTACCCAACTCATTGGGGGTAATTAGGCTATTGACCAACTCTTTCATTATTGGTTTTAAGCTTTACAAGGTTTGGTATGCCTACCAAGCATTCTCTTCTGAATAACAAGATTCACAAAGTTCACAATAATTGAAACTTTTGAGTTTTGAAGAATATAATTTTTTTTCTTACAATAATTTTCTTATTATCTATCTTCTGAACTTTTGTTTTTTTTTCTCAAAGTAGTAATTAAATTAGTAAATATTTCAGGTGATTTATAAGTCATTATGGTCAAGCTTAAAACCATTTATGCCTTTTTCAAAAGAAAAAGTATTAATAAGCCTAATAACACAACACCTTCACCGTTAATTCAAGACGAGCAACATTTGGAGGAATATAGCAGAAATTTTTGACACTTAATCCATATTGATGACTTTAAGTCTTTGATGGAACGTCGAGCTTTAATTTGAATGAAATGAAATGGTTGATTATTCATGAACGATTTATAAGTTTATTACAATTTTTTCTTGAAGTATGTTTAATTAGTTGAATGTGATAATATTTAACATGTTCTATTTAAGTTTATTATTATTATTCTGTTTAATTTATTATTTGATTAAATTTTAAATACACACACACACACACACACACACACACACACACACACATATACATATATATATATATATATATATATATATATATATATATACACACACACACACACACACACACATACACTTAATATTAGGCTTGCCCCTCCAAAAATATAACCCAAGCTCTGCCACCGTGTCGACGTGTTGGAAACGAAAACATAGAAGCCGTTCCCCAAACTAGAGAGTACCTGTGAGAGAACCGAGCAAAACCAAAAACTCCAAACAAAAATCGCAGACACAAAAATTTTTGACCTGAAAAACACTTACGGAAAAAAATCACGGGACGATCGGAGTCCAACCCTGAAAAGCCTCTACTAATGAAATAAGAAATACACCGACTCCTTATAAACTTTTCACCGATCCAAATGGATCACCACAACTCCTTGGAACAGAAAATAGATTACAACCACGAAGAAAAACACAATAAAAAATACCCCAAATTGATCTCCTTCTCCGAAATGACCTTCAATTATTCTTTCTTCTCTCCAATGTTGTAAAGAACTCTTGCCTCCTTTTGCAATATTTTGAGATATATTAGGGCTAGGAGACACCTAATATATATAGCCTCAAATCCATAATTAGTATTCATATTATATGTAGGAATACCCAATCCAAATCTATTGAGATATTACTATTATATGTAGGAATATCAATCCAACGCCAGGGTATTTTTCACATAGGTTGGGAATCTCACCCACTCCAATAAATCTTTTCCTTCACAACTATGTGGAGAGGGTCGTCATCCCGACGATCCGCCTGTAGTACTCAAAGTTTTTCTTTAAAAGAATCTTTGTGAACATGTCTGCACTATTGTCATCTATATGAACCTTCTCAAGCGCCGCTTGCTTCTTTTTAACCACATCATGTATCCAATGATACCGGGTATCAATATGCTTGGACCGGCTATGAATTTTCTGGTTCTTCACAAGGTGAATTGCACTCTGGCTATCGCAATAAAATGGTAGTGCTCTTGCTTTAGCCCTATTTCCTGCAACATCTTTTTCATCCACATCAACTCATTGTAAGCCTCCATCGCCGTAATGTACTCGACCTCTGTCATCGACAGGAAAATACACTTTTGTAACCGCCACTACCACGATACCGCTCCACCAGCAAACATTATCACATAGCCCAAAATTGATCGCCTTGTATCTACATCACCAGCCATATTAGCGTCGGTATACCCAAACAGCTTCGGCTCGTCACCACCAAAAGAAAGTCTCCAATCAGCAGTGTCCTGAAGGTATCGTAGAATCCACTTGACCACACTCCAATGTATCCTTACAGGATTTGAAAGATACTTGCTAATTGTGCCAACTGCGTGAGTGATGTCTGGCCTTGTACACACCATAACATACATGAGACTTCCCACAAGTGAGGCATATAGAACCCGCTCCATATCTTCCTTCTCATTCTCGGTAGATGGAAACTGCTCCTGAGTAAACTTAAAGTGAGCCGCAACGGGGTTACTCACTTTCTTTGACCCGTCTATCCTGAAACGCTAAAGTACCCAGTGGATATACTTCTTTTGGGACAAGTGTAGCAGCTTGGACTCTCTCTCTCTCTCTCTCTCTCTCGGCTGATCTCCATCCCAAGAATAGTCTTCGCTGTGCCCAAATCCTTCATAGAAAAGGTCGCACCCAGTTGGCGCTTCAACTCTGCTATCCTAGTAGCATTCTGATCCACCAGTAGCATATCATCAACATAGAACAGTAAAATAATGAAATTATCCTAGGCAAAGTACCTCACAAATACACAGTGGTCCAACGTCGTTCGTGCATAACCATGCTCCTCCATAAACGACTTAAACTTCTTGTACCACTGTCTCAGAGCCTGCTTAAGACTATACAAGCTCTTCCTCAACCGACAGACCAAGTATGACTTACCCTTCTCACAGAATCCCTCTTGAGGCTCCATGTACAAATCCATGGCAAGATCACCTTGGAGGAATGTCGTCTTCACGCCCGTCTTCACGTCTATTTGCCTCGAAGCTTGCTCAACTGCTTGACGACTGGCAAAAATATATCATCGTAATCTACGCTCTTTCGCTGATCGTAGCCTTTAACTACCAACCTTGCTTTGTATCGAGGGCAAGTAGCATTATCTGTCTGCTTTAATCTGAACACCTATCGATTTTTTAAAATCTTCTCGCCCTTTGGCAACCGCACCAGCTCATAAGTAGAATTGGCATGTAAGAAACTCATCTTCTCATGCATAGCCTCCATCCACTCCAGCCTATGTTCGACTTCCATAGCCTCCGCAAAACTTTTGTGCTCTCCCCCGTTAGTCAGTAGCACATACTCATACGATGAGTATCTCGTAGATTGTCAACGCTCTCTATCGCTCCTCATCAATGGAACCACTGGTGCTGGCTGTATATTAACAGCCTCCTCCACTTCAGGAACTGCCACCCCGACATGCTTATCCTCTTAAGGGTTACCCTGACCACCATCAGCAGGCTTATGATCAAGGTTGGGACCAACTCTATATACTGACTCCCCCATAACTGGATCCTCTGCGATGTCCTCTAAAAACTGCTCGAAGCAAAATAACTCTAACTCAGGCAATTCTTCACCCTCAGAAGGCATCTCGGAATCCTGAGTGTTGGTCATGATCTGATCCTCGATGAATACCACATTCCTGCTTCTGTAGAGATTTTTTCTCACTGGGTCGCAGATTCTATAGCCAAACTCTACCCGACCGTAGCCGACAAAGACACACCGCCTTGTCTTTGGCTCATGTTTGGATATCTCGTCCTTTGGTACATACACGAAGGCATTGTAACTAAACACTCTTAGGTGATTGTATGAAAGTTTTTTGTCGTACCATACTTTGTCAGACACATCATCCTGCAAAGAAGCACTAGGAGATAAATTAATAACATAAACAGCTATGTAAAGTGCCTCACCTCAATAGATTCCCGACAAGTTTGCTTCTGACAATAAATACCGTACCCACTCCATCATCGTCCTGTTCATGCGCTCTGCTACACTGTTGAGCTGCGATATCTTTGGTGGAGTCTTCTGGTGTCATATCCCTTACTCTCTGCAATAAATATCAAATGGACCAAAAAAATTGTCGCCGTTGTTGGACCGAACACATAGTAACTTCTTGTCCGTCTCCCTTTCAACAAAGGCCTAAAACTCTTTGAAAGTGGACAGCACCTGATCCTTGGTCTTTAAGGCATAGACCCAAACCTTCCAGGAATAATCATCAATAAAATTCACAAAATAAGAAGCACCACCAATATACTTTACCTTCATAGGACCGCAGATATCTGAGTGAATCAACTCTAGCAACACCGACTTCCTCGAATTTGGGTAACTTTGGAAAGACACCATATTTTGCTTTTTCGCCAAAGAGTTCATGCATCTCTTCAACTTTGTAGGCTTTAGCCTCGAAATCACCTTCATGTTCACCAAGTAGCTCATCCCCTTCACGTTGATATGGCTGAGCCGTCTTTGCCACAACTTCATAGACGCATCAGTAGCCGTGTTCTCCTCATGTGTGCTTCCTTCTATATAATAGAGTCCGAACTTCTTTCTTCCTCTAGCAATCACTATCGAACCTCTGGAAAGCTTCCACTGATCATTACAGAAGAGATTAAAAAACCCTCATCATCCAACCTTCCAACCAACATAGGTTGAAACGGATATCAGGGACATGACGGTCATATTCGAGAACAAAAACTGCACCTGTCTTCGTTCTCAAATGCACATCTCCAATAGCAACAACTTTTGACACATCTTCGTTGTCCATCTTCAACCCTCCACAGTCGTCTGTTGTGTAAGTAGCAAATAGTGCCATATTGTGAGATATGTGCGCTGAAGCACTTAATTCTACCAGCCAAGAGTTTTTACCATAGGCGAGGTTCATAACTACCTCATCACATATAATGATCACGTTGCCTCTATGTGTCGAGGCTGCAGCTGTAGTGTTCTCACTTTGCTTCCCCTTCTTTCCCTTCTTCTCTCTCTTCCAAGCGAAACAGTTACTGTTGATGTGGCCCTTCTTGCCACAATGGTAACACTCTGAGCCCTCATACAGACCCTTGGACTTGCCCCTACTCTTATCTCTGCCACCACTTGGACCCCTGCTCTTGCTCCTTCTGCGGCTTTCTAAAACTAGCACCTTTGAGTGGGATATGGATGAAGTGCCCTGAGAATGTCTCCGCATCTCTTCACTCAGTACCCCACTCTTGGGAAACTCCAGACTAACCACGCCTTCCGGAGTAGAAGCGATCATAGGCACTCGTACGGTTTTCCACGATTCTGACAATGTACACAACAACCATAGTTCATGTACTTCGTCGTCGAACTTGACTCCTATCGAGGATAGCTGGTCCACCATGCCCTGGAACTTGCTCAAGTGATCCGTAATAGACGCCCCATCTTTGTATCTGTCATGCCCCAGTCCCAAAAATACGTAGGACTAGGACACGTAAGCATGTCAGCCGCATGGATATGGCAACTCCAATATATGGAAACCAAATCCACACGTACGCTGTAATATGAATATCAAGTCCACAAGTGGTATAAAATGTATCACAAGTCATAGGGTATAATTTAAATCTCATCCGCAAAAATCAGATATAAATAATAACCAGCATCTATATAACTAGATCTCAACATAAATATCTAAGGATGATAGTTGGATGGAAATAAATCTACTACCAACTCGAATGAAAAAGTACAACACAACAAATACAATATAGGAATACCAGCTAACGACCATGGGCTCGAAGAGAAGACATCCTCGCAACACAAGTAATCATCCAAATCTGCGCTCCTGCAATTACTCAAGAACAGATACACCTGGCAGAGGACCAGGTCCTTAGAGGGACGTAACAAGATACAGAAAATACGAGCCAATTTGAATACAGTAAACATGCATCATATTTGAAAATAGATAAGTACGCTGTATAGGACAATCTATATGAATGCAAATGAGGACAACTTTTCGACGTATGGGCAAGGGTAGGCTACTCGATCTAATCCTCACAACCTCACGCTCGTCAGTGGACATCATCAGCCGACATATTGCGGGGGTAGCGACCCTCGGACTCCATCAATCGACATACCGCGGGGGTAGCGACCATCGAACACGACACACCATAGTGCGTGCTAGTGACTACGGTGTTACCAGAGTGGTTAAAAGTCCATACGCCTAATGATTGTCCTCTATGATACTAAGTGCCATATGTGTATCAACATATCTAATACATAGTAATGACTGAAAGAAAACTACACATGCAAGAATAAACAGAAATGCAATAAATATACAGAAATATACTAAGCATGCAAAATACTGTAAGCAATTTGGCAAGGTATCTTGCCTGGGGTCCTGCTGCTGGTATGAATCAGATTCCAAGTCACAGTCCAAATAGCCTATGTATTACAAATTTATCACGTCAAAAGATAATTTATTTTAATTTATTTAATTCTGAAATAATTACTCTTAAATCCTATTTTAATCTTATTATTCTGATTTTTATGTTAATTCCTAAATTTTGTCCAAAGAAACTGAATTTTATCAACTTGAGACTCATGGCACGCAAATCGAGGCGATCTGTTGACCGAAAAGTCAACCGACACAAACTCAACTTTCATGCATGATTTCCTGTAGATTTCAGTGTCAAAAATATGCTAGAATTTACGGCTCGTCCGAATTCAAATTCGTTTGGGAATTATGGCACATACAAAATTTGTATTGTGCACCGATGGTTAAATTCTAACCTAGAAGTTCTACAGAATTAACAGTATATAAATAGTTCGAATTAAATTCTAGAAAAAACATATGTCAATGATCTCGATATTAGATTTCCAAAACTTTAAACGGTTCATGATTCAGATTCCTGGTTCTCCCGAAATCGTGAAAATATTAAAATACGTCTATTTTCGGACATATTATGCTCTACGAATTTTCCAGAATTTAATACTCATAATTTCGTAAAATAAATTATATAATCAAAAATCTAACCTCAATATCTTTCTAACGCAAGAAACTAGGCCTCGTTTGGAGTCCGGAGCTATGCGCAATGGCTTGTGGAAGATGAAGGAACCCTAGCTCTCTCTAAGATAATGGGATAATTAGGGTTATAATAATAATAATATATATATATATATATATATATATATATATATATATATATATATATATATATATATATAGGGATGTACCTGCGGCTGAATAGATATTTATAGGCTGACACGTGTCAGAATCTGATTGGATAGTTTTTGTTATATTATTTGTTTTTTATTTGCCTTTATCAAAACATTATTTAAGTCATTTTAAATCTAAATAACTCCAAATAAATATTAAAAATAATCATAAAAATCTGGAAAAAGTACATAAAATATATTTTGAACCTATAAACCCTAAAAAAATATTTGGGATAATTTTATATTCATAAGTTTACTACTATAATTAGGAGAAGCTCTAAACATTAGTTTTATCCATTTAACTAAAAATAAATACTAACATTATTCCAAAAAATCTGAAATAATTCTAAAAAATATATAATAATATTATAAACCCTAAAAAATAACATGGATCCATTCTATATTCCTGGGCTTGCACAATAAATTTTACAAGTCCTAAAAATTAGTTATTAGTCTAAATAACTCCCAATAAATACTAAAAGTATTCAAAAAATTCCCAGAAAATTCTAGAAAATATATTTGACTATTTATAACCTAAAATAAAATTTGGAATATTTTTAATTAAGTTTGAACATAAAATAAATTTTTCAAAGTCCTAGAAAATTAGTGTTACTAGTTTTTAATTAACTAAAAATTATGGAAAAATCTCAATAATCTAAAATAGCCCAAAAATAATTCTAAATAAATATTTATATAAGTAAATATACTAAAAAAAATTATTTTCTAATTAACTAAGAGAATACTCTAAATAAATTCAACATCTATAATAAATATAATAATATAAAATATACACAAAATACCTATTTTGGGTGAGGGAGTTTACAATCTACCCAACTTAAAATAATTTTGTTCTCGAAATTAAAATAAGGCATAATTTGTTAAAACCTTCACATTCGTACATAAGGTACGTCAATTACAATCTCTTCCAAAAATTTAAATAACAAAATCTATTCAAATCTATCGCGATCACTTCAAAATTAGGATAACCACTGTTTAAATCAAAATTCAACATGTCGTAATCTCTTCTCGATTTTTTTAAATAATCAACATTCAAATCTAACTCAAGTCTATATGACATCCCACATCAAAATTTATATCACCATTTCCAACTATCATAATCTCCTCTAGACTTTGAACAATAAACAATTCTAATCAAATCTTATTCCTATTCTCAAATTAAGAATTTTGTACTCTTCAAATATTTAAACTCAATTTACATCCTCAATATTTCAAATAGGTGACCCAACAATCAAAATTGAACTTTTAATTCAAATCATCAAATTGTAAAATTTAAATCTAATTCACCAATTGTTCAAGTCTAAAATTCTATATTTATCCTCAAAATTTCAATCGATGATTCATCCTTCAATATTCAAAATTTAAATCATGTGCTCAAAGTATAAATATTTGGTCCGCAATATCAAGATTTTAAAATTCGTTAAATCCTCATTATCTTAATCCTTCTTTTAAAATTTTTCAAAATTAAAATAACTTGAATCTCCCAATCTAATCTTACTTGATCACAATCTAAAAGAAATTCCTCTCAAGTTGGTAATGCACTGCTACCCAACTTAGAATTTACCCATCTATCACAGAAGGCTATATACTTTAAGAAAAATATTCCTTAATTTATTTACTCATGTCATTCAATCCTCAAAACTTTAACGCCGATTATATCATATATGATATGTCCTAAATTACAAAAGAATAATCCTCAAGTATGTGATCGGCCTACGGGGTATATCTAGTACTCTCTGTGTATTAAACTTATACCAAGCACGAGGTTTCGTCTTTCCGAAATAAGGGAAGACGGAGACCAATAATAAAGAGTTCAAGGGTGAGGTAATAGAATAGAAGTATCGGGATCAAGGAGTTTAAGGAATTCAAATGGGAATTGTCAAAGCAGTTGTGGATTGAAATCCTATTTTGGTAATTCTTTGTTCGCATGCTCGTATTAGTACAGTTATGTAACCGATACGATCCGCTCAGACATATCTAGGGGCAAGTATATTCGTCTACCAATCACTACATATCTCAATCCACATAAAGTAGTATTACGAAGGGCAAATCAAGCGCACTAAGGTTAGCTAGACCTTAATACACTGATTCTGAAATATATTAGTAGGCGTCCCCAATAATACATATCTCATAATCAAGCTCGATAAAAGAGTAAGCTTGCAAAACTAGGCTATAATAGCAGCATAAGTCAAGGTAGTGCAGCAAATATAAGTACGCTAGATGATGATGAAAGGAGGTACAAATTAATTCAAGTTCACAAAATAAAACAACTAAGCAACAATAATAAAAGACTCTACAATCCCTACAGTTATCATACAACCTCCTTGTCTATGTCGCTAGTCGACCAAATGTGGGCAAGGACCTCTAACTTCTATTGTCTGAATAACCACTGTTGTCTTATGCTAGTATACAATTAATATTATTCAATCACACTTCAATAATAGGTCAAAAGACTATGTGATACTAGGTTGTGAGGTATACTACCCAACTTAAAACAATAAACTAATACTGTGACAGTCTTAAGGGTACCGTAGAAGCTCCTGTTAAGGTCTTCGAGAAGGGGTCTTGGTACTTGTTAGGGTATCCTCTTATATTACATAGGTCATGGTCGTCTTAACTCTTAGTCATAGTGCAAGTGTCAATAGTAAGAATGGAACAGTTACTGGCCTCAAGGGAAAGGGAATATAACTCGTATTGATGTGTGGTACAAGTTACGTAATTTAAAACTAAGGGATAAGCACCAGGTCTCAATCTACAAGAATAACTTAACTATCAAGTTCTAACTACTAAGCACACAATTTTAAAATTCAAGATTACAACTATAATCCTTGCAAACTATGTGTCCTTAACAAAGAAATAAATTACTTGGCCTACTATCAGAAGTGTCAGGTGGCACGAGTTGAAAGATAAAGAAAAGAAGAACGTAATTTTGGTCATCGCACAATTAGCGAACACTATGGTCACAGGGGAACAATATATGAAAATAGAGGGGCTCTAGATAGCATCATGGTTTTCCAAGGGAAAGGGGTATGCTAGTCTCTATGTTTGAGGTATGATTAGGAAAATATTCTATGCACTGCTCTTAGCTTTCTAAGGTACTGTCTGCTTATCTCAAGACAAGAATCTAAATTTATGGTTCTCTAATACTCATCTAACGGCGTGGGTTAGGTTCAGTCCTAATATTCACTTTGGTTTTTTATTGGTTTCTCAATGCTAGGGGCAACCATAATGGTAAACTTCTAACTAACTCTAGTAGTGTCTATACTACTCTCAAGTCCTCATAACACATCAGGGGGTAATGGTAAACCAATTCTAGAGATAAGGAATTCTAGGGTTCACTAGACATCCTAAACTTAGTGGTGTGTCAGCACTCTAGTTGTACTCTTAATAGGAAGGTTACCCTACTTATCATCTAACAACAGGAACTTCTATATTCTAGGAGAGACTATACTAAAGGAACTATTATGGGAGTACAGGAATCAAGCAGGATGCAATTATTCAAATAGAATAGATTAGAAGAAAGATGAGTCATAGTCAATTGTGGATGAGATCCAATACTCTAGTCCTAGGTGCAGGCTTGTTCGGTACAGTAACGTAACCGAGATAATATGCTCTCGACCTGCATGGGCTACCACAAAAATAATATGTCATACCCCAGTCCCAAAAATACGTAGGACTAGGACACGTAAGCATGCCAGCCGCATGGATATGGCAACTCCAATATATGGAAACCAAATCCACACGTACGCTGTAATATGAATATCAAGTCCACAAGTGGTATAAAATGTATCACAAGTCACAGAATATAATCTAAATCTCATCCACGAAAATCAGATATAAATAATAACCAGCATCTATATAACTAGATCTCAACATAAATATCTAAGGATGATAGTTGGATGGAAACAAATCTACTACCAACTCGAATGGAAAAGTACAACACAACAAATACAATATAGGAATACCAGCTAACGACCATGGGCTCGAAGAGAAGACATCCTCGCAACACAAGTAATCATCCAAATCTGCGCTCCTGTAATTACTCAAGAACAGATACACCTGGCAGAGGACCAGGTCCTCAGAGGGACGTAACAAGATACAGAAAATACGAGCTGATTTGAATACAGTAAAGATGCATCATATTTGAAAATAGATAAGTACGCAGTACAGGACAATCTATATGAATACAAATGAGGACAACTTTTTGACGTATGGGCAAGGGTAGGCTACTCGATCTAATCCTCACAACCTCACGCTCGTCAGTGGACATCATCAGCCGACATACCGCGGGGGTAGCGACCCTCAGACTCCATCAATCGACATATCGCGGGGGTAGCGACCATCGGACACGACCCACCATAGTGCGTGCTAGTGACTACGGTATTACCAGAGTGGTTAAAAGTCCATACGCCTAATGATTGTCCTCTATGATACTAAGTGCCATGTGTGTGTCAACATATCTAATACATAGTAATTACTGAAAGAAAACTACACATGCAAGAATAAACAAAAATACAATAAATATACAGAAATATACTAAGCATGCAAAATACTGTAAGCAATTTGGCAAGATATCTTGTCTGGGGTCCTACTGTTGGTATGAATCAGAGTCCAAGTCACAGTCCAAATAGCCTATGTATTACAAATTTATCACGTCAAAAGATAATTTATTTTAATTTATTTAATTCTGGAATAATTACTCTAAAATCCTATTTTAATCTTATTATTCTGATTTTTATGTTAATTCCTAAATTTTGTCCAAAGAAACTGAATTTTATCAACTCGAGACTCATGGTACGCAAATCGAGGCGATCTGTTGACCAAAAAGTCAACCAACACAAACTCAACTTTCATGCATGATTTCCTGTAGATTTCAGTGTAAAAAATATGCTAGAATTTACGGCTCGTCCGAATTCAAATTCGTTTGGGAATTATGGCATATACAAATTTTGTATTGTGCACCGATGGTTAAATTCTAACCTATAAGTTCTATAGAATTAACAGTATATAAATACTTCGAGTTAAATTCTAGAAAAAACATATGTCAATGATCTCGACATTAGCTTTCCAAAACTTTAAACGGTTCATGATTCAGATTCCTGGTTCTCCCGAAATCGCGAAAATATTGAAACACGTCTATTTTCGGACATGTTGTGCTCTACGAAATTTCTAGAATTTAATACTCATAATTTCGTAAAATAAATTATATAATCAGAAATCTAACCTTAATATCTTTCTAACGCAAGAAACTAGGCCTCGTTTGGAGTCCGGAGCTATACGCAATGGCTTGTGGAAAATGAAGAAACCCTAGATGGCAATTCTCCAAAATCTCTCTATCTCTAAGATAATGGGATAATTAGGGTTATAATAATATATATATATATATATATATATATATATATATATATATATATATATATATATATATATATATATATATATATATATATATATATAGGGATGTACCTGTGGCTGAATGGATATTTATAGGCTGACACATGTCAGAATCTGATTGGATGGTTTTTGTTATATTATTTGTTTTTGATTTGCCTTTATCAAAACATTATTTAAGTCATTTTAAATCTAAATAACTCCAAATAAATATTAAAAATAATCATAAAAATCTGAAAAATTATATAAAATATATTTTGAACCTATAAACCCTAAAAAAATATTTGGCATAATTTTATATTCATAAGTTTACTACTATAATTAGGAGAAGCTCTAAACATTAGTTTTATCCATTTAACTAAAAATAAATACTAACATTATTCCAAAAATTCTGAAATAATTCCAGAAAATATATAATAATATTATAAACCCTAGAAAATAATGTGGGTTCATTCTATATTCCTGGACTTGCACAATAAATTTTACAAATCCTAAAAATTAGTTATTAGTCTAAATAACTCCCAATAAATACTAAAAGTATTCAGAAAATTCCCAGAAAATTCTAGAAAATATATTTGACTATTTAGAACCTAAAATAAAATTTTAAAATATTTTTAATTAAGGTTGAACATAAAATAAATTTTTTAAACTCCTAGAAAATTAGTGTTACTAGTTTTTAATTAACTAAAAATTATGGAAAAAATCTCAATAATCTAAAATAGTCCAAAAATAATTCTAAATAAATATTTATATAAGTAAATATACTAAAAAAAATTTATTTTCTAATTAACTAAGAGAATACTCTAAATAAATTCAACATCTATAATAAATATAATAATATAAAATATACATAAAATACCTATTTTGGGTGAGGGAGTTTACAGTATCGCAGACTCATCATCATTTGGATCAAGAATAATTTATTTACCCTTGTCTTCTTCGTATACAAAGATTCCAGCATATCCTACAACATCTTCGCGTGATCAATATTGGCAACATAATTGTACATGTTCTCGTCAACGAACTTTTCGATATATCTATACACCTGTATATGCTCAAACTTTCAATCCTCTTCGAATTTGTCACTAGGCTTCTCGGACGCAAATACTGGAAGATGCAGCTTCTTAACGAACAACAAATCCTTCATCTTGCTCCGTCAATAATGATAGTTGGTACCGTTCAGGTTTACCAAGCGCACTGGCTTCGCGTCCATCTCTCCTCCCTGGTTTGCCTATCAACCCTAACACCACTTTGAACCCAAAGCTCTGATACTACTTTATTAGAAACGAAAGACCAAAAATCGTTCCCTAAACCAAAGAGTACCTATGAAAGAATCGAGCAAAACCATAAACCAAAAATGCCAAACACAAATCACAGACACAGATTTTTTACGTAGAAAATCCTTGCGAGAAAAAACCACGGGACTATCGGAGTCCAACCCTAAAAAACTCTACTAATGGAATAAGAAATACACTGACTCCTTACAAACTTCTCACTGATCCAAACAGATCACCATAACTCTTTGGAACAGAAAATAGATTACAACCACGAAGATAAAGACAATAAAAAAATATCTCAAATTGATCGTCTTCTCCGAAATGACCTCCAATCCTTCTTTCTCCTCTCCAAAAATGTAAAAGCACTCTTGCCTCCTTTTGCAATATTTTGAGATATATTAGGGCTAGGAGATACCTAATATATATAGCCTCAAATCCGTAACTAATATTCCTATTATATGTAGGAATACTCAATCTAAATCTATTGAGGTATTCCTATTATATGTAGGAATACTCAATCCAACTCCAGGGTATTTTTCACATAGGTTGGGAACCCTACCCACTAAAACATGAGGCAGTAACCCCTATACTAGACAAGGATAATGGGTGAGCTACTACGCCTAGACATCATTTGTACCTAGACTAAAAATGGGCAACATAGAGCAACAAGTGAATTAATAATACGGTTAATTAATTCCTATGGCTTATTATAATAGTATATAGGTTATTCCCATTATAATACAAATAAGGTTTCGTCAGACCGTGCATTGCTCGAAGATGGACTGGCCAAACCTATAGCAGTACTAATAAGTAATAGTCCATGGTAGCCGCGGTAGGACAGTCATCAGGTCGGTAACAATATATATATGATATTACAGTCCCAACACTCATATAGGGCAAAAACTGGGTCTCTTATAATAAAAAAATATACTACACTCCGATTAGTGGATAATATGTCACAATATCTAGTGGCTAGCCAATAATAAGTAAGAAAATAAGGATCCTTACCCCTCCTCATGCTCTATATGCTTTAAACTAGTTAATTAACCATACTGTATCATATGGAGATCACCTCATGGACATATGACTATCCATTCTAGATGTCGTATAAGAGTTTGAGTATACTTGGTTTAAATTCAAAATGGCTCCCGAAGGCACCAACCTAGATTTATCCGGAGTGTAGATGTAGCAATCAATACACAATCATATGTTTTAATCTATGCTATGACCATTGACCTACTACAGAAATATTCATATAGGTAACAATATATATATATATATATATATATATATATATATATATATATATATAACAATAGTGACAATAATATGGTACTTCAATGTAACAAGTAACAAGGGAACTCCAGTGCTTTAAATAGTACCCTATAGGTCATCTTGGTATAAAACAATATGGATACACTTATAGTCAGGCCAGAAACATGGAAAATTGGGTATTCAATTCATAAATACGATTTACTTAATAATTTCCTCGATCATCGAGTTTCTCATATATAAATATCTTCCGAAGTTGTAACTCCTGAATCCGAATTCACGAACTTCATATTATTCCCTTTTATATTTTCCCCATGATTTCAAAATTCGAATTTTTTTTAAAAGCATTAGCAAATTCAAATTCCTTTCTCAATAGAAATGAATAATAAAAAAATAAAGTCAACCTAATTCTCTTAATTAAACCTATTTATTTCCTATTATCAAAGAAACAATTAGAAATCAATTGGAATATAAATTTTTTTTTTGCGAAACTGATATACTATTTTTTGTAAATTCATAATTTTGCCATATTAATAATTGTATTATTTTCTTTTCTTCAAACGTGATCACAAAGTCTCCTTCATAAAACCCGACACACCCTACGCATATTCATCGTCTTCCTCACTCATCCTACTTCTCGATCACCATCGACAACATCAAGCCAATTTTCTCCTCAGTGGGGCAACTCTCAGCCGATACTCTACTCCATCAAACAGAGTAGTAGCAGGACGACATTGCCGACCTCGAACTCACTGACCCCAATCTTCTCATCGGTACTACCTCTATCATCAGAATCATCTAATACCCCCAATCGTATAGCCCTTTACTGTTAAAGAGTTCATCTACGATCATTGACTGGCTTGACCCGTCCCTCCTCTCGAGCATGCAGCCCCAAAACACAACCATTACTACCTAGATCAACTCCCTAGCGACCCCCAAACTCTTCTCCACTTTCCAGAGCCATCCCATGTCATCATGAGCCACCACGAAGACCGTCGACCATATGTGCCCCGACCGAGGCAGAGGCACACCAATTTTTGCTGTATATGTTAACCGAAATGCCTATTTTAGCGATCAATGTCTCCCTATCCGTTCTATCAATTTTTGAGCCAACTCCTCCTCCGTGAAGCTGGTATGATCCATTCGCTATGTGTCACGACCCGCACCGGGTGTGAGGATATGAGTACGTGGATACATCCAGCCTACGCCAAAGCATCGGTGGTAGAAAGCTGTCTAGATCAATAATACTATCTAAACATCTCACACAATATATATAATGTACCTGTCAAAGATAACTCAACTCCAAATGGAGGACAATATGGCAGTATGATAAACAATACTTAATCACAATAAAACTAGAGAAATATATGGCATGATATGGAATAGAAGAATAGAGTCACAAAGTCACAATATAATCCAAATCAGGTCTAATAGTCTAAACATAATATGCCAAATGTCTAAGCTAGAGTCATATCCAGTATAATAAGGTAAATGGCTAAGTTTGTTATACTAGATGAGTCTCCTCAGTGAATGGCACTAGATCATCCTGCTCTAAGTGTGCTATCCCAGTCGGATCATCATCCCGTGGCCCGTAGTAAGTGAGACACAACTCCTCAAAAAAATTTCTAAAAAATATATCAAGTCAGGATTGGAACAAAGCATAAAACTCTAAAAAAAGTTCCAAATACATGGTAGAGAATATATGACAAGTAATAGAAAAGAATACAAGATGCACAAGTAATCTAGGAATGGAAGGTAACTGAAATAAGCAGGTAAATTCTAGAAAGATAAATACAGGAAATATGGAATGATCTACAAGTAAGAGAATAGATAATACTATCTAAGTGCCTTATAGTACACGTTCGTTATGTGATCGGATTAGGTTGCATACGAGTAAACTATGGTAACTCGATTATACGTGAGGTGTATAATCGACATACACACGAGAAAGATAGGGCTTGATCACATAACCAACTTCTACTCCCCCCTCGCCAACCAATACTCATGGATCTGATCATGACACGTTATGCACACGAATATAATATAAGTACAAAGAGCACTCGAGTAGACACGAGCATAAGAATACCCGATGCACATGATAAAGTACATGTGTAAGGAGTATCTGTAGTACATGGTAAAGGGATAATATCTCATGATAGGTTCCATATAGTACCAGTCCATTTAACCACGTGTTAGAATCAAGTATATCTATTCTAGAATATGTGATATATACACTATTATATAATAAAAAAACTAATAGAGAGGTGTACTCACCTGTGGTCTTGAGCAAATGATATAACTCGATATCCGTGCTGGTATCACACAGACCTATATATAAAATATCATGTCATTTGGGTGCAACAAAATAATAAATAAACTAAAATGAGTCAAGATATAATTTTTAGGCCATTTTTAGGTAATACTAGTCAAACTAGGTTGGTATATCGATTCTAGGTCATACCTAACTTCTAGCTTGATTTCAAGTCTACTCTGGTGAATATTAGTCCATACTAAGGTAACTAGCTCATGTTAGCCAATATCTAGCTAATCTAGACAATATTAGTTATACTAGCTATTAGTACTAAGATATATATATACTAGATAATATGATACTCCATGTATCTTAGTATACTCTATAAACCTATATCAATACATATGATAATTATATCAATAACTTAACTCCTACCTTGCTCAATACCTTAATACCAAACCATTACCCTAGTTAATTACCTAGTATCCTAATATTTTGACACATGATTCACTTACCTACACACTAATCTAAACCTCATGGATACCCACTGACACTCTAAGATACACTCTCATGCATGACCTTCTCAATATCACACTCACTAAAGCTCACATTACTAATGCTCACTGATACATGTTAACCCATTGATACTCTAACTTACTGATACATGGCCACTACCTGGGTGTGCTACTACTGCTGCCTACTTGATCTGTTGCTACCTATCAGTGCAATTGCACTATACTAATGTGCACCTAGCTGCCAGTGCAGTTGTTGCCCTTACTCCTTACAATCTTGAGCTCCATTCCTCCCCCTCCTACCTGACACTTGTACACAGGTGTGCAAGCAAATGCTTGCTACTGCTGCTGATATTGTGCATCTCTAATGCACCTCCAGAGGCTACTGATGGCCTCTCGAGCTTCTCCCCTTAACTCTGAATCCATGCCAAGTTCCTCACATAATACAACCAGTTATTAGCAACCCGAGCACATGACTTTCCTTGTTGTTGCTTCTAAAGCTCCAGGTTAGGACAGAACAGACCTTACCCCTCCCTTACTGATTATACATACAGACACACTCAATCACTAACACCTACAATTAGAAACTCTCTCACACTACTCTAACTCAAATACATTGATCATATACAACAATAATCCACACTAGGATTTGAATGACTCTATCTAACTTGAAGGTACATAAGTACACAATTATAAATATTCTACCAACACTAATAAATATTTCTCCAAGACTCACACTAATCTCATCACTTGATATCATGCCCCCATATGAACACATTAACACTCATTCTAATATACATGCTCTACACACACTCTATTAATTGCCAATTCATCAAACACCTTGTGCACCATGCCAAGATAATCATAATGGGACATGATACAACCTCACCCAAAGCACAAACAAAAGAAATTGAAGAAAAATTACACTAATATGTACAAATAACCCAAAATGAATCCCGTATCATAGCGTATCATAAAGTATCATGATACGGCCTACTTGTATCCAATTGTGGACATGTATCTAGCCTCACACACTCAAACTAAATCCAATTAGATCTAATTGACCTAATGAAAAATATTTGTTGCCCCAATCTCGGAATTCCTTCAAATTGGGCATAAATTTTCATGTAGAAGTCACAATAAGGGTCAATTGAACATAGTTCTTCTTCCTATAGGTAGTCTTAATGCATGGAGTATTTTCTAATGCTCAAATACAAGAATTATAGTCTAAATTAAAGGAAATTTTAGAATTATACCTATTAGGAGATGAATTCTCAATGAATTTTTTAAATGGACACAATTAGGACACAAGCTCCTAGCCAAATTATTCTTCTCTAAGTGCTCCTTACAATCCAAGCTTCTATACTCCTTAGATAATAAAAATGGAAGGGATTGAGAGTGATTTGAGGGGAAACTAAAGGAGGGATGAGTGTAATTGGGGAAGAACACAATTAGGGATCTAGATTGGAGTGAAATGAAGTGCAGAGAGAATAAATCCCCCCTAATAGTAGCTGGCCATAAACCCCTTCCCAAGCAACACCAAAAGTCATATTTACCCCCACTAATTATTTATGAAGGGTATTTAATTAGGGAGGTTAAATATGAAAGCTTATATTCCTAATAGAGGTTAGTCTAATCTTCTAATTAATGAAGGAAAGTGACTAAATTGGAGTCTAATGTGTCTAGTCCAATGTTGGGCTCAATGTGTCATGTCAAGTCTAGTTAGGTTCACTAGTGTCAAGTCCAAATAAATAGTCTAGTCCACTAACCAATAAATAAATAGCACAATATATAAAAATATAAACACTATATAAAAATAATGTGTAAATGACAAAAAATATCCATATCTAGAAATGTGGTGGTGATACTATGCATGTCAAAATTCATTCCATAATTTCATTGTTTACTGGTTCAAATTTGATCCCCAAAATGAGTAGTTGAAAATAGATTTATGTTTCTATTTCTTATATATTCGAGATATCGATTTCATCGATCAATTACTTCTCCACTGTATAACCAAATCAAAATTAGAACTTATGTTTGGAATTTGGTATATCCCTCTTCCTTTGTATTTAATTTTGTTCATTAATTCCTTTCTTTGCTTGTTCAAATTTGAAGATAAAGTTGGCTAAGCATAAAATTTTTTGTTTCATTGAAATATCTCGGATCAGGGTCTATCTTGTTGATTCGGCCGATTTCGCCATGAACCATTAGCACCAAAAGGTGCATAATGACATTCTCGACGCGTGGGATTAACGGATAGTAATTTCGTCGACCGAGTGTAATAAAGTTGGTTTGTATCCATAAATTTGTCCCATAGAGATGAATTTATAACTTCTCTAATTATTGAGCAATGTGCTCAAAGGATCGTGTGATCAAACTTGCACGATTAAAGGCAAAATATCATTTTACCTCTATAGTGCAAGTTTTGTCTAATTTTGAGAACGTCGACTAGATCGCCTTTTTGCAGGTCCGTGACTTATCGCTGGCGTACACATTTGCAATCCAACCGTCGGGTCTCACTTCTGAGAGTTTTATTCAGTTTGTTTCATCATTTATAGTATTTTTGTAAAAGTTTCTCATTTTGAGGTTATTCTAACAAATATCCTTTTATATTCCTTGTTGGACCTACCAAACGAGTGGTACCAAACTTTTTTGTCTTCACTTGTAATTCAAAGATCATATTCCACTTTGGCAAGTTCTAATGAGATTCGACAAAATTTCTGAGATTATGTAAATTTTTTCTCAATTTGAAGTTGTTTCTAACTTGTCATTTTTTTGATCTTTTGTAGGGCCCGCATGCAGAACCAATTTCATCTCTTATGACACATTTTTATGCGTCTTATTTTGGACTGTTGGATGTGATATTATCAATCCTTTCATCATTTTGGATGTGTTGGTACTCTTCGAACCACTTTTCGAGAATATTGATTTTTAGTCAATCGTTCTTGTATCGTTTTGCGTATCGTGACTTTTCGGTTCTAATTTTCAAGGTAAAACCATAAAATTATATTTTTAATTTGATATATTATCTTATAATTTACTTAGATTAATTAGGTTTAGTTAACTTGCCTAATAAGTAACATAAACTAGGTAACTTATTCAACAAGCAACTTAACTAGTAACTTGTTTAGGAAGAAACCTTTTGTCTATATTGGACTTTTGATTGATTGTGTTTGAAGGTTGTTATATTATGGTTTTTTTTGGGTTTCGTTGTTGTTGACAAGTCGAGGATTGCTAGTAGACCGTAGTCTGTAAGTAGTTTGCGAACATTTCATAGTTGTCGTTCACTTATACCTTCGTCTAATCATGATTATATGGCAAGTACATTACGCTTATTATTTACCTTTATATTATAAACTCTATCATATATGTTCATACTTATATTTCATGATACTTGATTGTGACATCAAAACTTGTACACGTGAGAGTGAGTATAATTGATTCAGATTCTGGTTTTTATTGTGAATCATGATATATATATATATATATATATATATATATATATATATATATATATATATATATATATATATATATATATATATAGAGAGAGAGAGAGAGTTGGGTGCTTTATTAGGCATGAGGTCAACCCATATTATTTAATAAAAGTGGATATATGTCACACAACAAACATATCAATGTATCGTACCCTTTATTGTAGATAGTGATCACTCACTCTATGTGACGACGTGTCGTATTTACCCCAGCCATCCACATGCCGAAAGTGGTATTCAAATTACATGTGTTGATCATATTATTATTGATTTACAACTTATACTTTTAATAACATGCTTTTGTTCATATCATTTAATCTTATCATTTTCCCTATATATAGCCATTATAGTTTTATTACTTGTCATTAAATTGTTATTTCTTATCTAATTTCATAATAGATTTATATTGTATTAAGTAATTTATAAGAGTAATTATACTTTGTCGCAATCCCGACTGGATAATATTGGCATCTTAGGCGACACTCACTCTAGTTCATGGAGCTAGTAATTGGTATCGAGGTTCGTTATCCTATTCTTCCTATTTATAGTCTGGAATGCATAGTTTTTATTTGTATGCTTTTATCCTGTCTATTTCATAGTGTTATCATCGAAAAAAAATCTTTTTTTATTGATGTAAGATAAAGAATTCAATCGTTTTGTAGTACAATCTTCTGTTATGTAAATGTTGGATGCGAAACCCATGTCTATATATTCTTTTTGGGTTCTAAACTTTTTGGCAGTGGAGAACTTATTGGTCATTTGGTGACCCCTTCTCTTCGTTGATGGTCTGATGTCGACCTTCTACTAAGTGGCAGGGGGACAAGATGGCTCGAGTTCAATGTAGGTTAAATAAGATCTCTCTCTCTCTCTCTCTCTCTCTCTCTCTCTCTTTAAGGGTTGGTGAGTCTTTGAACCCATACTTTTATAGGAATCCTAGGGGAGGGGTGAATAGGGTATTTAAAACTTGGCAACAATAAGTAATAATGAAAAAATAAAAGACAAATAATAGAAGACAAAAGCTTGATGTATTCCGGTATCGTTCTCGAAGGCAATCCAGTCCCGAAACTCACTCCGGCTATAATCCACTGTTTGAACAATACTATAAATCCTGAGCTTTGATCCGAAGCCTCGCCAACTTCTTACACAAGAGTTTTGATCAGAAGACTAAAAACATTTGACTTTAAAACAATGGGGTTTAGATTTTCAAATACTTGGAAGATCACAAATACAACTCTTTAATACTCTAACACACTTTGTGGATGGAAATTGAAAGCTTGAAAGAGTAAATTTAGTTTGTCCTTTGGTAGTGGGGAGATTTAAATCTCAAAGGATGAATTCAATAAAGGTGAAGCAAAGGCCTTAAATACCAAAGCCACAAAACAGTACACTAAATGCAACATCCTACTGTGTAGGCACTCTATACAGTAACGATAATAAACAACTAGTTTTATAATTGTTATATGCATTTATTGTGCAGAATGTAGGATGAACGCTATACCGCCAATATATCATAAGTATGCCATTTGTGATCATAAAGAACTTATTGTCTCAAAAATCTTCACTGAATGGTATACCGTCGATATGTCATTAATGATCACTCAGAATTTGTTGTGATAATATCCGATATACCCCCGATATACCTTCGATATACCAGTCTGAGGGCCAAAAGTCAGCCCGGTTTAATTATATCCTAGCTTTTGGTTTACCAACCACTTCCTTCTATTTATAGGAGGTGAGGTGGTGGAGCGACTTTTGTATATCCCTATTGGGCCATCATTTGTACCATCACTATTCACAGCTCATCAAATTTAGCCTCCATGCCTTGGAAGCATTTGTTAATGTCTTTACCTGATGATTCATCCTTGCAAAGTATGAGGATACCACTCATCTTTATGTAAACTGGATAGATACAAAGGACGCATATGTTGAATTGGTGCTTTCGGCTTCAGAATCTACATCGTGAGGAAGACTACCCCCAGTCGAAGTAGTAGAGAGTGATTGAGATGAGCTAATCTGGGATCTGGTGCCTCGTAATGCACCCTCAACATACACATATCAACTAGAGACTCATACTCGAAATCTGATGTATCTGAATAAAGTCCAAGAGGGTAACTGACTACCCCCATTTTGTGTTGCTTCTTTCTCCATGTTTTCTGGCCCACCATGTTGACATAAGTATAGACAAGATCATCATATTGGTGTTGCAGCCAATGTCTTTGAGATATCTATCCCAAGGGATTAGCTACTTGTAATCTGCTAAACATTGATAGTTTAGTAGGTGATTTATTGATTCTGGTGTAGCAATATTGAATGGTGGTCTGATGATAGCAAACCCCCACAGTTGAAGGTAGCACATCTTGAATGTTCACATCCTTGCACTTCTGGCAAAGATGTTCTCGAAGATCAAATCTCAAGTGTTCCTTCACCGAGGATTTGAGCTTTTGACATCTTGGAGAAGTGCTTCCCATGGAAGGAACACTTTCCCCTTTCCACTTGGAAAGTTGATTTAGTAGGCCTTTTTATTTGAGTTTGCTATTTGGAAATAGCATCATTGTAGTTTATGTTCCCGTGGGAAGTACCCTCTATAGGAGAAGTACTTTCGTCCTTGTGGTAAACAACTCTCACAGGAGAAGTAACATGATTCCTGCAGGAAACATCCTTGGTTGGAAAAAAAAATTTGAAGTTATATTTTGAATGTTGGAAGTCGAATAGTGGAGTTGCATCAACCACATGAAGCACATTCTGGCAAAAAGATAACTTTTTTATCGCAGGATATTCTCTTCCTACGAGGGTTTTGTTTATTCATGTAGACTTGATTATGGACCATAATAGCAACAAAACCACAAGAAGCATTCTTCCTGCGAGATACTTGTTTTTGTCCAGAATTGATTTTGTCCAACAACAGTTTGAACTCCAGCATCCCAGGAAGCGTGATCATTAACATTTCAACAACAAACATCACTATAAAAACAAGTATTATGACCATACTCAACATCATAGTGAATTCTTTTGACAAGATGATCTTGCAACTTGTTTGTAACAGTGTTTGAGGCATATTGTTGCGTCGTGGTCTCTTTGGCACGTAGGATGCGACCTTTGTCTTGTTCAGAATATCGTCCACTGACTCGTGAATGTTAGAGTAAACCTTGGAATATACCAAAGGTGTATCCTCATCAACATTAAGAACAACCTTGCCTTCGATGATGATGGCAACAAGATAATTTGGGCGGGCTTTAGGCAGCCATACATTGCTAGTAGTTGGACCAGCAGTTTTAGCAACACGGTTCGAGCGGTATGAGATCTTCCTTGGGTCGACTAGTAAAAGCCAGGCTAGCATAGAAAGCATCTTCTCGAACTCTTGTTGGTCGAACTCGATTAACAAGGTATCAACTCTGGAGCCTATTATTTGCCATTAATGTAAGTTTAAGAAACTTTTGTTTAACAACCAACAAAGAAAGGTACAAAAAATTCCTAGACAGAAAATTTAAGTACAATATTATTTTTTGATCTAGGTAATGTGACGATGGAGATCGAGTACTGCAGCTACTTATTTACTCTGTTGACGGTCCGACGAGGGAATAAGGAAGCTCTCTTCTCTTTTCTCTCTCTTGAGCTTGTGTGCACGTACGTAGCTCTGCCCCTGTCTCTATGTGTATTTCTCTTGTTGTGTCCCTTTGTTGGGTATGTTATCCGACTATTTATAGCCATCATACTGATGGGCTATGCACGCACATAGGTTATACGCACATGGGTGCTGAGGCTACCACATCTTCATCTGCAACTGCCACATGGAGGCAGGTCATGGTTGAGTCATCACGTGGAATCTTTATTAGGATCAGCTGTTGCTAAAAATCAGATATGTTTCCATCCTTGGTGTGCATGACTTAGTCAGCTAGACATATGGCATACACTTAGTCATGGGGAATCTCACCAGTTGCAATGGAAAGATCTTTTCATTAGAAGATACTGCCACGTTAAATGCATGAGGTTTGGAATGCAATGGGTCTAGAATGCATGGGACCAGAGATGCTTGGAACGCAAGGAGTCTGGAACACATGGAGTCAGGAATGCATGGGGCCTAGAACGCATAGGGCCAGAGATTCTTGGAACACATGGAGTCTTTAACGCATGGAGTCTGGATCGCATGGGGCCTAGAACGCATGGGGCCAGAGACGCTTGGAACGCATAAAGTCTATGTAAACCCCCTCACCCAAAATTAGGTCTACTTTGCTTAGATAGAGAAATTAGGTCTAATTAGAATCCAACTAGAAAGAGAATACGGTATTCTATTTAATTGCACAATGTTTATATCACATCGTATACCTTACCGTTGCTTCGATAATTAGCGCACTACTCTAACTGTTGCCTTCCAACAGATTTCACAACCTTGTCCTAGACATGGCCGCCCACCATTCTGACCTTTGTGTAACTTATAGTTATGCTCCCTTGTGCTACATTTTAGTCGCACAATATTCGTCGCAGACGTTATTAATTAATTCTAAATAATTTCAACTTTGTACCCATATGCGTTCCAATCAAAATTGGAGACACAAGCTTGACTCGTTTTGTGCAAACCCGAATTTTGTTAATGTTCTACTCTGAATCCTCTATGTCCATGACACTTGTGTCCCACCTAATTTTATTTTTATGTACTTCTAATTAATTCAAGAACACCGTGCGCATTCAATTTAATTAATTTAAACCCAATTTCTATCTTTATGTAATTTACCCAATTGTTGGGCGCTTTTATGCAAAAGTGCATTGAGGTGTCCACACCATTGGATAATACATGAAGAAATCCAACTTTCCCCTTCATAAGAAAATTTTCCATAATTTTTCGGAATGTGCAACGCGCAACATCGCCCCTTTATTTTAAACCAATCCTTGCATTTAAACAATGCAATTATGGCCTTCCAAACATCCTCATGTGAGCCCAAGGCCCAACCCAAGAGGATGTTGACCAAGTCAAACTATTTCTAGGTCAACCCAAACCAAAATTTTACATATAAATATATCACATGTTCCTTTATTTCCCTAAAATACCTAAACCTAAAATAACTACCTAGCCGACCCTAGTCACCTTCAACCTCCCCCTCCGGCCATCCACCGCGTCTCCCCGGCTGTCTTTGACACCTCGACCATAACCCCTCTTCCGCATACACTCGCCTAGCCGAGACCTCGCCGGAGTACGACCCCGAGTCCCTCCTCTTCTATGTCACGCCCCAATTCCGTGGAATCGATAGTCGTCCCCCGGGCGTGACCATCGTGCGGGCCTAGGTTGCGCACCACACAAGGCTAAGTATTTTATTTTTGCATAGCGAGCACATATTCAGAGTACGCAGATTAAATAAACACAGATTTGAAGCATGGAAAATTTCTCTTTTATTGATAATATGAACATCTATTACAAACTCCTTGAACTGAGTCATAAGGATTTGCCTCCATGGGCTTACAAAAGTGTTGACACAAAATGAGATAGCAGTCCTGTACATTACATCCTTTACTAAACTCAAAATATAAGACCTTGGGTCGGAACGACGACTTTGCCACGAAGCTGCATACTTGCTCGGTGGCTAGCTTCTTCTTCAAAATGCTTCAAAAGGTGGCACGGTCAAGGCGTGCCTACAGCTGGACTGGATTAGGGGTTTGTCTTCTGCTCCTTGCTTGGTTCTCCTAGCGCGGGGAACCTGTTTCAACGAGGGTCAGTACATCGAAACGTACTGGTGAAGGCAAGCTAACCCAACTATACCAATCAACACATTGTTTTAATGAAGCATGCATATTTATTGTGGGTTTCTATCTTGCCTTAGTTTATTTTACAGCAAGAAATAGATATAGAAATTATTGAAATAACCCGCCACCGTTCGGTGATATTTACCTGCCCGTCTTAACCACCTGCATAATACTTACCTTGCCTTCCCTGCCAAGAAGACACAAGTTAGTAGCAACAGGTTTAAATATACGAGGGGATCACTGGCACGTTGCCATAATGGACGGGCTAGTCTCGGGACGGAATGACGTGCGGTGCAAGGACAGGAGGCGCCATAAGCCACTCCATTCGAAGCAGGCGACTATCGTGAGTTCCGTCCGGATCGAATCGGTACCAGTGCCCCAGCGACCGTCCGCAGGAACTAAGACCTTGTGCACAAGTTGTCCGTGATCAACGCAGTACACTAAGTTAGCATTTGAGGCAATACAGGGCAATATCAGGCACAGGGCAATAACAGGGCAAGATCTACTTTTGCATAGTCTTCCTGTTGAGTTATTGCATTGAAGATAAGTTCTATACATAGCACAATTTTAAGGAGAAATATATATTCTAACTTATATTTATGCATATGATGAACATTCCAAACGAGCAAGCATGTAAGTAAGTAACCGTTCACAAGTTTCATTTGACAAGCATAACTTTACCCAAGTCTATTCCCTTATTATCTTGAAGTCTTTTAGTTATTACTTGGTATCGTTTGATCGGGACAAGCAGGAATACAAGATTTAGATGTGAAGACTAGCAAGAAGGGCTAGCTAATCGGGTTGGTAGCCACTCACTTTAGTACTTGGAAGGAAGAAGGAAAAAAGTGCTTTAGGAGTCCGTTCGAGCGGCGCCTACTGCTGGATCACCTGTATTACCACGAACAGCTAATTAATACTTCTTTCTCTCTTTCCATTATCAAAATTGAAGTGCAGTTCTACGAATGAAAGCAATAAAATCCATCGAAACCGTTCAAAAAAACTCAAGCAAATCCGAAAACTAACTCAAGGCACGAAAGCAACAAGCGACAGCGAAAACTAGGCAACAAAAGAATGCAGCGGAGAGGTCCCTCCTGACTCTGCCGCTAAATCGATCCTGGGGGCACGGTCCACTGAATATGGGAATCGATTCCGAAGAGACAAATCCATAACGAGGATGAGTTCTTGTTTTAATCTATCCCGATCGAACGATACCGTCTTGTATTTCTTAGCCGCGCTCCCCGAATAAGGGGAACGGGGCACCACATCCTACCCAACTAATTGGAAGTTTCGTCCCGAAACTTAAGGAATAGAACCTACCACTAGGAAATAATAAGGGGAACATTTTCCTCATCTCTGATTCAAGCTTCCAAGTAGATTCTTCGACAGAATGATTCCACCAAAGCACGCGCACTAGAGGAACCGAACGGGTCCGAAGCAGCTTTTCTTTTCTATCCAAAATTTGTACAGGTTGTTCAACATACGTCAAGTCGGGCTGAAGGTTCAGTTGTTCAAGGTCTACCACGTGGCTTGGATCGTACACATATTTCCTAAGTTGAGAAACATAGAATATATCATGTACGTCAGATAGGGATGGTGGTAGTACAATTTGATAAGCAACTGAAGCAACCCGCTTTAGTATTTCGAACGGACCGACAAATGTCGGACTTAGCTTTCCCTTCGCTCCGAACCTGCTGACTCCTCGCATGGGCGAGACCTTGAGGAATACCCGGTCGCCTACTAGGAACTCTAGTAGTCTTCGATGTATATCCGCATAGCTCTTTTGACGGCTTTGAGCTACCTTTAATCTTTTCGGAATCAATCGAACTTTCTGGACAGTCTGCTCCACGAGCTCGGGGCCAAGTATCTGCCGTTCACCAACTTCGTCCTAGCAGATCGGAGATCAATACTTTCGCCCGTATAATGCCTCATACGGCGCCATCTGTATGCTTGATTGATAGCTATTGTTCTAAGCAAATTCGGCTAAAGGTAGATGAAGGTCCCAACTAGTCTTCAAATCCAAGGCGCAGAGTCGCAGCATGTCTTCGAGGATCTGGTTGACACGTTCTGTTTGGTCGTCGGTCTATGGATGGTAGGCAGAGCTGAACTTCAACTTCGTCCCCATTGCTGACTGCAGGCTTCCCCAGAAACGCGATATAAATCGACCATCTCGATCGGAGACTATAGATACGGGTACGCCATGGAGCCGAACGATTTTGTTGAGATATATCTGAGCTAGGCGGTCGATACTCCAAGTAGACTTGATAGGCAGAAAGTGAGCTGACTTAGTGAGTCGATCGACGATAACCCAGACTGCATCATGTCCCCGTTGCGTCCTTGGCAAGCCAACAATAAAATCCATCGTTATATGATCCCATTTCCACTCTGGAATAGCAAGGCTCTGAAGCTCTCCGCCTGGTTTCTGGTGTTCGGCCTTTACTCTCTGACAAGCCATGCAATGCGACACGAACTGCGCCACATCCCGTTTCAAGCCGTGCCACCAAATCGTCGTACGAAGATCCCGATACATCTTTGTGCTACCCGGATGGGAAGTATAACTAGCATAATGGGCCTCCGTGAGGATCTCTTTTCTGAGAGTCGCATCGTTTGGAACGCACAGTCTTTCCTTCACTCGAAGCGTCCCATCCGTGCCTATCGCAAAGTCGGACGCCTTTCCAGCTGAGATAAGGGCATGAATCTTTTGCAGGGACGGGTCATCCTTCTGAGCGGCCTTCACTTTATGTAACAAGTCGGGTTCGAGGCGCAGTTGTGCTACTTGAGCCCACTTTTTGTATCTAATTTTTAGTGTAATGCCCAGTGATTCAAGATCTCGGCGCAGCCTATCATCAATAGCCAAACTCACTACAAACACTCGACTCAATGCGTCAGCTACTACGTTTCCCTTTCCAGGCGTGTATCTGATCATGAGATCGAAGTCGCTTAGGAGTTCAAGCCATCGACGTTGCCGAAGATTCAAATCCTTTTGAGTGTACAGGTATTTCAAGATTTTATGGTCCGTATAGATTTTACACGGTACGCCATAAAGGTAGTGGCGCTATAGCTTCAGCGTAAACACTACTGCAGCCAATTCTAAGTCATGCGTCGGATAGTTCATCTCGTGAGGCTTTAACTATCTCGACGCATAGGCTATGACTTTATCCCGCTGCATCAGGACACATCCTAGTCCTTTACCCGATGCATCACTGAAAATTCTGAAATCATCCAGTCCGTTCGGCAAAGTGAGAATTGGTGCAGAGACGAGGCGCTGCTTTAACTCCGTAAACGAAGCTTTGCAGTCGTCCGTCCAAGTAAACTTTGTACCCTTTCCTGTGAGCTGAGTCAAGGGCGAAGCAATTCTAGCAAAATTCTGTATAAACCTGCGGTAGTACCCTGCCAGTCCAAGAAAACTTCGGATATCGCTAGCTGACTCCGGACGTTTCTACTGCATAATGGCTTCTACCTTCTTCGGATCAACTGAAATGCCTTCCGAAGAGATAATATGCCCCAAAAAGGATATACTGTCCAGCCAAAACTCACATTTACTCAATTTAGCGTACAACTTGTTGTCTCGAAGGATTAGAGTATAGAATCTCATCCACACCTGACTATGACTCATATTCCTTCTAATTTGTTCTATTTGAATTATAGTATCCTGCTTGATTCATGTGCTTCCTAATAGTACCTTGAGTATAGCCTCTCCTAGAATATAGAAGTCCCTGTTGTTAGATAATAAGTAGGGTAACCTTCTTATTAAGAGTACAACTAGAATGTTGACACATCACTAAGATCCGAATACCTAATGAACCCTAGCGTCCCTTATCTATAGATTGATTTACCATTATCCCTTGAGATATTTATGAATGACTTGAGAGTAGTATAAACACTACTAGAGTTAGTTAGAGATTTTACCATAATGTTTGACCCTAGTATTGAGGAACCAATAGAAACCAAAAATTTAACCTTAGGACTAAACCTAACTTTTATAGTGAGATACTATTTGAGAACTATAAACTTAGATCCTTGTCTTGATATTACCAGAACAGTACCTTAGGAAGCCAAGAGGAATAAATATAATATCTCTCTGGATCATACCTCGGACATAGCATACCCCATTTTCTTAAGAAACTATGATATTATCTAGAGTCCCTCTATTTTAAATTTATATCTTGTTCCTCTGAAAACTTAGCACTCGCGAAATATGCGATGACTAATTATGTTCTTCTATTCTTCATATTTCAACTCGTGCCACTTGACACCTCTGATTATAGACCAAGTGATTTTATTCTATGTTAGGATATATAGCTTATTAGGATTATAGTTGTACTCTTGAATTTTGAATTATGTGATTGGTAGTTAAAACTTGACAGTTTAAGTTATTCTTGTAGACTATGACCTAATGATTATCCCTTAGTTTTAAATCGCATAACTTGTACCACACCTCGATACAAGTTATATCTCCTTTTCCACTTAAGGCCAGTAACTTTCCATTCTTACTATTGACACTTGTTCTATGAGCACTATGATTAAGATTTAAGATGACCATTACCTATATAATACGATAGGATACCCTAATACGTACCAAGATCTTTTCCGTATGTACCCCAATAAGAGTTTATACTTTATTTACAAGAACAATATTATTTTGCAGGATCCCCATAAGACTATCACAATATTAGTTAATATTTTTAAGTTGGGTAGTATGCCTCACAACCTAGTAACACATAGTCCTCTTGACTCATTAATGTAGTATAATTTAATGACATTAAATATATGCTTGCATAAGAAGATAATATTTATTCGGACTGTAGAACTTTAGCGGCCCATACTCCTATTTGGTAGACTAGCGACTTAGACAAGGAGTTTGTACGACAACTGTAGAGACTGTAGAGTCTCACCTTTTTTGTGAACTTGAATTATTTTAAAATTTCTCTCATCATAATCTAGCATACTTATATTTTTGTACTACCTCGACTTATGCTGCTGTTACAGCCTAGTTTTGCAAGCTCATTCTTTTATCAAACTTGTTCACGACATATGTATTAATGGACCCGTACACTAATATATTTTAGAATCAGTGTACTACGGTCTGATCAACCATAGTGCACTTGGTTCACCTTTCGCATAACTAGTTTATGTGGATTGAGATATATAGTGATTAGTAGACGAATGTACTTGCCCTCTAGATATGTCTGAGCATATCATATCCGTTACATAACTGTACTGATACGAGCATGTGAATAGGAATTATCAAAATAGGATTCAATCCACAACTGTCTTGACAATTCTCATTTGAATTCTTTAAACGCCTTGATCCCCATACTTCTAATCTATTACCTCCCCCTTGAACTCATCATTAATGTTTTCCGCCTTCCCTTATTTTGGAAAGACGAAACCTTGTGCCTAGTATAAGTTGATATATAGAGAGTACTAGATATACATCATAGACCAATCATATTACTAGATGACTACCTTTTATAACTGATTAAGGGTATATTATATATGATATATTTGGTGTTTAAATTTTGAGGATTGAGTAACATGATTAAGTAAATTTGAGGAATAAGTTTCTTAAATGAAAGAGCCTTATGTGATTGAAGGATAAACTCTAAGTTGGGTAGAAGTTGCATTGTCAACTTGAGAGAAACTTCTCTTAGATTGTGATCGAGAAAAAATGGATGTAGAGGTTCAATTCATTATGACGATGACATGAGTACTGATGCCAACTATTAGAGTCATAATCGAGGTGTTCAGAGCCATTATTGTTGTTAGAGTCATAAATTCTCCAACTCGACTGAGGTAACTTTATGCATCCAAGACTTTATGTCACTTGATCGTTGGATTATGAGGACTGATGAACATAGGGGCCTTTGATATTCTTTATGCTTCTACAAGACCCCCTTTAACATTTTTAAACTGATAAATTTGGAATACCTTGAATGAGAAGCATGGAAAGAGATCTTTGGAATGCATAGGTTGCCTGTCGCATGACGCTCACTCGGCTTTGCTGAGTCCATTGGCATTATATTCTTGCTGACGCATGGATGAATCTGCCAGGCTGTCAAGTTTGTATTAAATAAAAAGGATTTGCCTCGATCTCTGGAATATTTCTTGGAGATTCTGAGTCGCCTTTATACACGTTCGTCGAAGCGATGGTTCACTAGTTGATGACGGCGAATCAATAACTCAATCGCCTCTCTTTATACTAGGTTTCCACATGGACTGAGACAGCTCGGGATCTGTGACGCTCTTGCCTATAAAAAGAGGAGAGCTTGGAGAGAGAAAGTCCTTCACTTTCTTCTCTATATTTCCCTCCGCTGCTTCTATCTCTCTTTTCGATGACTGTCATGCCCTCCAGAGCCTTTTCTTCTTCTACGAATACCAAGGGCAAGGTCCTAGCTATGGGCGTTGCAGTCCCAAAGAAGAAGGACAAAGGAAAGGGGAAGGCTCCTGCCGCCGAGGGAGGCTCCCCTAAGATTCCTTCTGACATACAGAAGTCTGTCAAAGGTAGGATTTCCTCTTGGGACGATGACCCATCTCCATACAGTAACACACTTTGCACGGCTTGTTGCATGGATGAAGAGATATACGCGACCTTTTCCCAAGTCTCATTATATGAATGAGGACATACGCACACTTCCCATAAGGCCTGTCGCATGGGTGAAAAGCCCTTCATGCGTGGTCCTGTCATGCATAAGCCATGTATTTATCGCATGGGTGAAAGTCCGCCCTGAGCAGATTTATTATGCGCCATGTATAGATGACAAGTATGGCTTTTTGTTGTGATATTTTGGTATATGTTCTAATTGTGCCTCTTTTTCGCTTTGTAGTGCACTTGCCCTATAATCCTTCTGGTGATTTGATTCTCAACCCTGAGCGGGTCCTGTTGAGTATGAATTTACAAATTTGGTTCTCCCTGAAAGTCCAACTGGATAGGGGTTTCCCATCCGAGAGGCAAAGCTTATCGCTGACCAGAGCTAGTTTTATCTTCAAAGTCAGATGACCTAAGGAAAAATGGTTGTCGAGAAAGATTATTCTTTCAAGAAACCATACTTTCATTTTGGGGAAGCGCTAACCACATCTATCTCTGACTTGGGGAAGTCAATAGAGAACTGGACCTTCATCCACTGTGGGGCAAGGATGTAAATGCCCTCTTTCGAGCGTCATATGCCTTTGTTGGACTTATGTGTAGTAATGAGGTGGAAGAAGATGAACTAAAACTTGATGCCTGAACAATGGGGGGGCTCTTATTGGTAACATTCGGCCCGAACTAGGTCTGAGCAAGGGGGATTTCTCTTGTCATAAGGAGTCTTCTTCTTACTCTTCTCTCGGGTTGGCACCCGGCATTGTCAGGAGTGACTTGGATCCAAACCTTGACGCTTATGTTGCGGATATGTTCCTCCACCAAGTGGCCAAAAAAGGGGGAGGGGACCCTTATGGTCAATTATGGACTCTTGGTTGGGCCCATTACAGTCCCTCGTGGTGTCGATTGACCCAATGGGTGCTGAAGCGCTATGAGCAAAAACTATAAAATGCCAATATTTTTTATGCTATGAGGGGCACTTGTTATGGCCTAGAGATGAATCGTTGCCTCTTTATCGCCCTGATAGAGATAGACAGCTGTCATACAGGGACTTTCTTCATGCCTGGCGGTGAGATGGAGCTTGCCTTACATGAGATGCAATCGGTATCAAGTTTCCTTGCGGCAAAGTGCCTTACGAGGAATATGTCCCGGGTAACGACAAACTGGGGGACCTCAAAAAGGAGGATTAGGAGATCGTAGTCGTATACACGGAGCTACTGTGTTATTATAACATCTGTCAGAGAATTTAGAAGGAGGAAAAGACATCCGAAGGGGATATCCCCATATCACTGTCTGGGCGCACTATCTTTTCCCGTAGGAGCCCGAGTCAGACGAGGTTTATATCTGTGGGCCACAATCCCAAAAAGCTATCGCAGCTTTATTCAAGAAGTATCGTGAATCGTCTGCCACTTGCGAATTGTCTACCGCTCGTGAATCGTCTACCAAAAGCAAAAAATTGAGCTATTTCTTTATAGATATCCATAAGCTGTCTGATAAGGCACTGCTAGCAGGATACCTGATGATTTGGCTACGCAACTACATGTTCGGGGGGAGATCAGGCTCAACCGAGAGAATTAGTCATAACCTTATTCTTCCGGCTGTGCGGCTGGCTTTTGGCCACCCTCTTGCGTTACTGCTCGCGATGGTCTGCTGCATCCACCGTAGCCTTCGACGTTTTGCCTCAAAGGTAAAGCACCACAAAGGGATCAGAAAGTTTAAAAGAGGGTAAAGTTTCCCCACCACTACTTGATGGGTTAGTTTTTTATTGCATCATCGGTTTTTAATCTGCCCCGGTACCTAGGAAGGAATGTTGGAAGGGGATGCTGCTATCCGTCGCTATCGGGAGATAAGTGAAAGTATGAGGACGTGCCCTCCTGTAGGAGGGATCTTGCTTACCTGAACGGTTGGATATTTTTTACCACAGTCCCCAAATTTACTAAGGGAGAAAGGAGTGCTACTTATCGAGACAACGGGACTGCTGATCACTCGCTGTCGGCAAAACTATCGCTGGCTCCTCGCTATCTGTCCCTCTTACTTGGTGTATCAAAATCGGATTGACGTCTATTTGGAGCCCTATCTACCCAGCCAATTTGCTCGTCAATTTGGGTACAACTAACTCCTGCTAGATACTCCTAATGCTTTCCTTGGGTATTATGGCAATCTTCTTGATGGGGCTCGTGCATGGAGCTACTATGCCGCCGTCAGAATACAAGTTGAGTTCGGGTTGCCGACGGCTGGCATCGTGCCAAACATGTTATTTATCGCAGGGAGTTTTTATTGCACAGTCAATGCTTTACCAGGTGACTATGATCCTATGATGAGTTATCTGGCGGGGACCATTTTTGTGCCTCCGTCGTTGAAAGGTCGACGAACGCCCAAGAAGGAAAAGAGTGCAGTTCGGCCTTTGCTCGTTGACTCAAACCCGAAGTCTGAGGAGGGGACTCCTTTTGATGGCCCTCCTGCTCCTAAGTGCAAGACAATTGTGGCTCACCACCCTCTTTATTCTAAGCGGGCACGAGTTAAGGTGGTTCCTGAGGTGGAACCTATAAGAGAATCTGGTCCTTCTGTGGAGGACGTAAGAGAGGAGGTATGACCCCTTGCGCTGGTGGTTTCTGAACCAGACCCCACCTTGAATGCGATGGAGGTACCTGTAAAACCTCTTAGTTTGATTCTTATGACTCCTCTGTATGAACATCTTTCTTCTGGTCTGTTTGAAACTTTGAAGACACAGGGGAGAAGGTACCGTCCTCGGTGGTCTACGGATGCTAAGATCTCTTACGCAGAGCGGAACAAAGAGATGACGTCCCCCGAATCTGAGGCCATGATTGAAGAGCCTGTTCCTGAGGATTCAGGTGGAGAAGTCCCCGAGGGGGATCTGATGGAATCAGCTACTACTAGCATCTTGGTAGATGATCTGGATGTTGTCGGGGCAGCTCCATAAATTCTGTTATCGGTTTTGGGTATGTTGTTTGGCATTTTCTTGTGGGATGGTATCTTTCATCTTCATTTTTCTATTATGTTTGTGCGGTTGGCCACCGGTTGTTTTGGTCCTACAGACTCTGCTTCTTCTTTTAGGATGGTGGATGCGGCCTCTGAGGAGGGCGTGGAAGAAGAAAGAGGTGGGGGGCTTGTTAGGAGGAAGTCTACTCTCCCCCGTTCTACTAGGGGTAGAGAACATCCTGCTGGACCCCTAGAGGAGAAGGTAGTAGGGAAGGCTTCCACTGTTGTGGATGAGGTGGCTGCCAAACAGCCTGATATCGACATATCTTCTGGTGCCAAAGTTGCAGCGGTCAACATTACCCAATTGCCTAGCGTCCAACTATTGCTTTTGACTGAGAGACAGCTAGATAAAATTAGGACATCTCGCCGTTCGGCCACTATGGTTCTACCTCCCGTGCCGTCTAGTGCTGTGCCACCCTCTTCTCAGTCGATGGTGGACCCTTCTATTCCTACTCCTCTGACTCCTTCCACCTTTATCAACTTGGAAGAGTCATCCAAGATCATCATTTAGAGCTTCTACTTGCAACTGAAGTAGGGAGTTCAAGCTGTGCTGGGGCAAAATAAGTCTTTCGCTTGGGCCAAGCACTATGCTAGAAGTCAGGTCAAGCTTTTGAGGACTCTTCCCAGCTTTGAGAAGAATGCCAACTTTCTGAGCCAGAAGTTTATTTAGATAGAGTAGCGTTTTGATGAACTGCAGCAGACACGGCAGGTTGACATGACTGCCGTGGTGGCCTACGAACGTGATTTTCTCTTAAGTTCCACGGAGTAGGTTAGGGTTGCCTACGTGAAGAGCAAGGACGCCTTGGAATAGGATATCAGAAAGCTGGCATCCAAGCATAATAATTTTAGGGACCGTAGGGAAGGCTGCATTTTTCGATAAGACTGTGTGAACCATGCCATGGCCAAGATAAATGAGCAGATCGTGCAACTCCATGCCAAGTTTAAGACCTTGGAGGGTAATCTCCAAGGGGATAAACAAGAGAGGGAGGCTGTGTGCGTTGAATCCACTAAGGTGGCCGAGTCTTCTCCCACCCGGGAGGATATCTTCACAAAGCTTGAAGAGAAGCACCAGGCCTACGGCCATCTAAAGGATCCCGCGGCTGTATCACGAGAGGCCGAGAAGCTGGTTAAAGCTAGGATTGATGGTAGGGTTGACCAGCTTCGAGGATTGATGAGTTGTGTTCTGATATTTAGTGCTTGTTTTATTTTGCTCCACTTTTTACTGTTTCTTTTGGTATAGGTAATGATGAGACCTCAAATATAGTTTACTTTTAATCTCCTTAAATAGATAAAATATTCTCTTTTTGTCGTCACTCTGTGTGAGTTTTACATAATGTACTAGAGGTAATATAGACATAGCATAATACCATAATTGTTAAGGATGTCCCGCTGGGGATCTTAGTGGACCCTATTATATTTTGCTTACTTTGAGTGCAAGTAATAAGTTCGAAACAAAAACCCTATCAGAGGTGATATGGAGATAATATATTTTGTGGACTTAGCACCGCTGGCGTACTTAGGGTTCAATACCACTGATAAGTTTTAGATGATGATCGATATCAGAGATATTAAGGACATGATAATCGATAGTCAAATAGCAAAGTTTTCTCAGAGGTAATATGGACATGGCAAACCCTATTAGAAAAAATTTAGGCTACTAGTTCAGAGGTGATATGGACGTGAACTAGTGCCCAAAAAGGAACTGACTTTTGAGTGGTCTACCTAAGAGTGTAGGTAGACTTGAGGGTTACTCTATGTAATCATCCTAAAATTTTCAGTTTGATAAAATCAATTTTTGGGATTTTTCTGCATTTTTCAAGAATTAACATAAGGGCTTTGGTGATTATATAATTTTTAGTTGCTAATAACTAATATTAAAATGTAATGAAAATATGATTTTATGGTGTAAAATAGAAAACCGGACTTAGGGTAATTTTCTGGAATTTTATTGGGCCTCGAACCTATTTTTAAACACTCAAAAACTATTTAAACTAATTATTATTATTATTATTATTATTTTTTTATTGTTATTTTTATTGTTATTTTTCCGGTCCGGCCCAGTAGGCCGAAGCCCAGCCCAGCCCAGCCCCGCTTAACGGGTCGAGCGGGTCCGCTCAACCCGGAACCCGCCGCCCGACCCGACCCGGACCCCCATCTCCCCCACGCAGACCCCCCGCGGTTTCCGCCGCGTTCTCCGGCCACGTCGCCGGAGAACCGCCCGGCCTCACCCCCACGACCCCTCGCCTTCGCCTTCTCCGCCACGACCCGGCGCCTCCCCCGCCTCTTTCCCCCTATAAATACCTCCTCCCCCTACCGCCTCCTTCATCCTCCCCTCCCCAAACCCTAACTCCGACGACCTCGCCTCCGTCCACCCCCAGCCCGCGCCGACCTCCTCCCACAGCCGCCAGAGCCCAAGCCCCCTTCTTCCTTCTCCTCCCTCTTCTCCCAGCAGCCGGCCCTGACTCCAGGCCGCTCGCCTCCGCCTCCGGCGACCCGCTGCCGGCGCCGCCCGCATCCCGAGCCCCCGGCGACGCTGTCCCCGGCCCCCTCCGCCGCCAGCGCCGCCCAGCCTGCCTCCGACCGGCCTCAGCTCTGGTGAAAGACCCTGAAACCCTAGACGCAGTTGGACACAGGACTCGTGTCGGACACGAGTCGGACACGATTTATTTTTAGTTTTTCAGGCCCTGTTCAGGTACCCGTAACTTTCTGCTTGTAACCCCGTTTTCAATTCCGTAAATTGCAATGCGTAGCCTGTATGACCCTCTCGGTGCCCGGATAAACCGCTCAGGGCATCGCGTCCTGTGGTGATCGCACACCGCGATCCAAAAATAGGAAAAACCAGACCCTGTTTCACCCTGGAACTGAGTACGCCCCGCCAAACGGGACGACTTGGTCGTGCGCGGTCTTCACAGATACATGCGCGTCGTTGATACGGACGTGCGAGATTTTGCGAAAGTCGATTCGGGTGTGCGTGCACACCGGAATCAACGCGTATCCGCGGACATCGCCCAGTATCCGACTTTTTTGAATCGCACTGTAACTTTGTGTACACACGTCGGATCGAGACGAAACTTATGCCATCGGACTCATAGCGATATGCTGGTCCTGTGACCCAAGTTTGGTTCGATTCTGAGTACGTTGACGAAATCGCGTGTCGTGGGCCCCATAGGCCCCACTCGACGGGCGATTTGGTGATCGGCTCATCGGAATTCAATTCTGGAAGTTCCGTTGGGTTCGTATCAGCGTTCCTGACCTATTGACACTAAGTTTGGTGAAATTGGATACCGTTGACCCTGACACGTTTTTTGGTGCAAAGCGGGCCCACTGGTGGACCCCGTTTTGACTCGAAATTGCCGTTTTTGCCCTTGTCTCCAAATTGGACTCAAGGACAGGCGTTTCTAGCTAATTGACACCTTCTGAGCATGATGGTAATGTTTATTTCAGCATTCGGAGACATCTCTAGAAATTTCCCAAGAACAGAACCGTAGTGGAATCCAAACATCAGGCAAGTGTACCTCGCCAAAACTTGCAGTCTTTGCTAAATATTCCTTGGCTTAGTTATACATCAGAGGGCAAGAATACCTTGCCAACTTTATAGTCTTGTTGCATATTTCCTTGTTTTATTTATAACTTTTGTACATGCTTAACCTAAGACCGTGTGACGTACTTAGCGTCCGATCATAGTCGGGTGCCAACCCCGTACGCGGTGTTGGGTACGTTACCTAGAGATGGACATTTCGGACCCTTTACTTTCTCGCACTTGTCTTATCAAGTACATCATAACCCAGGGCACTTGACACTATTCATGAGACAGGATCTTTCCGAGATATTCGTGGTGATTCTGTATAGGATACAGGACTTGACAGAGATGTTATTTATAGACAATATGACTTGTTGTATTAGCTATAATCCTGCTGACATGGACATGAGACGTTATGGTCATGATATACGTGATTATATTGGGTAGGGAGAGACACACAGGCTACAGGCTATTTTATATATATATCCACTACTATTGTGAGATTATAGACTCTCCAGGAGAGCTAGACCTTTTACCTGTTATTACTGCTACCGGCTCCCCGACACAGAGCTTGTAGCGGTCTCAGCCTGAGTTCTAGTGCTGCTCTCATATTGCATATCACTTAGCTGGTTACATACTTTACCCAATTATTTACTTATTGTTGCACTGCTTATTTATTTGGCTTGTATTTTCTGTACCTTTCTATGTCCCCTGAGGACCTGGAATAGATTATGTCTCCAGGTTTAGCTGAGAAGCAGTACCCCGAGATATACGGGACAGGAGCTGAAGCTATTACTGGACTTGATACTGGAGCAGAACTGAACCCTAAAGACGAGGTGACTGCCGAAGACTTCTCCTGAGTACCTGATCCCGTACTCAATATTTACTTTATGTTTATCTCTTTTGTTCCTGGCCTACTGAGCCAGAGTATTCAGACATATGTCGGATTGTTTCTCCGACCGACTTGTTGAGATTTGTTGCTACTTATTTCCATATCATTATGCAGTTTATTTATTTATCTTTTATGGATGAGATTAGTGTGACTTGTTGTAGTAGACCTTCTTTACAGCTTAAGTGCGCCCTGATGGTTCCATTAAATTGGGTTGACCATCGGTGCGTGCTGCTGGCCATTGCCACATGTCCAGTCCCTCGATATTTTGGGATTGGGGCGTGACACTCTACTGAGGAACTTTTGAGGAACCATTATATATTGCATATTCAGAACTCCTGAATACAGACAATGGCTTTTATCAAGTTTTTGAGAAAAGAGGTACGTGCCGTGGATAGGCACTTTCTGGGGATGGACCACCAGAAATGTAAGTCTTAATTTCTCTGCTGGGGATAGGGGTGTACCATAGTATTTTTTAAGAAACTTTTCATTGATAGGCATCATGAGAAAGTCGTCGTTGGATTTCGCGAGCTGGAAGGCATCATTGGAGAATACGGACTCCACGATAAATGGGCCCTCCTATTTAGGTTGGAATTTTTTGGCCGTCTTGTGGGTCATAACCATCGGTCTTCTTACTATCAAGACAAGGCCACCCACTCGAAATGTCCTCTCCTTGACCTGTTTGTTTAAGGGCCCGGAAAGACGTGCTTGTTACAGCTTAATGCATTATTCAGCTAGAAGACGCTTTTTGTAGAGTACTTCCAATTCTTGCAGTCGTCGACGATATTTGTCACTGTCTATCAACTAGTTGGATAGGGCCACCCTGAGCAAAGGAATTTGGACCTCTAGAGGGAGCATGAGTTCGCTTTCATAGACCAGGGAGAATGGTGTACTGTCGGTTGGTTTTCGAATGTTGTACGATAGGCCCGGAGATATTCACCTAGTTTCTTATTTCAGTCGTGCTTATTGGATGATACGAACTTCTTGAGTAGCTTTATAATGGTCTTGTTGAATGCTTCTGCCAGACCATTCGCTGTTGGGTTGTAGGCTGTCGAGGCTATGGCCTGGATTCATTTTTTCCATAAAATTGGTAGAAAGCGTGAGTTGCAAACTGGGGACCATTGTCGTGGATGATCCTCCGTGGCAAGCCAAAGCGATATATGACATGATACTTGACGAAGTCGATCACGTTTGAAGTCTTTACTTCAGCGAGTTGACCAGTTATCGTCCACTTGGAGAAGTAGTCGGTGATAGCCAAGATGAACCTGTGTCCCTTAGACGAGGGTGGACTAATCGGTCTGATAATATCCACTCCCCATGCTTCAAACGGCCAAGATACTACCATTGGGTGTAGGAATTCTGAGGGTGGTGGATGAAGTCCGCATGGATTTGTCACACTTGGCACTTTCTTCCATAGTCAACAACATCCACTACCATTGTCGGCCAATAGTAACCTATTCTCCGGAGGCGGTCCTGAAGCTTGGGTCAGGGCTGGTGGGCACCGTAAACCGCGATGTGAGCCTCATAAAGTGCATATTTTACTTCTGCATTCGATAGGTATCGCGTTAAAAGTCCGTCATAAGAACAATGATACAACATTTTAGTGACCCTATCATAGTATAACCAAAGGGAATGTCTCCTGATGGAAGTGGCTTTTTTTGAGTCCTCAGGCAGCATCCCATAGACCGCGTAGTTGATGAATATGAGTTTCCAATCTTGGATATTGGTGTTTATCCCTACTGAATAGCTCAAGCACAGACGAAGGTTGCTCTTCGGGCAGACCAGTTCTTGGCCAATCACGGTGATCACTTCGTGAGTATTGGTCGGGACTGCCAAAGAAGCAGTGAGACCAGCTAGGGCGTCAGCCTCGATATTTTGCAGTCGAAGCACATGCTCTATGAAGAACCCGTCGAAGGTCGAGATTATATTGAGCACAGCTTGGTAGTAGAAAATCAATTCTTCATGCCGAACTTTGTACTCGCCCTGGACCTGACTGACTATCAGCTTGGAATTATCGTAGGCCTCTAAGTATTCTACTCCTACTTGTTTAGCGAGTTGGAGTCCGATAAAAAGGGAATTGTACTATGCCATATTATTAGAATATGGTTCCGTGAGAGAGTAAGCATGGTGGATAACCAGATCATATGGGGAAATCAACACTATCCTGACTCCAGCGATAGCATCACCTTTGCGCCCTGTTCTTGAAGCACCGTCAAAGAACATTCGCCAAATAGCCTGTATGTTTGTCATATTAGATTCTACCACTTTATCTGGATCTCATTGTAGAGCTTTAACATTTTTGGAACTAGGTGAGCGGCCAGGAATTCGGCTAATGCTTAGCCCTTGACCGCTTTCTACAGAACGAATACCATATCGTATGTTGACAATAGTATCACCCATGTAGCCAAGCGGGCATTGAGTGCCCCTGGTTTGGTCATGAGAACCCTAAGAGAGTTGACTCACAAGATCACATGGATTGTCTGCCCAGCCACATAATGTCGGGTTTTCTTGATATTAAAGACTAAAGCAAGGCACTCCTTCTCGACGAGGTTGTATCTGTGATCCACACCGACCATCATCCTACTGAGGTAGTAGATGGCCTGCTCGTGGCCTGTATTACTCTTTTGGGCTAGCAGAGTACCAAGAAAGTGATCCAATACACGTATATAAAGCAAGAAGGGCTTCCCCACTACCTGGGCTACCAATACCGGGGGGTTTGAGAGATACTCCTTAATTTTGTCGAATACACGCTAGCACTCTTCATTCCAGACAAAGAAAACTTCCTTTCTCATAAGATGGGTTAATGGCTGGCAATGTCCAAAGATATTTGCTATGCATCTTCTAATGTATGCCAGTCTTCCTTGAAGGTCGTGAAGTTCCCTAAGGTTCCTCGGTGGGTGCATCTCAAGGATTAATTTGGTCTTGTCATGGTCTATATGGATACCCTTTGACGTTATGACGAAACCCAAGAACTTGCTGCTGGAGACTCCCAGAAAATACTTGGTTGGGTCCATCTTAAGCTGGTATGTACGCATCAGGTCAAAAATTATCCTCAGATCCTGGAGATGGTCACCTTGAAAGCGGCTTTTGACGACAATGTCATTGATATAGCATTCGACCGTCTTACGGATGTGTTCATGGAAGATGGTGCCCATAGCCTGTTGGTATGTAGCTCATGTATTCTTCAGACCAAAGGGCATGACTGTGTAGTAGTAAACTCCTATTGGTGTTCTGAACGACGTATGTTTCTTATCGTCTAGAAATATCTTGATTTGATTATACCCTGAGAATTCGTCCATGAAGGACATGTGCTCGAAGCCACAAGTATTATCGAACATTATATCTATGATCGAAAGGGGAAACTCGTCCTTAGGGCTTGCCGTATATAGATCACGAAAGTTAATGCAGATTCGAATCTTCCCTTTTTTTACGACGGACACAATGTTGGCTACACAATTCGAATGTTATTCCTCGTGGATGAAGCCACTAGCTATTAGCTTCTTGACTTCAGCTTCGATGGCATTCATGATGTCCGACCGGAATTTTTGTTGCTATTGTTTAAACGGCTTAGCGTTTGGCAAGATGTTAAGGTTATGGAGAACCCAGTTCACTACATTGGTGGTAGTCACCTGTGTATGCAAGTTCAGGCCTAGACTATGCTCAATAAAATACAAAGTTCTTAGATATGCAACATCAGAGTGGTTCAAAGATAACCCTTTATTCATAAAAGAAGTTATCTTATCCTCAGGAATTATATCATCAAGAGAAGGGAAGTTAGTATGAGCGTCTACGTACTCCTCTAGTTCGTCCTTCCCAAGATCTACCCCAGTACGAGCGACGGCTTCGGAGGTCTCCTGCGCAGGTTTACCACTAAAGGTTTGAAAGTAATAGTAGGTGTCAGGTCTTCCTTCGGCGGACAAATAGGTCTACGAAAATGAACGACCAGAGGTTCAAGTGCCTTCCTGTGCAATTTTACCACGAGGGGAGAGGCTGGGTTGGGATCACGTGCTTTGAGATAGACTCTCAAGGGCTCGTCTGATATTGTCCCAGTATCTGACTCATCATTAGCATCATTTCCACCTTTATCTTGGTGGACTTGCTTGTAGAGGATTGAGTCAGAGTAATAGGCTTTGACCCCTTTAAACGGATCGATATTAGTAAACACTATTTTGATAATGCCGTGTTCGTCGACGTACTTTAGGCACTGGTGCAGAGTTGACGGCATGATCATGTACTCATGTATCCTTGGACGTCCCAGCAAGATGTTGTAGGATATATCTACGTCTATGACATAGTAAGTGGCCTCTATTTTTAAGTCGCTGATATGGCATTTCAGGCGAATCTTGCCCAGAGGTTAACTCCTTCATGCATTGAAGCCACTGATGAAAGTAATGGTTGCTACCAGGCGATGCATCGGATGCCCAGGGTCTGAAGCAGACTTCGTGGGATGATGCTGATAGATAAACTGGGGTCGATGTGCATCCAGTCCACCTTGATGGCACCGATATACCCTGTGTATTACAGGGGGCGATCGTGCTTATTGTTCTTTGGTAACATGTCCTGCTGCAAGGACATGATGTTGGGTATCACTTTCGTCACGTTATTGCAATGAGAATATGCCGTAGGGTTCTTAGTTGGCAGCTTGACCTATGCCAGGTAGGTGTCAGCATTCTGTAATGCCTCTTTAAGAGTATTTCAAGTGTCTTTGGAGAGTCGAAGAAGCTCAAATAGTGATAACTTTGCCGGGGTATTGACCAATTTGACCAAGATGTCAAAGTTGTAGGGCTTCTCAATCCCTTAAGCTATTTTCTTGCGCAATGGCTTATCGAAGAGAGTCTATTTCTACTTTAGTTTGTCTTCTGTAGGGGGTTGAGATGTACCCGACTCAGAAACTTTTGGTGGAAGAAGGACATCCTCGGGGGCATAATAATCGCGCTGGTAGGTGAGGTCCGACCTTGTAGCTCCTGCTAATGCTTCCTCGGTAAAGGGAGAAACCATGTGACAGTTCTTGGAACTCTTCCCCTTAAACTTGGAGGCAGAAGGCGATGTTTTCCATGTCATGTCTTGAATGAGATCTGCGGGAACCCACATAAACTTGCCTCGGGGTGTGCTAAGTGGCACTAGCCCGTCTGCTTGATTGCGAGCTAGAGGGAGGTTGACAACCACCATTATTTCCCTCGAAATCGGGATAACACATCCCGGGCCTCCATTGTTGGGAAGTCAAGAAACAGTCGGGGATTTGTATACTAGCAGTCGGGCGTCCTTTACCTTCCTCCCAGTGTCGACAACAATTATGATGAACATCGTCCAGTCTTTGAACTGAGTGTCACACATCTATATCTTGACTGCTGTCACTACCCCATTTTCAGATCCGGGTATTTTTTTTTATTTTTTTATTTTTAATTTAGTTAATTGTGTATTATTCATAATTAATTATATTTATATTTAATTAATGATTGTATTATTTTTATATTGATTGTTTTAGGATTTTGGCTAGCCTGGACCCATGTTAGACCCTAGTGGACCCATGTCCGACCCAGCCCACACCCTTGTGAGAATTATTTTTGGGTTTTAGAATATTTATTATATTTTTAGTGGGTTAGTTGGAGAGATTTGGAGTTAGTTTGAGTGCTTTTGGAACCCCGAAACCCAAAACCTTTGTTAGGAGGGCATTTTGGTAATTTCTCCAACTTGTGAAACCCCTTTATTATGTGTGACCGGCCTATTCCCAGCCCATTTTCGTGAACCACAGCAGCCTCTTCTCCCATTCTCCTCTTCTTCTTCACTTCTTCTTCTTCTCCACTCATTTTTCTTCTTCCTTTCTCCTTCCTACTTCAAGTAAGTCCATTTTTCTTCCCTCCTCTTTCCATTTCTTCTACTTGTGTTAACCCTAACCCTAGATCTTTCCCTAACCTAGGTGGGTAGAGCTTAGATTTGGTGTTGGAGCTAGATTTGGGAGCTTGGAAGCTAGTTGAGGTGGATTTGGAGCTTTTGGAAGATTTTGGCTTGGGATTCCAACTCCCAAGAGGTAAACCTTAATTTTTCCCCTTGTAATTATTTTTATATAGTGTAATTAATAGTTTAGAACCTTCCTAGACCCTTAGGCTACCCGTGGGAGAAAGTTGGAACTAGTTGGGTAGTGTTTGGAGACTTTAACACTAGGTTTTGTGTCAATTTCGGGTGGAATCCGAATTTGGCCCAATTTTTGGTGATGCCCTAGGTTAGACGGACCTAGGTAGACGTTGTCGGGTGTCTAGAGGGTGAGTGCGTGTCTCCGTTCGGACACGGGAAGCCGCGTCACGGAGAAACGGGCGTTTCGGGCGAATTTGGGGGTTTTCGTCGTCGCCGATTCCAAGTGCGTGTGCGTTTCCGCCACAGACCTAGAATCAACGCGGGAGCGCATTTTCTAGGATCTAGACATCATTTAGGACGCGTGGATAAATTTTGGGCCGATTTCGAGTTCGTTTGGTGTGCGTTTCAGGAGGTTTTCCGAGCCGCGCACCACGTGTTCGTCGAAATGATCGAACGGCCATTTCGGCGTGGTTTTCTAGTTTCGGGCTTGTGCGCGCGTTGGGTTAGCATCGGGGAGTATGTGATAGAGTTCTCGGGTTATATTTTATATATTTATAGGTGTTTGTGCGTGTCGGGGCCGTTGGGCGTGCGTTGGTGAGCGTTGTGGGCGTTGTGTTGTGTGTTGTATGTGTGTTGTGTTTTTATATATATATATGTATATATATATTTGTGTGTGTGTTTTTATATATATATATTTATATATATATGTGTTTTTATGTGTTTGTGAGTGTGCTAGTGAGTGCTTGTGTGAGTGTGTTAGTGAGTGCTTGTGTGAGTGTGTTGGTGCTAGTGTGTGTGTGTAGGTGAGTGTGTGTGTGAGTGTGAGTGAGTGTTTATAGATATATATATAGGAGTATATGTATGTGTGTATATGTGTTTATGTATATATATTTATATATATATATATATATGTATGAGTGTTTGTGTGTGTAGTTGTGCATTAGTGAGTGTTAGTGAGTGTGTGTGTTAGTGTGTGTGAGAGTGTGTGTGTGAGGTTGTGTGAGAGTGTGTGAGGATATATATATATATATATGTTTGAGTGTGTGAGTGTTTATATGCATATATATATATTAGTGTGTGTATATATATATTGATATATGTGTGTAGATATATGTATATATAGATATGTGAGTGTATATGTGTGTGTAGATATATGTTAGAGTGTGTTGGTATATAGATATTAGTATATATGTTAGTGTGTGTGTGTGTGTAGATGTATAGATATATATATTAGTGTATATATATATATAGGTATATGTGAGTATATATGTAGATGTGTGTTTATATATATATAGAGATATGTGTTTGTGTATATGTGTGTGTGTATTTATGTGTGTGTGTGTGTTGATTTGTGTTTGAGTGTGAGTGTGTGTTAGAATGTATAAGTTAGTGTGTATATATATCTATAGAGTTATATATATATGTATATATATGTATGATTATATATATATATAGTGATTTATATATATATAGGAGTGTGTGTGTGTGTGTTTGAGAGAGGGGGGGGGGACTGGAAACAACGAGCAGTGGCAGCAGCTGCTGCTGTGGGGCAGCAGCCACCACAGCAGCAGCAAATAGCAGCGCGGCAGCAGCAAAAGCTAGCAGCAGCAGCAGAAGGTTTGAGAGCAGCAGCAGCAGCAGGTTTGAGTAGCAGCGAGGCGTAGCGAGGGATAGGATAGAGAGATAGATTGATAGAGAGATAGTTAGATATATCTAGATGGATAGATAGTTAGATTGGTAGATAGATATATGAGATAGATATATAAATAGATAGTTAGATAGTTAAATAGGTGGATAGATATTAGGTAGATAGTTACATAGATAGATATAACTATAGATACATAGGTAAATAGATGCCTAGATAGTTAGATATAAATACCTATAGTTAGATATAGATGGCTATATAGATAAATACATATAGTTAGATAGATAGTTAGATAGATAGTTAAATATATAGATAGACCTATTTATAGATACATATATCTAGATAGTTAGTTAAGATAGATAGATAGTTAGATGGATATTAGATGATAGTTAATGGATAGATATCTATGGACAGTTAGATAAATAGATGGACAGTTAGTTAGATAGATTTAGAGATCTATATATAAATAGATTGATATATATATTGATAGATAGTTTAATAGATAGTTAGATATATACTAGATAGGTAAATTGATAGATAGACATATAGATAGATAGGTAATAGAAAGATAGATAGATATACACATATAGCTAGGTAGATAGTTTAGATATCTAGATATAGATATACACATATATTTATAAGGAGGGTAAGGTAAGGTAAGGTAAGGTACGTAGATACCTAGGTATATGCATATATGTATTAGATATATGTATTTTAGCCTAGATTATAGCTAGATATATATGTTTATGCATAGTTAGTTAGCTAGAGGGGTAGTCGGGTTGAGTTTAGAGCGGTATCTCAATACCTTGAGATATCCAAGGTATTGGGTTTCGAGCGGGGTATTTGAGCAATAGCCTAGGAATAGTATTGGAGTGATTTTTATATGCTTATGTGTATATATTTACGCATGCTAGCATAGGTTTTAGCGGGTTTAGGCGGGGTATATAACCTAGGTTGAGGTATCGGATACCGAGGGTATCCCGGTATCTCAAGGAGGCGAGTTTGTGAGTTTTCTAGCTTAATGACCTCGGTTTGACCTAGAATTTCAGGAGCACCCTAGTTTGACCTAGACTTGACCGTAGTTGACTCGGTTGACCGTCAAAGTCAACTTTTGATCTAGTTTTGACCCAGAGTTGACTTTTTGGACCTAGAGTTGACTTTTTGACCCAAATTTTACCGGTTTGACCCGTTTGACCTAGAACGACCCTAGAAGCCTATTTTTAGTTATTTTATATCTGTTTAACTTATTAGAAACCCTGTTTAACCTTGCTTTTCGCATTAGGTTCTTGCGACACCGGTTCGGATCGCCAGTTGCTCAGGACGTCAGGCGAGTACATTCTCTGATAGTTTTCATTATCTGATGATTATTATGATTCAGCTTCTAGTATAGTATCATCTGATTTTTCTGGCACAACACGGGACACTGATTGATATTTCTGGATTCATTTACTTACGACACGTACATTTCATGTTTCTGGCCTCTATTCTGGAATCACTACTGGCATCACCTACTGGCATCACTACAGGCATCACTCATGTTCAGGCTGGACTCATCTTGATTTGCGTGTCGGGTCTTGGATCCACTTGTATTAGTCGGGGCGGGGAAATACTCGAGTAGACATGTAAATATTCCCATCTGGAATCATCAGGCATCACTCCCTCTGGTCTAATCTGGAATGATAGCAGCCGCGCACCCAGTGCGCGGTGAGCCGTACTTACCCCTAGCCGTTTACATGTCGAAACAAGTATTTCAAAGACACCGAGTTCATTCTTTATAGTCTGGACTCTCTTGCACTTCTTGCTGGTCTCACTTACATATTTCTGGACTTGACTCACTACATGTATTTTATGCTGGACTCACTACACGTTCATGTGCACGGACTTACTCTTAGTGTAGATTTCTTGTATCTTGCAGCCATTACTATCTTGTTTCTGATATTCCTGCATCTTTACATTTATGCACCAGTGACATATATATTTCTTGTTTATACTTGCTCCATTCTTCTTGCTACTTGCTATAACTATTTTATAGTTTTTATCATTTAAATGGAACTGCTGTTAGAGGTGTACTTGCTCCAGTCCTGACTGGACATATTTTTCCAGAGTATCCGGAGGATTGGTGTCCGACGTTTTATGGACCTGAGCCTGTCGATGGTGCAGACAGGGACCCTCTAGCTTAGGGGTGATTTCCGGGTTGGTAGCCGGGATCATTGAGACTTTGTTGTTGTTTTTATTAGCTTTAGCACCGGATTTGTCTCCGGTTTTGGATTGAGACCTTGTTTGTATATTATTTTGGATATTGTTGTATTATTATGGATGTTGTGGTTGTTGTAGTAGTTGGAGGTGGTCAGACTTTATAGTTGTTAGTCTTCTTTGTTATCTATCGTGCTTAGATTCGTGATTGAGTACTTGAGATTATCATTTGATATTGCTCCTCCGTTTGGAGTTGAGATCTTGGCAGATTTATATATATTGTTTGTGTGGTTGCCCTCCTTTTTGGAGAGGTCATGCCCAATTTTTGTGTGAGATTATTATCTAGATAGTTGACCTAGACAGCGTTCTACCGCCGATGCTGCGGCGTAGGCTGGACGTACCCACGACTCATGCCCGATTTTCCGGGTGTGGGTCGTGACAGCTGCTGGCAGTAGATTCCTCCAGCATGTGTCCAATAGTGTGTGAACTCAGGATTGCCGGAGGGCAACTTCAATACGGCTTTCATGTGTCCTTCAATGTATTCCCGTACAGGCTCTTTCTCTTTTTGCATGATGTCCATGAGAGAGGATATCGTCATGTTGTATCCTCCATCGTAGAAACGGGTGAGAAATAGGCTTCTGAGGTCTTCAGACGATGAGATATAATTTCCTTGGAGACTGCAAAACCGATCAAAGGCTACTCCAAACAACTCCCCGACAAAGAGTTTGGTGAGAAGAGCATCGTTGCGAGGCAGATGCCCCGTTGCAATCTCAAAGTAACTTATGTACTGAAGAGGAGAGGTTTTCTCGTCAAACGGAGTCAAGTTGAAGGGCTTGTATTTGGGCGGGTATGGCACATCTCTCCACTCGAGGGGATACGGTTGTCGTATTCCAAGCTCGCGCAAGTTATCTTGATTACCCAGTAAGTCCAGACGAGCTCAAAGTTCTCGGACCTGCCTGATTGCTTCCCGGGCTTCATCTACTGTAGAAGGAGCAGATAATTCAGGCAAGACATAATTACCTCCAGTGGGTGGAGCGGTTAAATTTGAGTCCCCATTGGTCCTGGATCTAGGCTTGCCTTTTTTGAGGCCCTTGGTGGCTGTGATGCCATGCTTGCTTTAATCTCCAGCAACATCTGGGTCAAGGCTTGTATTGACGTGCTCATGGTTTGCATCATGGCCTCGAGGGTCTCGAGGCACTGTCGATTGTTGGAGCCCTCGTGCTCGTCCCCTGTCATGTATATTGTTCCTACATAAGAAGAGATAGATGGGACGGTGGATGTCACACTCTCTGTCTCGGACTCTTGTAGTGAATAGTCCTCTGGAAAAGTTGGTAGTGTGCCATCCTCTTCGGACTCGAAGGGAATACTAACCCCATCGAAGGAAGCGTCATCTTCTTGACAAGGGTGGTAACCCCCAGGAATCTTAGTATCGGTTCGATAGAATTTTGTCTCCTCGGAACATCGGGTTATTGTAGAGTTCTGAGGGATCATTACCCCCAGCTCGCAGAGTCATCTAGGGCCTCAAAGAAGGGCTACCCCCAGCAGCTAATAATTTCTTTTTCGAGCATGTACCCAGGAGTAATCCTTCTATAGGCACCGCGGCTTGCCTCTAGTTCCTTGATGCACTGGCTGTGAGTGAAGGATCGAAGGTACTGGACTTCAGTTCTCCTATTGTGGAAGGGGATTTTCAAGCAGAGTAACATAAGGCGAAGGGCATCTCTTCCTCCTCTGGTGTTTGTACCCGCTCTTCAGGATGTTATCGGACGGATGATTTTGGTTGCAGTCATTGGAATGTTGACTTCCTGTTTGCAGGTACGGCTGGTCTAGCACAACAGCAGTAAATGATGATATGGGCATAGTGATGTCCGAAAGGGGATATCTCAAGTGCCGTGGTTGCCTCCGTTGCCTTGAGATTGTGATTGATCATGACACGCAAGTTGGGTGAGGGCTGAATCACCTTTATACCCTCCTTGTGATCATGGGTAGACCGAGCACACGGGTGTGTAGGTGATGTGTTTGCTCCCTGACCTGGGGTTCGTACAAGAACTTTCTCTAGGTCGTTAGTGGAAGACTTTCGAGATCGACCATTTCCATTTTTTGCTGTGGGCTGGACGCATGGGTCAATCATGTACAGCTTCCCGTTAAAGGAACGCATAACAATTAGCAGTGCCTGCTGATGGTTGGCCAAAAGAGAAGTTGCTTGAGCTTTACGAGCTCGCACTGCCCGAGACGTCCTCGTCCCAGCACGCACTGGTGCATGGTATGAAGAGTCTAAGCTTGAATCTTCCATTTTTAGTATGGTGCATGGAGTCAGCGCCGCATGAGATTCGGTTAAAGATCGAACCTCTGTTGTCGTTGGGGCCGCATATAGCCATCTGCCTGCGGCCAGAGTCTGATGCCGCATGGGCCTTCTTCTGTGACCTCCGTTGTGGCTGCATAGAATATTTTTTAACACTCAAGCTTCTGGTATCGTAATATTTTCCTTTGGCAGAGCTCAAGTATCGAGCACTTTCCTTGTAAGAAGTGACTACCATATGAGTGGGGATAACCTGTATGGACACATGATGCGCGTCTTCTCCAGAAGTGAGAGAGTCGGGAAGCGCATGCTCTGCAGTTGGATTAGGCACAATGACCTTGGTTACCTATGTCATGTGGGTCTTCTTAGGCCTTTCCAGCCTTGGTGAAGCGCTACCGTCAGAGAATATTTTTTCGAAGGCTTGCTGGTCGAACCGTACAACCAGCATCTTCTGGGTTGAGCCCAGCTTTGATGCGTCGTACTATCTCACGACCTTCTCATCAGAGGAAAAGAAAGTCTCAAGGAGAGTCGTCATCTTGTTCGCCATTAATGCAAGTTTAAGAAACTTTTTTTTAACAAAAAACAAAAAAAGGTACAAAGAAGTCCTAGAAAGAAAATTTAAGTACAATATTTTTTTGATCTGGGGAATGTGACGATGGAGATCGAGTACTGCAGTGACTCCTTTATTCCGTTGACGATCCGACGAGGGAATGAGGAATTTCTCTTCTCTTTTCTCTCTCTCTTGAGCTTGTGTGCACGTACGTAGCTCTTCCCCTGTCTCTGTGTGTATGTCTCTCCCTGTGTCCCTATGTTGGGTATGCTACTCGGCTATTTATAGCCATCACACTAATGTGCTATGCATGCGTATAGGTTATGCATGCATGGATGCTAAGGTTCCCACGTCTTCATCTATAACTTCCACTGTGGAGGAAGGTCATGGTTGAGTCACAATATGGAATTTTTGTTAGGATCTACCGTTGCTAAAAATTTGATCGATTCTTGTCCTTGGTGTGCACGACTTGGTCAGCTCGACACGTGGCATACACTTAGTTGTGGGAAATATCACCAGTTGTAATGAAAAGATCTTGGCTTGAGAAGGTACTGCCACGTTGAACACATGAGATCTGGAACGCATGGGACCAGAGACGCATAAAACTCATGGGGCCAGAGACGCATAGAACGCATTGAGTCTAGAACGCATGGAGTTTGGAACCCATGGGTCCTAGAACGCATAAGGCCAGAGACGCTTGGAACGCAAGGAGTCTTGCACGCATGAGAATGCATGGAACGCATAGAGTCTGGAACGCATGGGGCTAGTGACGTATGGAACGCATTGAGTCTGGAACGCATAGGGCCTTTTGTCTTATATATATGTGGCACAGTTCAGCTATATACGGACAAAAGTAATCATGATGTTGACGTGAGTACTGACGCCAACTGTCAGCATCAGAATCGAGGCATTCAGATCCATTATTGTTGTCAGAGTCATAAATGCTCCGACTTGACTGAGGTGACTTTATGCGTCACTTGATTTTTGGTTTATGAGGACTGAGGCGCATTGGGGCCTTTGAGATTCTTCATGCTTCTACACCTATCAAGTTAACATTACATTATGCCAAAATCTTCTTATCGGAGAATAACGAAGTCCCCAGCATAGTTGCCATCGTATTTTTTTTATAGAAAAGATGTACTATTCTTTTCAAAGAAACTATTTATAACTTATTTATTATAAAAAATGATTACAACCAATGCAAGAAATTCTATGAACGATTTAAGATTCTAGAAAGAGTTCGAATCGGTGCATGATTCCTTTACTCCGTTGACTATTTGCAATCTTTCAAAACTTTCTCGATGCACACAAGCACTATTTGACAGAGGATTCTCCAAAAGAAGATCTTAGGTTGTTGATTACGATGTGGTTAAATAATGTGTATGCTCCATTCGTATGATCTATGTTTGAAAGCACAAAAATCAAGACTATTTATAGCCAGGGTCTAAAAAGACGGTTGTTGTTGAATTCCAGCTGGAAGTAATGTCCTTTGGAAGAAAACTAATCGTAGGAAGCATTATCTTACGAGTGCAGACTTCATATAGAATTGGTTTACCCACGTTCATACGGTATTACAGGAGATGTTGGCACATGGATGCATGTTCATGCGACCTATAAGGATATGTGTAAAACCCCTAATTCTAAAAAAACCGTATTTACCTTTTAATTAATTATTTAATTGAATTAAAGTAATTAGTGGCTAAATAGAGGAAATAGAATTTATTGGATTTTTATTTTAGGTGTTTGTGCATTTAGGGGATTTACGGAGCCATTATAAATTTTTCCTAATTTATTCCATGTAGGAGACCCTTTGGGCAGTTGCTAGCTTAATGGTATGCACAAATATAATTTCTAGAATTTTTTAGGTATATATATATATATATATATATATATATATATATATATATATATATATATATATATATATATATATATATATGTATGTATATGTATGTATATATAGTTTATTAGGAATTAGAAAAAAAGGAAAAGAAATGAAAAAGGATTGGAAAAGAAAAAGAAAAAGAAAAAACAAATGGATAATAAAATCCCTAATGGGTATTAAACCCGCTACCCCCATAACCACACCCGCTATTGTAAATAACACAGCAGCATTAGGCCGCAGCCTCCCCCTCCCCCCGCGTTTATGACCCGCTCGGTCCTCCTATCTACTCCTATATAACATTCTTCATCAGCAAAACCCTAACCCTAATCCAATCCCATCTTCCTTCGAGAGAGACGCCGCACCTCCCAGCCTCCAGCCGTCGCGCCGCACCTGACCGCGCCGCCCAGCCGCCCGCTTCGCCCGCCGACGACCGCACAAATGCGACCGCGTGCCGCAAAGTTTTAAACAACAGACTTACCTGTGTTCCAGCTCCATTTTCCGTCTCCTCGCTCAACCAAACTCGATCCCGTCTTCACTGGTATGATCCTCACTTAACCTCCTTCCATATCTGTATGTTAGTTGGCCCCGAACAGTGCGTAACCCTAGGCGAAAACAGCGCCCAAGTTGACAAAAAAAGACAACTTTTGGGAGAGCAAAAAACTACGGTAAACTACCTATGTTCACGGATTCGTATCTCCCACCACAGAGATCTGAATTCAATTTTTCTTATTGGTATATGGGGACTACTTGACCTAGTTTAATTTCTGTTATTTATATTAATTTATTAATTGTTGTGTGTAGAAATAAACTAGTTAGAAAATCCCAAAAGCCTACTTTTTCCAGATTTCCAGAAATTGTGATATGGAGCGCGCCCCGCCAAACGGGACCGCCCCGTCGTGTACCAAGTATACCAAAAGGTGCGCAAAGTATATCCATACGTGTAAGATTTTACGAAAACTAATTTGGACGCGTGTGCGCGTCGGAATCAGCCCGTATCCGCAAAAGATTTCCCGTGTCGTAACTTTTGCAAAAGCCCTACGCATTTAGTGCACGCTCGTCAGAATACGACAAAACTTGCGCCACTGGACTCGTGATATCGCACTGGTCCTGTGATCCAATTTTCACGCAATTCTGAGATAGTTGACCAAGTCACCTATTGGCGGGCCCTATGGTTGACTTTTTGGGCAAATTTATGTTCGGCTCATCGGAATCCACATTTGGACATACCGTTGAGTTCGTACAGACATTTAGAGTTTGTTTGACCTATAATTTATTCCATTTAGAGACCGTTACCCTGGCACGCTTTTCGGTGCAAAGTGGCCCACAAGTGGAGCCCGCTTTGACCCAAAATTACCATTTTGTTCCTTTGTCCAAATTGGACGAAAGAGTAGTATTTTTTAGCTATTTTGCTTATTCTGGGAACATTGGTGATATTTATTTCAGCATCCGGAGACGTTCATTCTGATGCCGTAGTTTCTGACTCCTGGTGTTTGACATCTGGATCTTACATTTTTGCAGCTCTCTTGCCAGGCAAGTATACCTTGCCTTGTTGTACTGTTTAAATTCTGTAGTATTATTTGCGCGGATCTAAGTCAACCTAATATTTAATACTTAAAAAAGAGTGTATTTAATTCAAAAATAGGTTTTAAAATTCTAAAAATAGGTTTAACTGTTTATTAACTCTTCAAAATTGGTTTCAGACTTAGAAATGTAACATATATTAATAATTATGGGTAGCAACATACTTTGAAGAATTATCGTACTTTGGAAAAATATGCCAAAAAACTTTGGGTTAATTCAGACGGGATGCTTCTAACATAATGTGGATATCCGAACTTCATCATTTTTATCAAAATATACTATTTAAAATAGACCCAATTTTCTTTCGAAGTAGGGAGATTGATGTACCACTTCATAATCTCAGGCTTCATTGATGACAACAACCAAGTTTTAATTTTTCTAATCTTTAGAAAACCAATCATCGTTCTAGGATGATTATCATTTGGAGCCTTGATAGAACCATGAAGATATTCCATCTTCTTTCTTCTAACGATATGGGTTTGATTGGGAGGATCCCACAAATTATAGTTATTCCCATCAAGTAACCTAAAAATATTAAAATATAAGTTATCCGATTGTATCATAATCGAGGAACATGCAAATTCAAATAATCATCACCGGCCATGTGTTGACACATTCCTTATGACGATTTTGATATTAACAATACTTGTATATATTATACTTTTAGACTAACTCTTTGTTCACCATTAAAAGTGAGTTTGGGTACACTTTCGTTAATAACAAAAAAATGTACAAAGAAATCCTAAGCAGAAGATCTAAGTAAAATATTTAATCAGGGTAGTATGACGATGGAGATCGATCGTTGTAGTGGATCCTTTATTCCGTTGACGGTATGACAAGGGAATAAGGATGATCTCTTCTCTTATCTCTCCTGAGCTTGTCTGCACGTACGTAGCTCTGCCTTTATATGGGCTCTAAAGTAGAAAAATTAGCCGACCTTTGGGACGTCCAAGTTGCCTCTATTTATAGCCATCATATTGATGGGCTATAGGTGTCGCATGTCCTTCTGTTTGGTGGCTGCAGGGGGGCTACTTCAACAGAATGAGGTTGCAAATATGGGCGCATAGTATGGGTTGAATCCAGGGCACGCTTCTACGTGGACATTTTGTTGGGATTTGTTGTTTGCTGGAGATTTTGGCAGTTCTCGTCTTTCGTTTGCGTGACTTGATCAGCTTGACACATGGCCCATACTTAGTTGGAGAGATTTACTTCAGTCGTAATAGGAAGATTTTATCTCAGGAAATCCAGCCACATTGGACGCGTGGTGTCTGGAACGCATGGGACCAGAGACGCGTGGAATGAATGGAGTCTGGGACGAGTGGGGCCATAGACGCATGAGACGCATGGAGTCTGCGACGCATGGAACATGAGATGCATGGGACTTATGAAGTCTGGGACGCATGGGGCCAGAGATGCATAGGACACATGGAGCCTTTGTCGTGTTGTACAAGTGGCGCTGCACACCCGTCAAGAGTAAAGTTAATACTGACGTGAGGTTCTGTCGTTTAGCGTGCTCACATCTTTCGAGACGTTCAAAAATTTCATTTTGTCAGGATTCTGTGTCAGACACAATCTTGTGTCAGACCTTTATATGGCCAATAATAGGGCGCATGGATTCTACTTTTCCTTGGCCGCATAGTCATTTTGTGGCATAATTTCTTCTGAGTCAATCTTGGGACGCATGTTTGTTGGATGCATGTATCTAGATTTTTTAAGCTTCTACAAGATCCCCTTCAAAGTTTCCAAACTAATAAGTTTAGAATACTTTGAATAAGAAGCATGGAGGAGAGCACTTGGGTGCAAGTAATAGATTCGAAACACAAACACTATCAGAGGTGATATAGACATGATAGGTTTTATGGACTTAGCACCATTGGCGTACTTAGACTTTAAGTTTGGGTGATAATTTTAGATGATGAGCGATTTCAGAGGTAATATGCACATGATAATCGATAGTCAAGTAGAGAGGTTAGGTACGATCATGGTGTAGAAGGAAAAGAAAATGAGCCAGAGGTAATATGGACATGGTTATTTTCTTTGGATGAGGAACATGGGCAGCTTATAGTTCATAGTTAATATGGACGTGAACTATTTGCTTTTGTTGAGGACATCCTACTGGGGGATCTTTGGTAGACATATTACTTCTTGTACAATTGAGTGCAAGTAATAAGTTCGAAATGAAACCCTATCAGAGGTGATATAGACGTGATAGGTTTTTTGGACCCATTACTTCTTGCGCACCTAAGTGCAAGTAATAGGTTTAAGACAAGCCCTGCCAGAGGTGATATGGACTTGGTAGGTTTTGTGGACTTAACACCATTGGCTTACTTAGAGTTAATTACGGGTGATAAGTTGAGATGACGACCGATATCAGAGGTAATGTGGACGTGATAATCGATAGCCAAATCTGGAAGGTTTGCTCAGAGGTAATATGGACATGGCAAACTTGGTCGGGGAGAGATGTTAGGACAGTAGTTTAGAGGTAATATGGACGTGAACCAATATCCAGGAAACTCACTGAGGAGTGGTTTACTGAGTGTGGTCTACCCGAGAATGTACATAGACCTGAGGGTTACTCCCCAGGGGAGATTGTTAGGCCGATAGCTCAGAGGTAATATGGACATGGCTAGCATCTAACGAGACTAGTTTGGGTGGTTCCTATGGGTGTGTGCAGGTGGACCTGGGGATTGCTCTGTTGGAAATCTTTTGAGGATCTATTATCCGTTGCATATCTAGGACTCCTGAATACTGATAATTGCTTGTAGAGAAATGGCATGCATAGGCACTCGCTGGGGAAGAATAAGGAGTGGAAACCCTATATATCTTTATTGTTTTGATGGGGATAGGTACACGCCTAGCCTTAAACATAGTACTTTTTTAACAACCTGCCATTGATGGGCATCATGAGTAAGTCGCCATTAGGTTTTGCCAATCGGTAGGTGCCATTGGAGAATACAGATTCTATGAGGAACAGGCTTTCTTATTTGGGTTAGAACTTGTCGGCCATCTTGTAGATCATAACCATCGGTCTTCTTACTGTCAGGACAAGGTCACCCACTTGGTAAGTCCTCTTCTTGACCCATTTATTAAAGGCTCCTGAGAGGCACGCTTGGTACAGCTTAATGCGCTGTTGAGCTAAGGGACATTTCTCGTCGAGTGCTTCTAACTCTTGTAGCCATCGGCGGTGATTATCATCAACGGTTAACCGGTTGGAGAGAGCCACTTGGAGCGAGGGAATTTGGACCTCGAGGAGGAGGACTGCTTCGCTCCCATAGACTAAGAAGAATGGCATACTGCCAGTAGGTGTCCGAACCATTGTACGATAAGCCCAGAGACATTCACCCAACTTCTCATTCTAGTCGCACTTGTTGGACGACACAAACTTTTTGAGTAGCTTTATGATGGTCTTATTGAATGCTTTTACTAGACCATTTGTTGCTGGGTTGTAGGCCGTTGAGGTTATATTCTGGATTCAGTTTTTGTCGCAAAATCGGTAAAAAGTGTGACTTATAAAATTTGGACCATTATCGTGAATGATCCTCCGTGGTAAGCCAAAGCGGTATATGTTATGATGCTTGACGAAGCTGATCAGGTTTGATATTTTTACTTCAGCGAGTTGTATGTCTTTTGCCCACTTAGAGAAGTAGATGGTAATAGCGAGGATAAATCGATGTCCCATAGACGAAGGTAGACCGATTGGTCCTATGATGACCATGCCCCAGGCTTCGAATGGCCAAGATGCAATGGTCGAATGTAGGAACTCTGAGGGTTGGTGGATAAGTCAGCATGGATTTGCCACGCTTGGCATTTCTTTACGTAGTTGACAGCATCCGTGATCATTGTTGGCCAATAGTAACCCATACTCCGGAGACGGTCCTATAGCTTGGGTCTGGGCTGATGGGCACCGCATACCCAGTCGTGACCCTCACGGAGAGCCTAATTTGCTTCTAGATTTGATAGCCATTGTAGCAGAAGGCCGTCATAGGAATGGCGATACAATATTTTGGTAACCGTATCGTAATAGAACCAGATGAACGTCTTCTGATATAAGGGGCTTCCTTTGGGTTCTTGGGGAGAATTTCATAGACTGTATAGTCGAAGAATGAGAGTCTCCAGTCTTGGGAGTCGGTGCTTGTCTCTACTGAGTAGCTCAGGAACAGACAAAGGTTGTTCTTCGGGCAGACCAGCTCTTAACCTACCACGGTGATCAGCTGATAGATTTTGACCGGAATAACTAAAGAGGCTGTGAGGTCGGCCAAGGCTTCAGCCTCGGTATTTTACAGTCGAGGAACGTGCTCTATAAAAAATCCCTCGAAGGTGGAGATAATGCCAAGCATGGCTTAGTGGTAGGAAATTAAGTCTTTATTCTGGACTTCGTACTCTCCTCGGACTTGATTGGCTATCAGCTTGGAATCGTCGTAGGCTTCCAGGTAGTCAACTCCCACTTATTTAGCGAGTTGGAGCCCAAGACGAGAGCGTTATACTCTGCCACATTGTTGGAGCAAGAATCTGTGAGGGAGTAACCGCGATTGATGACCAGATCATGTAGAAAATTACTACTATCCCGACGCCAACGACAATATCGCCTTTGGGCCCTGTTCTTGAAGCACCATCGAAGAACATTCACCAAACGGCTTCTGCGCTTGTGGTCATATTTAAGTCCGCTACTTCGTCTAGGATCTCCTCGTAGAGTATCGAGGTTTTGGGTACATGATGGAATGCAAGGAAATCTACCAATTCTTGGCCTTTGACAGCCTTTTGCGGGACAAATACCATGTCATATGGTGATAGCAATATTGCCCATGTGGCTAGGTGAGAGTTTAGCGCTCTGGGTTTAGTCATAAGGAACCTAAGCGGATTAACTTGTGAGATCACATGGATAGTTTTTCCTACCATGTAATGCCGAGTCTTCTGAATTGCGAAGACCAGAGCGAGGTACTCCTTCTCAATGGGGTTGTACCTATGCTCTGTGTCGGCCATTATTTTGCTGAGATATTAGATGGCATGTTCGTGATCGGCATCGCTTGTCTGGACTAGCAGAGCCCTGAGGGAGTAATCTATTGCCTGCACATATAGTAAAAAGGGTCTTCCCATAATGGGGGCCACCAATACTAGGGAATTCATGAGGTATTCCTCGATGTCGTCGAAGGCGCGTTGGCATTCTTCATTCTAAACAAAGGAGAATCCCTTCTTCATGAGGTGAGAGAACGGCTGACAACATCCAGAGAGGTTTGAATATTAACCTCTTGATATATGCCAGTCTTTCTTGAAGGCCATGAAGTTCTCTGAGGTTCTTCGATGGGTGCATTTTAAGGATTTCTTTAGTCTTGTCAGGATCTACGTGGATACCCTTCGAAGTTATGACAAAACCTAAAAACTTGTCGTTGGAGACTCCTAGGAAGGATTTTTTGAGATTCATCTTGAGATGGTGCGTACGCATGAGTTTGAACATACTCTTCAAGTCCCGGAGGTGATCATCTTTGGAGTGACTATTGACGGTGATGTCATCAACGTAAAACTCTACTATATTGCGTAGATATTCACGAAAGATGATACTCATAGCTCACTGGTATGTAGTATCGGCGTTCTTCAGACCGAAGGGCATGACTGTGTAGCAGTATACACCTATCGGCATTCAGGACGATCTGTGCTTCTCGTCGTAAAAAAATATCATAATTTGATTGTATCCTGAGAACCCGTCTATGAAGGACATGCGCTCGAAGCCACAAGTGTTATCGATCATTTTGTTTGTGATCTAGAGGGAAAACTCGCCATTAGGGCATGTCGTATTTAGTTCACAGAATTTAAAGCAGATATAGATCTTTTCGTTCTTTTTTACTATGGACACGATGTTGGCTACCCAATCCGGATGTTGTTCTTCGCGGACGAAGCCACTAGCTATCAATTTGTTGATTTTATCTTCAATAGCATTCATGATGTCCGACCGGAACCGCCATTGTTGTTGCTTGACCGGCTTAGCGTTCGGCAAGATATTGAGTTTGTGGACCGCAATTTAGGGGGTCCAGTCCCGACATATCTTCGTAACTCTAGGCAAATACATCGATCGATTCTCTGAAGAGTTGTAGCAGGGATCCCGATCCTCATTGGACAGACTCTTGTTGATGAAGATAGGTTTAAGGGAGGATTCGTCGTTCAGATCAATTTGTATGACTTTGTCCTCAGTACAAGGTTCTCGTTGTTCGAACCGCATCTCTCATTGTGCGTCTAGGCGTTGGTCCCTCGGTTCTACTTCAAAGAGCCCAGGTGGATCCTCGTCGTCTTTCTCATGTTCGGCTGACACCATATTGGCAGACAATATTTGTTTGAGCATCTTCCTGATACTGTTGTCAGAGTCCCAAGAGAAAGATTATGAAGAGTGAGAGTGTAAATCATCTTCTTCATCCGAGCCTTCGGAGGTTATGGGAGGCGTGACGTACCCTAAGTCATGCTTGTTCTTATGGTAGTAATCCTCGTACTTGCCTGTAGAAGCCTGCAGACGTAGAGGAAGCCGTCATCCTTTTCCATAGTTCAAGCCTCTAACGAATTTCAAATCGTACCCTATATTCTGAATGAGGTGCTAGCTCGAGAGTTGTACCAATGAAGTGGCATCTTGCCGATATCCGGTTCTAGCTCCAGTTCCTCTGGGTAGAAGGAATAAGGACTTTCCACTCTGCCAAAGATGATGAGTTTGTCTCTATCTTCCTTGCTGGAACTATAAAGTAGGAGTTCTTACTAGTGAGAATTAGGTTGACTGCATATGTAGTAGTCACCTGTGTACGCAAGTGCAGGCCAAGACCATGCTCAAATGAATATAGCGTGTTGAGATTTGCAACATTCGAGTAGTTCAAAGATAGCCATTTATTTATAAAATTAGGTATATTGTCTTCCGAAATTATATCATTGAGAGAAGGGACGTTAGCATGAGCGGCTACGTACTCCTCCAGTTCATCCTTTCCGAGATCTACCCCTAGCGCGAGCGATGGCTTTGGAGGTCTCCTGTTCAGCTTTACCAATAGAGGTTCGAAAGTCGTAGTAGGAATCGAATCTTCCTTCAGTGATCGACTCGGTCTACAAAGTCGAATGACCATAGGCTCGGGTGCTTTGCTGTACAGTTTCATCCTGAGGGGAGGAGCTGTGTCGGAAGCACGTGCTTTAAGATAGACTCTCAATGGCTCGTCCGATGTTGTCCCAGGATCTACCTCATCATCGGCATTATTTCTATCTTCATCTTGGTGGACTTGCTTGTAGAGGATCGAGTAAGAGTAGTAGGCCTCGACACCTTTAAATGGATCAACGTTGAAAAATTATATCTTGACGACGCCATGATCGTCCACGTACTTCAAGCACTGGTGCAAGATTGATGGTACGATCATATACTGATGTATCCATGGACATCCCAATAAGACGTTGTAGGATACGTCTATGTCTATGACATAGCAGGTGACCATTATTTTTAAGTCGTCGATCTGGCATTTCAAGCGAATCTTGTCCAGAGGGTAGCTTCTTCCAACGTTAAAGCCACTGATGGCAGCATTGGTCATTGCCAGGTGATGCATCGAGATACCCAGATTCTGAAGCAGACTTTGCGAGATGATGCTGATTGAAGAACCGGGGTCGATATACATCCGGTCTACCTTGATGGCATCGATGTACCCTGTGTAATACAGAGGACGATCGTGTCAATTGTTCTTCAATAACATGTCTTATTGTGAGAATGTGAAGTTGGGTAATCTCCTCCATCATATTATTTTAGTGGGGGCATACGGCAAGATCCTCAGCTGGCGGCTTGACTTGCGCCAGGTAGGTGTTGGCATTCTGCAATGCCTCGCTCAGAGCAACCCGAGTGTCTTTGGAGAGTCGGAGAAGCTTGAAGAATGAAAACTTTCCTGAAGTGTTGGCGATCTGTGCCAAGATATCGAAATTATAGGGCTTCTTCAGTCCCTGAGCTGTATCTTTGCACAGCGGTCTGTCGAAGCGAGTTTCTTTCTGTTTAGACTTGTCCGCTGCTGGAGTCTGGGATAGACCCGGATCTAATGTGACGATTAGGAGTGCACCATCGTCGGGGATGTCTTACTCTCATTGGTACGCCAGTCTGGACCTCGTTGTTCCTGCTATAGCTTCTTCGAAAGGGATAAAAATTATGTAGCAGGATTTGGACTTCTTTTCCTTGGACTTGGTGGCAGAAGGTATTGTCTGCTGCATCAAGTCTGGAGCAAGATCGAGATGGACCCACATGACCTCTCTCCATAATATGGTGAGAGGTATCAGCCCGGCTGTTTGGTCACGAGTTGGCGAAAGATTGACAACCTCCATTGTTGCCCGGGGGATTGGGATTACTCCGTCTTGGACTTCTGTCGCCGAAAAGTTATCGAACTGGAGAGATACCATGTTTGCGGCAACTGTCTTTTCATCGAAGTCCAGAGTGAGGTTCTTGGGGCCAAGCAGCCTCTGGATGTACCCTTCAGTGTATAGCATTCCCGTATCGCATGATGGACGTAGCGATGGTAGTGGCAGTACTTCGGATTATTCACCTCGGCTGCCTCAACAGGGCATTTGAGGTCGGAGAGCCGAAGCTTATTTTCCTGTAATAGTATGTCAAAGATTGCCATGACATCATCGTCTTCGAAGGAATAGGTTTCCTTCGATTTTAGAGCCTCTATGGGTTTTGCTCGGGCTTCTTGGCTATATTGGCGACCAAAGCCTGCTTCTCCTTGCCATCCTGGGCGCTATTCCCGTTGTTGTTGTCGTTGTAAGGGCATTTTCCCCTATCATCAGCGACGGGAATCTGTATCCCCAGGAGACCAGCGTCCTTCACCTTCTTCTCAGCATTGACAGTATTTATGATGAACATCGTCCAGTCTTTGAACTGAGAGTCGCCTATCTAGAGCCTGGTTATGTGAAGGATATTCCTCCGGCAAGTATCCATCAGCGTGGACTCAGGGTTACTGGAAGATAACTTCAACGCCGCTTGTCTATACCGCTCGATGTATTCTCGTGCAGACTTTTTCTTCCCTTGTGTGATTTTTATTAATAAGGACATCGTCATATCATTTACCCCATAGTAGAACCAAGCAAGAAAAAGGTATTTGCGGTCGTTGAATGATAAAATGCAATTATCTTGGAGGCTGCAGAACCAATCGAAGGCTATTCCAGACAATGTTTCGACAAAGAGTTTGGTTAAGAGGGCATCGTTGTGAGATAGATGCCCCATCGCCATCTCGAAGTAACTAATGAATTGAGGGGATGATGTCTTCCTATCAAACAGAGTCAAGTTGAAGGAATTGTACTTCAGAGGATATGGTACATCTCTCTACTCGAGGGGATACGGTTGTCGGATCCCAAGCTTGCGTTGTGAATCCCGATTGCCCATAGAGTCTAGGCTAGCCCAGAGTTCCCGTACCTTCCACATTGATTCTCGAGCTTCATCGATTGTGGAAGAAGCAGGCGAACCTGGTAGGGGATGGTTGCATTTGAATCCCTTTTTGTCCCGGGGTCCAAGCTTGCTTGGCCAGAGGTGCTTACAGGTTGTGGGGCCATATTTGCCTTGATTTCTAGCATGGTCTGGGTCAAGGCTTGCATCGACGCACTCATGGTCTACATCACGGCCTCGAGGGTTTTGAGGCGCTGTCGATCGTTGGGGACCTCGTGGTCGTCCCCGGCTATGTATACCGTTCTCACATGGGAAGAAATGGATAGGACGGTGGACATCACACTTTTTGTCTCGGACTCTTGTAGTGAGTGGTCCTCTAGGAAAGTTGGCAGTATTGCATCCTCTTCTGACTTGAAGGGAACACTACCCCCAGCGTAGGAAGCTACATCCACTTGACGAGGGTGGCTACCCTCAGGGACCTTAGCATCTGTTCTTTGGAAGTGATCGTCTTCACGTAACGTCGGATTTTAATGGAGGTCCGAGGGATTATAACCCCCAGCTTGCGTAGTCACCTGGGGTCCTGAGGAAGAACTACCCCTAGTGGCTGACAGCTTCGAGCTGGTGCCCAAGAAAAAACCTTTTGTGGGTTCCGTTGCCTGTCCCCCTTGGATATGTCTCCTTGACTCGCTGGCCGAAAGCGATTGACTTGAGGTGCTAGACTTCTGGCCTCCCCTTATAGAGGGGGCCTTCTGAGAAGAATAGCACGAGGCAAAGGAAAGCTCATCTTCCTCTAGTGCTTATACGTGTTCTCCGGGTTACAGCTGGGTAGGTGCCTTTGGTTGCAGCCGCTGGAATGTCGACTGCCTATTTGTGGGTACTTCTATTTTATTATAGCAGTAGTTGATGATAATATTGGCACAGTGATGCCCTGGGAAGGACACTTCGTATGCTATGGTTGTTTCCCTCGCTTTGCACTTGCGATTGATCATGTTGCACAAGTCAAGCGAGGGCTAACTCATCTTTGCACCCTTCTTATGGGTTCGGGTGGACCGAGTATATGGGCACGTAGTTGTTGATTTTGCTTCATGGCCTGGGGTTCGTACAAAAACTTGTCCCAAGTTGCCAATGGAAGACTCTTTAGACCGACCATGTCTGATTGCTACTACGGGCTGGACGCATGGGCCAGTTTTGTATGAATTTCCATCAGGGGCACGCTTAGTAAGCGGCACCTGCTAGCGGTTGTTCGAATGAGAAATTGCTTGAGCTTGGCGAGCTCGCATTGCCCAAGACTTCTTCGTCCTAACACGCATCGGTGCATAGTATGAAGGGTTCAAGTTCACATCTTTCCCTTTCTCAACAAGGCACGTGGAGTCAGCTCTAAGTGAGATTTGGTCAAAAATGGAGGTTCTGCTATTGTGCTGGCCGCATGAGGCCATTTTCCTGTGACTGATGATCGATGCCGCATGTGGACTTTTGCTTGCGGCTTCCGACCTATGCGGCTTCTGCTGTGACCGCATAGAACATGCCTCAGCACCCAAACTTCTGTCATCGTAGTATTTTTCTTTGCCAGAGTTTGGACGTTGAGCACATTTCTTCACAGCCCCGACTGCCGCATGGACAGGGTCGGCTTGGGTGGACGCATAGTGTGCGTCTTCAGTAACAGAGAGAGAAGCGGAGAGTGCATGCTCCGTAGTTTGGTGAGGCACAACGACCTTTGCTACCCTTGTCCTGCGGGTCTTCTTAGGCTTTGCTAGCCTTGGAGAAGGACTCGTGCTGTCCTCGGGGAGCATTTTCTCGAACACTTATTGGTCAAAGTGTACCACCAGCATCCTCTGGGTGGATCCTAGTTTTACCGTGTCAGACTACGTCACTGTCTTCTCATCAGAGGAGAAGGATGTTCCCAGCAGAGTCGCCATCTTGTTCACCATTATAAATGAGTTTGGGTATACTTTAGTTTAATAACAAACAAATATACAAAGAAATTCTAACCAGAAGATCTAAATATAATATTTAATCTGGGTAGTGTGATGATGGAGATCGAACATTATAGCGGATTCTTTACTCCATTGATGGTCTGACGAGGGAATGAGGATGCTCTCTTCTCTTCTCTCTCCTGAGCTTGTGTGCACGTACGTAGCTCTGCCTTTGTATGCTCTCTGAAGCAGAAAAACCAGCCGACGACATCATCATGTTGATGGGCTATAGGTGTCGCATGTCCTTCTGTTTTGTGGACGCAGGGGACTCCTTCAACATAATGCAGTTACAACTATGGGCGCATAGTATGGGTTGAGTCCAGGGCACGCTGTCACGTGGATGTTTTGTTAGTATTTGCTGTTTGCTAGAGATTCTGGTAGTTCTCGTCTTCCGTTTGCGTGACTTTGTCATATTGACACGTGACCCGTACTTAGTTGGAGAGAGTTACTTCAGTCGTAACAGAAAGATTTTGTCTCAGGAAACCCTACCACATTGGACGCATGGGGCCAAAAACGCGTGAACGCATGAAGTCTGGGACGCATAGAGCCAGAGACGCATTGGAATCATGGAGTCTTGGACACATGGGGCCAGAGATGCATATGACGCATGAATTCTGGGACGCATGGGGCCAGAGATGCATGGGACGTATGGGGCCTTTGTCATGTTGTACACGTGACAGTGCACACCTGTCAGGAGTAAAGTTCATACTGACGTGAGGTTCTGTCTTTTAGCGTGATCACGTCTTTCAAGGATTTCAGAAAGTCATTTTTGTCATGATTCTATATCAGACACAATCCTATGTCAAGCCTTTATTTGGCCAATATTATGGCGCATGGATGCTGTTTTTCCTTGGCCGCATAGTCATTATGCGGCTTGATTTCTTCTAAGTCGATCTTGGGGTGCATGTTTGTTGGATGCATGGATCTAGATTTTTTATGCTTCTACACTCTTAATGAGAAATCATTGGATCATTATCACACAAAAACAAAAGCATTTCAAAAAACGGATAGCACATTCAAAGATACAAGTATCAAGATACAAAACAAGATAGATTGTTTTAATATATTAAAGTCTGTAATATGTCTTAGGAACATTTGTAACTAAGTGTGTAGCTAGTTCGAAATATAAAGACTAGGTTACCTATTTCCCAAGTCTGAAACTATGGTACAGATCGATATATCGCCGACATATCGCTCGTGATACATTAACAATATACTAGTAAATGTCCAGTTTCAAACATAACCTAATCTTAATAAAACCTTGGCCAAATGCCATAACCGCTTATAGCATACCAACAGTATATTAGAAAATGAGCACTTTCAAACAGAACATTTCCAATGATCCAAATAGACCTCACTAATAACCGACGGTATACCGCTCGTGACATACTGACGATATCCCGCTAGCGGCATACCGACAATACACTAGTAAAATCACATTTGGAAACAAAACCTTCCCATCTCACAAATATTCATCAGACCGGTATTCCGATGGTATATTGTGATATATCGTCTGAGTTACTTTTGGCTCATTAAATGTTGCTCAACGACAAGGAAACTAGTCGTTTATGTTCAGAACGATATACCGATGGTATACCGCCTGCACAGCAGTGGTTAGATATGAAAGTCTTTTGGATTTTTTGATTTAAGGCAAGTGTTAAACCATCATTCATTTCATCCTTTGAGAATTAAATCATCCAACTACCAGAAGGCCAAAACCCACCATTCTTAAGCTTTCACTTGCCAACTACCATTGTGTTAGGGTAATCAAGAGTTGTAAACTTGAGATATTCCAAGTGTCAAGGAGATCAAAACTTTTTTGTTCAAGTTAAATTCATTCAGTTGTTCACATCAAAGCTTGAATGTAAAAAGTTGACGAGTCTTTAGAACAAAGCTAGTGTTGTAAACTATTTTTCAATAGTGGATTAAAGTCGGAGTGTGTTCCGGGACTGGGTTGTCTTCAAGGAATGAGACTAGGATAAATCGAGCGTTTGATTTTCTTGCACCTTTATAATTTCTCTTTGTGTCAATTACTTATTGTTATTTTTTTAAATCCTATTCCCCCCCCCCCTCCCTCTATGGTTGCCTATACTATGGACGTGATAAAATTTTGGGTAGCAACAATAAATTTTGCTTGTTGTTTGGTTCATATTCGTAGAGGACAATACGACAAAAGGTCGCTCGCTAATCAAGAGGGACAACAACGACAAGAAGTCACTTGCTAATCATTTGTATGATGTCGAGAGAAAAGCAACAACAAGAAGTCGCTCACTAATAAAGGGCACGACTTCGATATGGTAACAATAACAAAAAGATCTCGCTAAGCAACAAGAAGTTTTTGGCTACACGGAAAAGAGACGACAACATTTTTCAAAGCTAAAAAATTCAAGTTTCAAAAAAAATAACCCAAGGCCAGAGCCTTCGACGAGACTACAGGAAGGCGGTGGACAATTTTTTTTTAATTAGGGTTGTTTCCAAATTTTTTTAACTCTAATGCCAAACAATATCCAAGAGAACTTTTATTTTATTAATATATTTAAAATATGTAATGCATTGGTAGAAACTCATGACATCATGCTTTAACTGAGACGATTTGGGATTAAATTGAGGTATATAATTATAGTTACATAGTTACTGATCAAAAAAATTCTCTATCTTCTCTAATTTTTAATTTAATGCATATTCCTGCATTTAGGAATTATTTTCCAACATTAAATTTTATAAAAAAAATCTTTTGGATACACTAATGATTCCAAACTTTGGCTCTCTAATAAAGCATGATGTCCTGTGTTAGCAATGATCATATTGATGAGCATCATTTGGACGACTGGCATAATCCAAAAAAGTACCATATCGTGTATACCAGCATCTTGTTACAGTACATGGTAGGAAAACATAAATAGACTCCCCAAACACAAAAATGAACTTTTTTTTTATAAGTAATGTAATGCTATTTATTCCTTTAAAATATTTTTTCAAACTATTATTTCTTATGTGACACCTAACGTAACATATTAAATAATAGTATATGACATCTAACATTACTACTGACATGACAAATTTTAACCCAAAAAATTAATTACCTAATTTTTTTTTTTTTAGTTTTAATTTTAATTTTAATTTTAGTTTTAGTTTTAATGTAAATATTAATATTGATGTAAATTTTAATATTTATATTAATTTAATGTTAATATTAATATTAATATTAATTTTAAATTTTGTCATGTCAGCTGCCACATTAATCGCCACGTCAACTGCCACATAAGTAGGATTGTTTGAAAAGACAATTTGAAGGATGAATAGCATTATATATATATATATATATATATATATATATATATATATATATATATGTGTGTGTGTGTGTGTGTGTGTGTGTGTGTGTGTGTGAAAATGAGAGAGAAAGAGAAGAAATTGGTAGCAGAATGAATACATACATGCTTTTCTTATTAGAATATACATATAGAGGGAATAGGATAAATGTGGTTATAGATAAGGATAAGGGCTTCCACATTTGGACTTATCCACAAATCATAGTACTCCCCTTAGATGCACATCTTAATTATTGCCCCCATTAAAAACATTTTTAAGAAAAAAAATCATCTTTGGAAAAAAAATCCATAGTAAAAGAAAAAAGTACAATAATATTCTTCAGGAATCCAAGTGGATGCGAGTGGATGCGACTTATACTGCCTCGTTAAAAAAATTTCGAAGAAAAAATCCATTAAAAAAACCTCATTGAAGGAAAAGATTACAATGCGCAAAGACATACTTCAAGATATCTTCATTATCATCATCAGAATGCGTGCATCTTCAGGATGCTCCCCCTCAAAATTTAAATTTTACTTTTATTTCTTACATCGATATAAATGAGAAATCAACCCCCATTACATTGAATATTACATCTCACCCCAAAAATTTTCTTTGCCTATACATTTATATTCATTATTATTACGAAGAGTTTGTAGGCATTATTGGTGACTCCTGGAAGCTCGCAGCTCTCCCTGATATGTTGAGCTGTCAAAATCATAGACATTTACATTCTCTGCTTGATTCATTAAGTGTAAGAATGATTTGATGAAGTTGCTGCAGTGATTTGCTTCATTGATCTCTAAAATACCTGCAACAATATTTATAAAACATATCTTGTTTGTGATATCCCCTTAAGGTGGATCAGATAAATATCAAGTATCTTCATATCCCATAAGATCAAAACATTCATTTAAATTAAATCAATAATAATTTGTGTTCCTTATGTCATTCCAGTATTAGGTGCATATCAGTAGGTTCACATAAATATATTGTACTGAGTGAATGAGAATAAAGAATTTGTATTTAAATTCTTTAAATATGGTTTTTCAGCCCCAGAACATGTTCTTTTGGTCGTAATGGATCATATTGACCTCACCATTATAGTTATACTGAGTAAATAAAAACTACTCATATTAAATCTCTTTATGAGATCTTATCTTCAGGAGATCTCTTTAGGAGATTTATCTATATGAGAGATTATCTCTTTAGGAGATCTAATATTATCTCTTCGGAAGATTATAGGAGATCTCTTCTAGAGATTTATCTCTTTTAGAGATTATATGAGATCTTTTCTGGAGATTTATCTCTTCGATAGATTGTCTCTTGGGGAGATATTACCAATCTCTTCAGGAGATATTTCAAATATCTTCAGGAGATACTGTATTATTTCCTATCTCTTTAGGAGATCTTCGCTTCAGGATGTACTTCCAGTCTCTTCAAGAGATATTGTTATGTATGTAGACGGTCGTTTTGACGAATCCATTCATAAATTTTTTTTCATAAATATAACTGGACATTTAGTATCATTATTATATCCTATCTTGGACTGGTACTCAATGAGCCTATCACATTCTTCCGGATGGTTTCGATTCATATATAGCTCAGTTTGCAAATCCTTCGGGGATATGATGGTAATTTTAAATTCTGTAAGGATATACCTAGAAATTTAAATCCTTCGGGGATTTTATGTATATCTTATCGCCTAGATTATCATGACCGTAGAATATATTTTTTTATATTCCATTCATGGTCATTTCGAGAATCCTTGAGCTAACATTGCTATATAAATTAGGATCTATCTTTTTTATTTGTTACAAACACCCATTCAAAATTTGTCAGTTTTATTCTTTTTAGGTTTTGTATTAAAAGACCAAACACTCCAAGTTTTGTGTATCGCATCTTTCCATTATCCTTTCCACAATCAAGGATCATTCGTGGTTTAGTGTTGTCCTTTATTTTCTTCACCTTTTTTTATTTAATAATATAATCTATGACAAATTATTCTTGATTCCAAATTTCTCTTGAATATGTATAAAACATAGATTTTTTGGGTACTGGTACCTCTTTCTCACTCTTTTTTGGGATCTAAGGCATATTCTTTACCGGAGAGATATACTTTGAAAAATTGGATCTTTGGTTCATGACATCTTACGGACCGCCATAAACTTTTCTCTACATGAGTTACTTCTTCATGAGTCACTTCTTCAAGAAATTTAGGGTGTATTATATTACTCAGTCTCGTCTTCTGGAGAGCTGCATCTTTAGAACCTTTAGGTCTTACACGTTCTTAATATAGATCATATTTATTTTTGCTTTTATTTTGTTCTTTTGATATTTACATCTATTCTAGAAGGTACATTGATAGTTGGTATAGCTATTTATACAGCATTATTAAAATCATCAAGTAAGCATCTAATAATTTATTTGTAATAAAATACAAGGGATCATTTATCCTAATTTAGTTAGGATTATATAATGGAAGTATGCCATGATACATTCTTCTGGAATGATGCTTTGCGATGTTCTTCTAAAACGATGATTCATGAAGTTTTTCTAGAACGATAATTCTCGACGTTCTTCCAGAACAAGGCATTTATCTTTCTCATATCTCCACCTAACGGTGGGAATTATGTCTTACCAAAGTGATAGATCACAAAATTTACATTAAAGATATCCTTGGTCTAAAAGATTTAATAATCTAAGGAGATAAACATATAAATTTTTAATACTATATTTCACAAAATAGATGCCAAGCTTACAATTTTAAATAATATAAGCCATAAAAATCTAAAAATAATACAATTATAAATTTAGATATAATCTTCAGGATTAATGGTTTAGAAATAAATTTTCTTGAGGATACAGAGTAGACCATTAGGTATGCTGTAATTTTGCTAAATCTTCAGTATTAATGGTTTCTTAGAGATGACCACAATAATTTATTATGATCATTCTCATCATTATTGTCTTGGGGTGTATTGATTATGCCACAGTTCAAAAGTTTTGGGATCATTCGGCTTCTGGCTCATAATGGACCCTTAAGATTTAGCTTCTAGCTCAATGTAGCATGTGACTTAACATCCCCAATGTGAGTGACGTCTATCCCTAGTGAACAGCTGGAGAATCTATTTAGGCGAACTTATGGTTCTCTTAGACGAACTTTTATATCTCTTTACTAACGTCTGGTTTTCTAGACTAACTCGTGGTTCTCTAGACTAGTGATTACACAAAAATATTTCTTATTTTACTTGCTCAGAGTTTTAATACGATACCCAATTTCCTATATATCCTAAACACACAGTAAAATTCTTCTAAAATTATTAGAGTATGCATTTGTTGGGTAAATATGCTCTACCGGAGCCTTCAATTAATTTGAGAAAGCCAACTATCGTGGATACTATTTCGATCTAGTATTATTTTGGAGAAAATGATCATATTCTTAAGGATGGTGTGTATAACAATATTGTAAACTTCCAATTAAAATATGTCTATAGACCTTCAGGTCTATGTTGAACAACCAGACATCTGTAGTCATCCTACGAAATTGACAAACTTATGGCACAAACTTTTAAAATTTTCCAATTTATATAAGGTTTGCAAGTTTAAAATATATACAAAAATGAAATACCAACATTCATATTGGTATTTGTAAGCTATTTAGACAAATAACTTCAGGTCTATGATAGTTTATAGAACAACTATACATCAACCTATTTTTTTTATTAGAAATTCTAAAGTATTATCAACCATATTTTGTGATTGTCAATTTTTGGCCTTTCGATGGCCACCAACCCGCTGCGACCTATAAAAGTTAGTTCGCGGGTGACTGGTTCTCCGGGACATGCATTGCAACACCTGTCATGCGTGCACCCATTTAGGGTGGTACAAAACTCAAGCAATCAACCATTTTTAATCATATATAACTAAATGCATGCTTATAATAAATAATGTTAACAGGTTCGTAGGATCAGTAATTTCTTCAATTATGAAAAATAAAACCAATAATTGTATATTTTTTATTCCAGAAAAGCCAAAGAATAATAGAAACTTGTTAGAATAAACGTAGAAGAAGGAAGAAGAAAATAGGAGAGAATGTCTCTAATTAGTGTAATCTCATAGTAGGAGACAAAGGCCTTATTTATATAACCCAATGAAGGTGTAATACTAATCTTTAACCAATGTGGGACTAAAATACAAAGTGAGAATCCAATCCTTTAGTAACCCATGTTATAACACTCCCCATTTGGATGACCACCATCTCTAAGCCTATTGTCTCGTTAAAACTTTGCCAGAAAATCCATTAGGATAAAACCTGTACGAAAGAAAAGAGTACAATCTTTAGGGTAACTTAGATAGGTGTTGGACATGCTTAATGTTGCCTCATTAAAACCTTGTCAAAAAAAATCCAATAAAAAAAATTCGACTAAGAAAAAAGAGTACAACGCGTTATATTCCATACAAAATGTATCTCCCCCTAAAAATAATCACTCCCCCTGATGATGTTGATCCTGAACCATCAATTGATAAAGAAGTCGCATTCCAATTCCAAGAACTAATTTCTAAAAAGTTGACTTTGGGAATGATTTGATGAACAAGTCTGCAAGATTATCACTTGAGCGAGCTTGTTTGACATCAATATCAAAGTTCTTCTGAAGCTTATGAGTATAGAAAAACTTCGATGATATGTGCTTGGTCATGTCTCCTTTAATGAATCCACCTTGAATTTGTGCAATACATGCTGCATTATCCTCAAGAATAACAGTTGGAGTATCTATGGTAGGGAAAAGGTGACAAGAGCTACAAATGTGTTGAATCAACGATCTTAGCCAAATATATTCTCTACTTGCTTTATGGAGAGGCACTATTTCTGTGTGATTTGAGGAGGTAGCAACCATTTTCTATTTTTTGAACACCAAGAAATAGCTACATTGCTATTAAGAAACACATATCCAGTTTGTGAACGACCTTTATGGGGATCAGATAAATAACCTGAATCTGCAAAGCCAACTAGATTCGTGATGTCAAATAAACCACAAGTATAAAACCTATGTCGGTAGTTCCACAAAGATATCTCATCACATGTTTAATGCCATTCCAATATCCTCGAGTTGGCGTCGAGCTATATCTAGCCATCGGATTGACAAAGAATGATATATTTGGTCTTGTACATTGTGATAGATACATTAATGCCCCAATGGCACTAAGTTACGGTACTTTGGGTCCTAGCATTATTTCATTGTCGTCCTTAGGACGATATGGATCTGTATTGATATCTAAAGATCGAACAACCATTGGAGTGCTAAGGGGGTGAGCTTTATCCATATTGAACTGTTTCAATATTTCATTTTGTGTATTTGGATTGATGCACTAAAATTCCATTAGTGCAATGCTCAATTTGTAATCTGAGACAATATTTCATGTTTTCGAGATCATTCATCTCGAACTCCTTTTTCAGATAGTTTACAGTCTCATTGATTTTATGTTTTGTCCCAACAAAGTTTATGAAATCGACCTATACTGCAACTATATCAAAACCCTCATTAGATTTCTTTATGAAGACACATAGGCATATAGGATTATTCTCATATCATTCCTTTTCCATATATTCACTAAGACGGTTGTACCACATCCTTCTGAATTGTTTCAAACCGTACAATGAATGTCTTAGCTTTATGGAATGCATTTTCTTACCTTTTGAGCTGGGTAGGTTAAATCTATCTGGGATTTTCATATATATATCGCTATCTAAATCACCATATAGATAGGCTGTTACAACGTTCATAAGTCTCATGTCCAGCTTATTTTTAACTGTCAGACTTATCAAATAATGGAACGTTGTTGCATCCTTTACGGGAGAATACATCTCTTTGTAATCAATCCCGGCTCTCTAAGAAAATTCTTGTGCCACTAATCGTGCCTTAAATCGAGCGAGTTGATTCTTTTCATTTTGCTTTCTTACAAATATCAATTTGTAACCTACCGGTCTGACGTCTTTTGCTGTTTGCACTATAGGTTCAAACACTCCACATTTATTAAGGGAATCTAATTCTGCTTGAATAGCATCCTTTTATTTTGGCCAATCTTTTCTTTGCGACATTCATCGATGCCACGTGGTTCAGTATCATCAATGCCCTTAGATATTTTAGTAGCTACTGAGAATGAGAATATATTATCTATTTTTATATCTTTGCGATCCCATACCTCTCTTGTATATGTATAAAACATAGAGATCTCTTTGCTTTTAGCTACCTGAGCCTCCTCTTGGCCTTGTGTATTTTCTAAGAAAATAACCTCTTTTGGGTTTTCAGAGAGTATAGATCTGTCATTCATAACCTCTTCTTGAACGTTATTTGTAATCTTCTTAAGAGCGTTACTTGGGCATTTTCTCTTTCTAGGGACTAAGTCCTTCGAACCTATAGGTCTACCACGCTTCTGGCATGTAGTAGATTCATTAGCCACTCTGTTATTTCTCCATACGGGGATATCAATTCGAGCTGGCACATTTACAGCGGGAATATGTAATTTAATCACTTTAGCTGCATCGGTAAATATATCTGGCATTTAATTTATAATCTCTTGTAGATGTAATATCCTTCGTATCTCAGTTTTACATTGATTAGTACGAGGATCTAGATGAGACAGAGTGGGATTATCCCACGATAATTTATGCCGTTTATTTGTGGTGAATGGTTCTGTAAGAACATTCTTTTCTTTCTTATCTTCCCCTAACGACGGGAATTTAGTCTCATCAAAATGGCAGTCTGCGAATTTAGCAGTAAAAATATCACCAGTTAAAGGTTCAAAATATCTAATGATTGAGGGTGAATCAAAACTAATAAAAATTCCTAAACGGCGCTGAGGTCCCATTTTAGAGCTCTGAGGAGGGAGAATAGGAACATAAATAGTACAACCAAATTTATGCAAATAAGAGACGTTAGGTTGATGGCATGTCACAAGTTGTGATAGTACAAATTCATGATATTCAGTTGGCCTAACAATGATCAATTTAGCAGCATGTAATATGGTATGTCCCCAAGCTGAAATGTGTAAGTTTGATTGCATGAGTAAAGGCCTTGCTATATGCTAAAAATGCTTAATCCATGACTCTGCTAAACTATTTTGGGTATGAACGTGAGGGACAGAATGTTCAACTTATATTCCTACGGAAGCACAATAATCATCAAAAGTACGGGAAGTAAACTTAGCTGCATTATCAAGTCGAATAATTATAACATGTTGGTCAGGAAAATGAGTCTTAATCTTAATTAAATAAGAAAGTAGCTTAGAGAAGACAAAATTTCTAGATGAGAGTAAGGAAATATTTTACCATCGACTAGAAGCATCTATTAGAACCATAAAATACCTAAAAGGTCCGCTAGTATGATCAATTGGTCCGCAAATATCACCTTGTATTCTCTGAAGGAATGGTGGTGATTCAGAAGATATTTTTAGAAGTGGAAGTCTTATGATGAGTTTACCCTATGAACAAGCTACACACAAATGTTCAGTAGAAAAAGAAAGACTTTGGTATAATAAATTATATACATTGGTATTGTTGATGACCTTTCTCAACATAGTCGATCCTGGATGACCCAATCTGTCATGCCAAAGGATTAGATTCCTTGGATCCTTTAGCCTTTTTCTAGTGATAGGGTGAGATTCTACTACCTTCAGAGTAGTTTGATATCACCCCTAGGAGATTAACTTGTACTTTTCTAATGTGAGCTTATTGCTTCCAATATTAAAGGTGATACAAGGATATTGTTTGCGATCATCGTTCATGGTTTCAACATAAAATCCGTTCATTCAAATATCTCTAAAGCTGAGTAAATTTCTATTAGATCTACTAGAGAATAATGCATTTCGAATGACTAAGTGTGTTCCATTTGGCAACAAAATATCGGCCTTACCATAACCTTCTATAATCTGCACGGGTCCAGCAATGGTGGTCATCTTGGCAGTGTTTGAGGCATATGTTGTGAAAAACTTTCTAGTTTTCAATATAGTGTAAGTTGTTGCACTATCCATCAAGCATATGCCATCATCATTGTCCATAACTTTTAAAAACAAAAATTAATAATATATTAATTTGCTACTAAATGGTTAAACTTGGCACATTGCCAATTATTATAACTTGATCTAAATCTAAATGAAACTGCTTCAAAGAAAGTAAACTACCTAGAATATTGATCATATAATGATCAATTTATTCAAAGTGGGAAGTAAATAAACTTAGATAAGTATATAATAACTATTCATTGACTTCGCCTATCATGGCGTGGAAGGTCTCGAAAAAATGGCTATAATCTGTCTCAATGAACGATACATAGTTTAAAAATAAGGGATTTAATCTTAAAAAGAATAATACCCAAAGTTCTCTAAGTCCACTTTCTCCTACTGAGAGTTTTGCAAACGTTGTAGAAGAGCTAGTTATTTAACTAGCTCTTCTACAACGTTTGCAAATATCAGTTGGAGCAGCTGGATTAGGAATTTGGGTATTATTTTTTTAAGATTAAATCCCTTATTTTTAAACTATGTATCGTTCATTGGACCAGAATTATAGCCATTTTTTTGGCTTCCACGACATCCATGCCCTCTACCTCTATGATTTTTTCGACCCCTAGTATTGGTCATATTTTTTTAAGCACTAGTCGCATTCACTTCAGCTGGAATTTGTGCAGACCCAGTTGGTCTACTAGTGTGGTTTTTTATTAATAATTCATTATTTTTCTCGGCCACGAGTAAGACAGCAATGAGTTCGGAATAGTTCTTAAAATTTCTCTCGCTATACATCTGTTGTAGGGTCATATTAGTCGCGTGAAATATGATAAATATTTTCTCTAGCATGGAATGCTCTGTCACTTCTTCACCACATAACTTCAATTGTGATGTAATCCTGAATATAGCTGAATTATAGGATGCAACTGTCTTAAAATCTTGGAAACATAGATTGAGTCATCAATTGTGATATAATCCTGAATATAGCTGAATTATAGGTTCTCTGTTGGGTATTGAAGACAGGATAATATGATTAGTACACTAGAATAATGGAACCAAGTATGATAAGATCACGTCTACAATAAGAAATTTAGACTATGCGATAAAGATAAGAATCCTATAATTGATGATAAATATATGAAATAAATAGACTTATTAGATTACATCAAATAAACTCTCTTTTTTAATTTTTAAGATTAATTATAGTTAGGATTAGATATTAATTAGATTTAGGATTAGATTCTTCTACTATATGGATACATATTTCTTCTCCTACTCCTATACGGACATGGATCTGTTCTCCCACTATATATATTCATAGTTGTAAGACTTTTTATATCATCCATTAATAAAATCATTATTTCTTCTCTTTGATTTGTTTCATGGTATCAGAGCCTAGGATTTTAGATAATCAATATTATTTATTATCACCAAGTCTTTCTCTGCTCGCTGTTTCATCACCAGGGTTGTCCAGTCCCTTCGACCGCAAGTATAAGCAAGCAGTGGAGGAGTTTCCTTTCTTTTGCAAGCAGCCGCCATATCTATACACCATCCAACTTTCAGAGGTGCCTTTTTTGAAAGAAGTAGGTATGTACATGAATCCATATTAAAAATTATTGGAGCTTTTTATTCAGCAGATCCCTTCAACAACCAAAAGTAAAGTCGTCCTTTAACCGACAAAAGGAAACAAAGCTAAGTCCTTGTTCCGCGAATCCCTTCATCAACCAAAAAATATAAAAAAATAAAAATAAAGCAACCTATTAAGTCTTGCTAGTCTTAGTCAGACTCTAGATATCTATTTAAAATCTAGTTATTTGAATTTGATCAGCATTTCTCCCCCCCCCCTCTTAATTTAGGAAGACACCTTTCTAGTTTAATTTGTTAAAAAAATCAAATAAAAAAAAATGCATCATCTATGTACCTATTACAAAAAGTATAGTCATTATGATATTGCCTGTTATCCTTGTCAGTAGTCTAGTATGATTTGTTCTCGCTGTCATAGGCATGGCCATCTAGTGGATAATTATTTCCTGCTTCATCCACATTTAAAAACTCAAATCTTTAAGCATGTACAGACAAGGGATTCTTCCTCGACTCACTCTCTGGTATCTCAGGTTCAGACATCAGCTCAGGCTCAGACATCAGAAAATATTCAGCATCGTCTTACTCAGTTAGATCTCCAGGTCCAGCTCCATCTCCAACGTCAACATATCTTTGCTAGCTCCTCTACATCTACCTCTACTGGTATGTCTACTTCTTGGTTATTAGACTCTGGTGCTTCTCATCATATAACTTATGACCTTAGTCTTTTATCTAGTATTACACCTTTACCATCCCACTTTCCCTCTTTACACACAGTTGATGGTTCTCAGTTGGTTATCACTCAATCTGGCTCCATTATTTCTGGCACTTTGAGTCTTTCTTTTTGTCTTATATGTTTCATATCTTACTTTGTACCTCATATTAGTCAGTAGCATTTGTGAGAGTGGATTTATTATTTCTTTTGATTCCCTAATATATTCTATGAAGGATCCTCGTACGGGCTAGACGATTGGTCGTGCTCATAGGAAGGGATGGTTGTACCACTTAGAGTTTCTTCATCTTCCATCAACTCAACATTTGAGTTCTAGTCATGCTGCCATCGTCATGTCTGCTGCTGACTCTTGGCATGGACGCATAGGTAATATCTCAGAACCTCATCTAAAGACTTTATTTTACAATGGAGCTCTTGGACGTGGTTCTTTCTCTTCTCTATCCACATGTATGGGTTGTAAGTTGGCAAAACATATAGCCCTAGATTTTTCTAAGAGTTTATCTAAATCTAGTAGTAGTTTTTGAATTAGTTCATTCTGACATATGGGAACATGCTCCTATCCCAAGTGGTTTTGTCTATGACGTGAGCTTTATTGATAATTACGCTCGTTATACTTGGGTCTATCTTATGCGTCACCATTTTGATCTTTCAACCATTTATAGGACGTTTACTAATATGATGTATACTCAATTCAATGCTAGGATTGAAAGTTTTTGTTCTGTTTGTGCTCGTGAGTATCTCCCCACTACTGTGTGATCTATCTTGTAATCTCACGGCACCCTTTTTCAGCAGTCCTGCCCTAATACTCATGAACAGAATGGGATAGCCGAGCGCAAACATCGTCATATTCTTAAAATTGCTTGTGCTCTCTTGTTATCCTCTTATGTTCCTCAAAAGTTCTGGACATAAGCCATTGTTACTTCTGTTAATCTTATCAATATCACTCCTTCCTATGTTTTATCTGGTAGGATACCTCATAAGAGTCTTTATTTATGTCCTCCTAATTACAGTATGCTTTGGACTTTTGGATGTACTTATTTTTTCCTTCTTTCTGAGACTGAGCGCACAAAGCTGACAGCCCGATCAACCAAGTGCTTCTCAGTTGGTTTTAGTTTCGAGCACAAGGGATACCGTTGTTATGATCCCTTGGCCCGTCTTCTTCATATATCTCGTCATGTCACCTTTCTAGATGACTCTTCATATTTTACTGTCCCTCCTCATGTCACTCTCCGTTCCCGATATACGTATTTGGAACGTATTTTTATTTTAGCATGGTTGCATGTGCATGAAGACTAGACTCATTCTTTGGTTTAACCCGGTTCATGGTTTATTTCGTGGGTTGGTTCAACACATGAGAGTCTTTGGTTCAACCTCATACCCTAGTATATATAAACCAACATTTCATTCTCTCTCTTTACTTCTTCATTTCTTCCTCTTTCTTTAGCTTTCCCTCCCTATTTCATAGACAAGTACACCTTGCATGAGAAATGGAGAAACCCTCCATATTATTGTTCCATTATGTTTATTATGTGTTTCTAAGCACTTTTAGTTCTTAGAGTTTTCTATTTTGATGGATGGATTAGTGTAGATCTATATTTCTAACTTAGGTTTTTATTGGGTTTCATGAGCTTTTCTTAGTTTTGAACTATTAAACTTGTGTCTTTGAAAACCAATTTTTGCTACATGTTAGATCTTTTGATTTAGAGCATTTTGGCTTTTGGTTCACCAGATTAGGACTTAAAAGGATATTTTTATGAAGAAAACAATATTTCAATTTTTTGGAGTTTTCGCCATGGCCGAACCTGCTGTTGGAGAAGACGAAGTCTCCATGCGGCCAGTGAGCCATGCGGCTGAGAGTTATATACGGTCCGAGAGGGTTATGTGGCTGAACTCTTGCCGCATACTGATAGCATGCGTCCATCTTGTTGGACGCATGACTGCTGATCTACAAAAGTGTCCTTGAACACTTTGTGCATTCACTCGCTGAACGAATGAGAAATTTGCTAAGTCCAAAAGATACTCCATGTGGCATCAAACTCCATGAGGCATCGAACTCCATGCGACATCGAACTTATGTGACAAGCAGAGCATGCAGCCACCTTTCCTTGGACGCATGACTCTGAACTTTGGCGTATCTTTGGCGCATCCTTAGCGCGTCTTTCTATGGTTTTTTCTTTTCTTCCTGACACACTTTATGTCACATCACACTTTATAACACATCATACTTTATGTAATATTACTGATATTTTATTTATTTTTTGTCGCTTCATCACTTATCCCGAGAAGTAGACCTTAGCCCTGACTCCATACGGCATGACTCCATATGGCCAGGATTGTCATGCGGCATGACTCCACGCGGCCAGGATTGTCATGCGGCCTGACTTCTCATGCAGTCAGGATTGTTATGTGACCTAGAGACCCATGTGGCCCAGCTTGTTTGATCGAATATTTTCTTGATTTATGTGACCCAAAGTATAATTGGTAATTGGACTTGAATACTATATCCGTGTTGATACTACTATTGCCTAATAATTATTCATATTTTTATATGCTCTGAGGTACGACAATCATGTCACCTGTTAAGTGATTATATTTGGTTTGTGCATTAAGAATGCCTCCAAATTCCTGAACGTATAATATTATAAATATGAACATTGTTTTTCCAGCACGGGCATAATAAGATAGTCGAACTACCAAAGCGTGGCTAGGATTTTTTATTGTATGAATATTGCATACACGCTCGAGTGAATCCAGATTTGACTTTCATGGATTCGTATCTAGCGTGCCCGTACCTTGTACGATATCTAAAGAAAAATCCTCATGTGACCACGCCTTGAGATTTTAAATACAACCTAGGGCTAATTAGATAACAAAAAGTGGTACTAATATTGGAGGGAACGGTATCCCGAGATCATGCCAACGAAACTTCTCACAGAGATTCATTCAAAGTACGTTGTGGGCTGGCCACCACAGATATTGTATATCATCTGCCTTAGTGGAGTGTATTATCTGACTTAATAATATGCCGAGCCACTGTTTCAATATAAGAACACTGGAACCGCTAATACTGTATTTTTAGTGTAGTTGCCCTATGGGGGACTGGTGCATCCTGTAAGTGCTTGTTTTATTATATTGGTTCGGTTAGCTCATGTTCGGCACTGACGTGATCTGAGGATACTTATTATGCATTATTCTGAGATAACCTCAGACTCCACAAAATAGCAAGCCGTACAAATAATTGGCCAATATAAGAAATAGAATTATTTATGATTGTATTATTTCAGCTAATAGCCTAGGAAAATGGACTATCATAGTGTGAGGGTTTAACCCTTGTCCTTGTTTGGTTGTAGGGTTTAGCCTTAGCGCTAGGATATGCCATGGACCTAAGTTACAACACTGAACCTATGTAATATTATATTATTTTCCTTAGGGGTTTCTCTATTTTATGCTTTCTTTGTGGTACTTGCTATTTGGGGTCTAACCTCACTGGTTTTGCATGGCCAGGTCTCGAGACAGCACCTGAGGATACAATATTTTCCCCCAACTCATGGTGCGCACCAGGAATATGGTCGCAGGAGATAGCGAGTGGGTTTTTTCTTCTTTCCTGCTAGTCTTGCATATTTACTTCTTTTGGACGTTTAGCCACCGGCACCTGTTAGCCGGCTCATTTGGACAATAGTTTTCTTACATGATTTTATTAAATCAAACTGCAACTGAATAACTGTCATGTACTTTTGCTACTTTTCCAACTTTTATTTTTGCACAGCTAGACTCCATAATATTTTAAGAAAGCATTTGGGATACCTTATTGCTTATCATATATGCTCTATGCTTAATGTTTCTAGTTTGAATGATTGAGACATATAATTTCTTAACCATAGGAGACTTGATTGTTGCATGCACCCCCTTGTCTTATACAATCATAATCGTTGTACGACGTATAGTACCTTGTACAGGGTAGCTGGCCATGTCCGTCTCCGGTACTGGGGCATGACAAGGTTTTAGTGGTGACCCATGCAGGTCTGTTCTTCAAACTTGTGGGGTTTTATAGTCATAGGAGTCTCAATCAAATATGATCTTTCTTGAAACTCTAAATTCTTACCTTCAATACTCAGCTTAGAATTTTCCAGATTGGTTGCTTCCTTGTTCCTACTCGTCTTGTTCTTATTGGTTCTTGTGCTCTTCTTTAGGTCTTCTTCTTCCCCCAATATTGCAGAAACAAGAGAGGCAGAGTCGCCAGTGGAATGAGATCCTGTGGAACCTCAACCAAGGATCCGAGTTGAACCCACGATGAATGGGACTGAATAGCAGGCTCTAGGTGTTCCCGTACCTCCCACAGTGCCAGCAACATTGGATACCTCAGCCTTGCTAGAGATTATTCAAGGATTATTGGCTGCACAACAACACCAGATGGTGGTGCAATAACAGCAACATCAGCAACAACTACTCCAGCAGCAGGAATATAATGTCCTGTTGAACCAAGGGTTGTAAACGGCCCTAGAACGAGGTAAGAGAACAGACTCTGGGGCATCTGTTAGATTTTGTAGACTGAACCCCAGATATTTCGATGGAAAGGAGGATGCAATCACGACAGATGATTGACTCCAGGATATTGATACCATTCTGACAGCGGCTAAAGTTTTGGCCGAGGAACAAGTTGACTTGGTTCGCCTACAACTCCAAGATCTGACAAGAGATTGGTGGGCTACGATGGAGGTAGAACTGAGGCGTCCTATATCATGGAAGGATTTTAGGACCCGGTTCAGGGCAAAGTACTTTAGGATTGTGGCTCAGTGTGAGTTGCAGCAGAGGTTCATTAACCTCATGCAAGCTGGAAGGACGATGGATGGCTATGCGGCAGAGTTTTACCGATTAAGCAGATTTGCTCCAACCATGGTGGCAACAGAGTTGGAGAAAGCAATGAGGTTCCAACAGGAACTTCACTTGGAGATCTTGCACATGGTAGAGGTGCATGATTACCAAACCTTCGAGGCGGTATTAATAGCAGCCAAGAAGGTCGACCTTACTTCTCAAAGGATGGCATCAAGAAGAGTGGATCGGAAGAGGCCTCATAGACAGAACAATGAGGGAGAACCAGTATCCCGAACGTCAGCACCATTACCTGGCATTCTTATATATGATTTAGCGCTACGAAGGGTGGCAGTTCCAACAGTGACAGTGCCAACTCGGCAACAGCAGTCAAGGCAGTAACAACAACAATAACGACGACGGGGAGCGCCGATATGTTATACCTACTATGGCAAGGGAGGTCATACCCGGGATGTTTACCGGAAAGCTAATAGACTATATTTGAGATATGGGAGCTCTGATCACAAGATTTCCACGTGCCCATTGATGCAGAGGCCTGGAGGGCCAGTACAACAGTTTCCTGTATTGCCAGCTCCAAGGACAGTACAACAAGGAAGACCAGGAGTAGCAACACGGCCTCTGGCTCAGCATCCATTGTCGACGCAGGAACAACTTTATAGGAAGCAACAACAGAATTAGCAAGGACAACAACCACAATAGCAAGAAAGACTGCAGCAAGGAGCTCGACAAGGCCAAGAAGAGGCACTAACCTTATATTTAGAGGAAGCAATGGCGTCAGGCGACGTAGTGGCAGGTAATATTTTTGTTACAAACTTTTCTTCCATAGATTTATTTGATTCTGGAGCTTCGCACTCATTTATATCTATACAATATGTGACACATATTGAATTAAAGTTTGAGGCATTGCCAGCGAGACTGAATATACTCACTGGTAATGGGATCGTAGAAGTTAATAGGGTATGCCTAGTATGTCCAGTCGTAGTATGTGGACATCTATTACCTGCAAAGTTGATCGAGTTCCCTATGGGTAACTTTGACGTTATCTTAGGCATGGACTGGTTGAGAGATAGTCATGCAATAAAAGACTGTCATAAGGGTAGAGTATTGTTTAAAAAATTTGGTCTAGATGAGTTTGTCCTTAGCAGGATAGCAAGAGACCAACACAAGGGAGGAGTCGCAACTATAGCAAATGAAGCAAACTCGCTTCCCAAGATAGTTGAAGAGTTGATGGACATCTTTTCCAATAATCTTTTTAGATTACCCCCAGTTAGGGCAGTAGAGTTCTGTATAAAGTTGATGTTAGGAGCAGAACCAGTATCCCATAAGGTGTACCCAATGCCACCATCAGAGCTTGATCAGTTATATTGACACGTGAAAGAAATGAAAGCAAAAAAGTTTATTCGGACCAATGTATCACCGTGGAGAGCACCAGCAGTATTGGTAAAGAAGAAGGATGGATCGACGCAGATGTGTATGGATTATAGGCGGCTTAATGTAGTGACCGTAAAGAACAAGTACCCATTACCAAGGATTGATGATTTGTTCGACCAATTAAGTAGAGCAAGAGTCTTCTCCAAGATAGATTTATGACCAGGATATCATCAGGTGCGAGTCCGGGAGCAGGATATACCAAAGAGAGAATTTAGGTCATGATATGGGCATTATGAATTCTTAGTTATGCCATTCGGACTGACTAATGCTCCAGCGGTATTTATGGACTTGATGAACCATATTTTCATGCCTTACTTAGACCAATTTATGGTAGTATTCATCGATGACATCCTGGTATATTCTCATAATGAGGAGGAGCATAAAGAATAACTCAGGATAGTTCTGCAGACTTTGAGGGAGCATCAGTCATATGGAAAGCTTAGTAAGTGTGAATTTTGGCTGGATCGTATATCCTTTCTAGGACACATTATTTTTGGAGAAGGAGTGTCAGTTGATCCCAAGAAGGTAGAAAAAGTAGAGAACTGACCAATCCTAAAGACGGTAGTGAAAGTACGTAGTTTTCTGGGCTTGGCAGGATACTACAGAAGATGTATGTCAGATTTTACTAAGATCTTGGCACCTTTGACTCGGTTGACACACAAGTAAGTTAAATTTGTATGGTCAGCGGAATATCAGATAGACTTTGAAGAGTTGAAGAGGAAGTTAATCTCTACCCCAATCCTTACTCTTCCAGCAGACTACTCTTCCAGCAGACTCCGGAGGATTCACAGTGTACTGTGATGCATCTGGAAAATGACTTGAATGTGTTTTGATGTAACAAGGGAGAGTGATAGCATATGCTTCTTGGCAGCTCAAAGATCACAAAGAATTATCCAACTCATGATTTGGAGTTAGCAGTAGTAGTGTTTGTACTTAAGCTATGGAGGCACCACTTATATGGTGATCGAGTAGAAATATTCATGGATCATAAGAGTCTGCAGTATGTGTTTACGCAGAAGGACCTGAACATGAGGCAGAGAAGGTGGCTAGAGTTGTTGAAAGATTATGATGTAGAACTTCAGTACCATCCAGGCAAGGCTAATGTAGTAGTTGATGCACTTAGCAGAAGAGGTGGAGCATTTATGTTGACTACTTAGAAGCATATTCTAGAAGACTTAAGAGATATGGGTATCGAGATAGTACATCCATAGGGTATAGCTGTTCAGTCTAGCCTACAGATTCAGTCAACTTTAATAGATAGAATCAGGCTAGCTCAGGCAGAGGACCCGAAGATTCAAAAGCTCTGAGAAGAATGTGAGTCAGATCTTTGGAATGAGTTGATGATACATGCGGATGGAATGCTAAGGTTTGGAAATCTTCTATGCGTACCGAGCGGGGATATTTGATAAAAAGTTATGAATGAAGCACATAGTTCCCTGTATTTCATTCATCCGAGAGATACGAAGATGTACCAAGATATCAAGCAACACTTTGGTGGAACAAAATAAAGAAGAAAATAGCATGCTTTGTATCACGATGTCTGATATGTCAGCAAGTAAAGGCAGAACAACAAAGACTAGCAAGATTATTACAACCGCTTCCTATTTCAGAGTGGAAGTGGGAACACATTATGATGGACTTTGTGACTGGTTTACCTAGATCACTGACTGGTCGAGATGCAGTTTGGATGATAATAGATCGTCTCACAAAAGTAGCTCACTTTCTTCCTTTTCGAGTAGAATAGTCTACAGAATAATTGGCTGAAATATATATGCGACAAATAATGAGACAATACGGTATTCCAGTAAGTATCATGTCAGATCGAGACACACGGTTTACTTCTCATTTTTGGAAAAGTTTGCACCATAGCTTGGGCACCAAGTTAAGATTCAGCACAGCTTACCACCCTCAGACAGACGGGCAATCATAAAGAACCATCCAAACATTGGAAGATATGCTTCGAGCATGTACCTTAGATCTTGGTGGATCTTGGAAGAATCACCATTACTTGGTAGAATTTTTGTACAATAACAATTGTCAGGCCAGTATTTATATGGAGCCTTTTGAAGCACTGTACGACAGAAAGTATAGGCCACCGTTGGCTTGGGATGACATTGGTGAGCGAAAGATGTTATGCCCTAAAATGATCACGCATACAGTAGAGGTTGTCAAGCATATTAGAGAGCGACTTTGGATTGCACAAAATAGGCATCCTCATTGGGCAGATCAGCATCGTAGACCTTTAGAGTTTTGTGTCGATGACCACATATTTTTACGGATTTTGTCTACCCATGGAGTCATTAGATTCGAGGTTCACAGGAAGCTTAGTCCCAGATACGTAGGTCCGTCAGATATTCTTGAGCGGGTAGGCGATGCTGGTTATCGTCTTGCCCTTTCGCCTTCGCTACGTGAGATACATGATGTATTTCATGTGTCTCAGTTGCGTAGGTATGTTAAGGATCCGAGTTATACCCTCGATCACTCTGAATTAGTCGTTGGTACCGACTTATCTTATGAGGAGTAACCCGAATCCATTTTGGATCAAAGAGAGAAAGTACTTAAGAACCGAACTATTTCTCTTATCCTAGTGGCATGGGGACATCACACTCTTGGAGAATCAATGTGGGAGCGCGAGGACGATATTCGGTCTCGTTACTCGCACATGTTTGATTCGGAAGGTATATTCTATCATATGCCTACATATCTCAAAAACTGTGATCATGTGATTACTTAGGTATTGGGATGATATTGCTTGTATGAGTAGTTGCTAGTAGGTTTATATCGTGTTTGTCCTGAATTCTCTATCTATTGCTTGTGTAAGCACACTAATTTTTGAATTAAATTTTAAAATTTATTAATATTGGTATTCTGCAATTTTTTTGATTAAGGAATTTTTATTTATTTTTAGCTAATTATAATATATAGTATTCATAGATTTTCTAATTATGTGTATTTATTTAATTATTAATATTATACAAAAAAAAATATTTTTGGGTGTACAACTATTAATAGTATATTGTGTAATTTTTCTAAAATTTATTGAGGTCCAAAACTATTTTTAATGGCCATATAAAACGAGAAAAAAATAAAATAATAAACCCAAACCCATTAATCCTAAACCTACCCAAACCCAATAACCCAAATCCTAACTCTAAACCAATTCACCCCCATTTATCCCACGTATAGGAGCTTTTCTCCCCCCCCCCCTCTATTATATATATATATATATATATATATATATATATATATATATATATACAACACATAACAAAACCCTAACCATCACCCACGCCTCCAACCGCCGGCCGACCTCTGGCCGCCTGCAGCCGCGCCGTCGCACTACCGCACCGACGTCACCCCCCCCCCCCCCCCCGGCGCACACACAGCGCCTTGCGGCCCCTACTTCGCGCACAGCTCCCGCCCTCCTTACTCGTCTGATTTGTGTCCTGTCTTCGCTGGTATATTCAAAACCTAACCCTCTAGGATTCCCTTCAAGTGGAACAAATTTAGGCACCTCGGTTTAATCAAAAAATCGATCGAAAGTTGGCCGAAAAACTGTTCGGAAACAATTCAGAATTTTGATCCAAACTCCCATGTTCATGTCCAATTTGTCACCATCTCGTTAATTATTTTCAAAATATAATTGAAGGGACTTCTTCACAATATAACCAAGATTTTTACTGTTTCTTTAGTTTTTATTAGTTTGCTTTAATGGTAAATTATTCTTGTTCCAAAATGACCAAAAACTTATTTTTAAAATACCTAAATTCTTGCGATACGGGGTGCATCCCGCCAAATGAGGCAAATTCGTCATGTACAAGTTGCACCGAAAGGCGCATAACATAAACGCGGACGTGTGAACTTTCACGAAACTTGATCTGGATATGCGTGCACACCGGAATCAACGTGTATCCGCCAAAAAATACCGTATCGACATGTTCTGACACTAGCCATAACTTCGTGTGTGCTTATCATTTTGCAACGAAACTTACGCCATTGGATTCGCAGTGTTACGTCGGTCGTGTGACCCAAGTTTGGTTCGATTCTGAGAACATTGACGAAACATTATTTTGTGGGCCCCACGTTTTCACATAACGGGCGATTTTGTGATCAGCTTATTGGAATCCAATTATGGATGTTCCGTTGGGTTCGTATCATTATTCTAGACTTGTAGACACTAAATTTGACGAATCTGAAGAACTTTGTCTTTGATACATTTTACGGTGCAAAGTGGCCACATTTAGACTGACCCAAAACTGTCAATTTTGCCCCTGTGTCCAAATTGGACTTATGGGTAGTCAATCCTAGCTATTTTTAGTATTCTGAGAACAATAGTGATGTTTGTTTTAGCATTCAAAGGTGTACGTGCAGATTCTACTTTCTCAGAAGCAGTTGACGGAGTTCGGAACCCAGGCAAGTGTACCTTGCCATGATGTATTATAGTTCCTTGCCTTTATTATAGTATTTACTTATTAGAGTTATTTTATATGATTGATGTGTGTGTTTATCCTAGGACCATGAGACGTTGCTTAGCGTCCGAACCATATTCGGGTGTCAACGCCGTACGCTAAGTCGTGTAACGTCAATTAGAGAGTTGATTCCACGATCCTATTTTTACGTGCTTGCTTTACCAAGTACGCAATACCCTAGGACACTTGACACTATTTCATGTGACATAATCTTTTTTGAGTTATCCATGGGGATTCTGTATAGGCTTACAGGATTTGAGACATGAGACTTGCATATTATATGGATATTATTATGACTCGTTGCACTAGCTAGAGGTCATGATATTGCGTGTTATGGATATGAGACATCGTGGACATAAGACGTGAGGTTGTATTGGGTGGGGAGAGTCTTCATCGTGCTCTGCGCATATTTTACTATTACTATTTATGTGTACTATTAGCATACGGAAGTGTCCATTGGGATCTTTTGTGAGTACTTTATGTATACATCTTCCTCCTGGTTCCCCCACATAGAGCCTTGAGTGTACTATTAGCATACGGAAGTGTCTATTGGGATCTTTCATGAGTACTTTATATATACATCTTCCTCCTAGTTCCCCCACACGGAGCCTTGAGTGTACTATTAGCATACGGAAGTGTCCATTGGGATCTTTCGTGAGTACCAGCCCGGGGTACGATACCATACTCTCATTTGCATATCGCATAGATGGTTACAGTAGTTTACCCTTAAGTATGTGGCATTTTACTGTTTTACTTTTGGCTTATTATTTTTTGTACCTTGTTACGGCCCTCTGAGGACCTGTTCCCTGCCAGTTTTTGCAGCATAGACAGTTATGGAGCCTTTGGAGTTGCTGATGGAGTTGCTTGTCTTGCAGGCATTGATACCAGGTACTTATATTATTTCTACCGGAGTTATAGTTATTTATTTATATTTTTTATTTATCTGCTGATGTAGCCTAGTTTTATAGACTCATATTATTTCTCGAGTCTATTCGAGTTTGTGTGTTACTGGGCGGCCGGCTTTAGCACGTGTAGCTCATTCTTGTGTATTATATTTATTGTGGATTGAGGCATAGATAGTTATATTTACTTGATTATTTAGATAGTGACCATTATAATATAGCTTATACGTATTCGAGTCAGACCAGAGTCTGGTCGAATGTGTAGCTGGCATGTTACGTATTCCTAGTCCTACGTATTTTGGGACTGGGGCGTGACATATTTTTGTGGTGGCCCATGCAGGTCCTGATTAAATTGTTTCGGTTACTTTCAGGTACCGAGCGAGCCTGTAATCAGGATTAGCAATATTAATATTTTAATCCACAACTGATTTGACAATTCCTTAGCATTTAATTATCGCCATTGGACTTCATAATTGTACTCGTTCATTCCCTCGACATCATTATTATTGTTTATCATCTCTTCCTATTTCAGAGAGATGGAGGTTCGTGCGCGGTATTTCCTCCAGAAGCAGATCCTTGTCAAGGCAGAAGAAGACATGCTGGACATAAAGTTTTGAGAATATGGTTACCCTTAGTAATGTAGATAGATAGGTTATTCTTAGATGTTAGAGCTAGTATAGATTGTTAGCATGAGAATTGAATATGGTATTAGAGTCCTAGAACTAATAAAACCTTACCCTTGCTTAAGGTAGTAGTACTTTGGAAGTATTAAGAGTTAGAAAGATGGTTTGATTCTAATGTACTGGAATACTTTATGGAATACATAACTAGATGCTAGGAATTAGTTGTGGCCCATGTTGGTGATACAAGGAATGGTATTATGACCTTAAGAAATTAGAAACTTACGTAGCAGGCCATAGTGGTTAAATCTCTAGTTGTCTTGTGACTTTTCGTATCAAAACTAGATCGTATGACCTCCTTACATTATTGATGACTATAAGTTTGGACTAAATAGATAGGTAGATTGCTATACCTAAGATTTGAGTAATTAGATAACTCGAGTGCTAAAGTATAGCTTTCGAAATCAAATTAGATGTACTTGATTATTTGGGTTGTCGGTATTAATTAAAAAAGTGAGTTTCATCCTTGATTACTTGGGTGGATAAGCTAGTATCTGTGATAGAGCAAATAGGTTGAAGGATAAGAGTTTTGATAGATGTTATAGTCATGAGTTAGATATAGTAATTTTTTATAATAGATAATAAGCTATAACAAGAGGGTAACCATGTAGTTTGGATGAAGGATATACATGGAATAAACTAGGAGAAATCTCAGGTTTAAGATGAAGAAGGTAGAATGGTAATAAGAAGAGATTCACGAGAAGTATATGACCTTGAGCAATTTAAATTAAGAGAAAGATCTAGGAAGGATTAAAGATTTTATCACTCGATAGTTGCCTAGAAGATCTATACTACGAAGCGGAAAGTACTGGGTCATGATTGGTGAGGCTAATAGTTGAAAACAAGATTAACAAACTAAAAGGATATGAAGGTGCGTAGGAAACAAATGATAAGGAAAATATATTATGGTCTCATAATCCAAGGAGAAGGGATTGTGATATGGACTTGAAGGATAATAATTTTAGTATATATGAATTGTAATACTTTTGGAATTTTAAAATTTTAGTGCGAGTAGAAATTGTCGATCAGTCTCGAAGTGATGCAAATTTTAAGAAATTAAACATAGGTTCAGAATCACATACTAACTCGATGGTTATACTATAGAGGATTATAACAAGACCCATAGATTATAGATTTATACATAGTAGGAAAGTGTAAATGGAAGGTAGAAGTCTTATAGGAATGATAGCTGAATATTGTGGGTTTACACATAAACTGATTAGGGTCAAGAATTTAGATTATTGACTAATAGGGTAGGAGTTTGATGGACCTATCCTTAGTAGTAGGTGATGAGAACCTATTTTCAAGTTACCATAGCCGATGGATTTTTGGATTTTAGAAATCTTATCATCTCATTGAGTTCAAAGAATTTTCACTCAAGATAACCATGACATCATGCTTGTGTAATAGGGTAGTAGCCTAGATGGAAGATTCCCGTAAGGAAGATAGGTTTTAGATCGCAGAGATTAGACGAACAACAGTACAGAAAGATAGACAATAGAATGGAGTAAGTTGTACGAAAGCGGGTAGGCACTCCAATTAAAGATTATACGAGTATTGAAAAGTGTCCTTAGCGAATAGTATGCCATGAGTGATGGACCTAGTACATGCTTAGTTTAGACCCTTACCTACTAAGTTAGATATATGCGAGGAAGACGAAGTTGTAAGGATCGTATATTATTTACCTATAGCCAGAAGTGGGTTGCCAATGGTATGAGGGAGGCTATATAAAATATAACTTATATGAATATAGTTTTTGAGTTTAAGGATTAGTTGTATTACCCCCTCGACTGCATTCCTATCATTCATATCAAATTCTTATCTTGTGTTGCATATATGGCCTCGTGCTTTTGCAACAATGATCCTTCTAACTATGAGTAGATACTTCCTCTTTCCCTAGTTGTGCCTTAATTATGAAATTAATCTCTTAGTTGGTACCACTCCTTGTGTTAATATCCATATCACCATAGGTATCAGTTCTTTTCTACTCTAATCCCCTTGATCTAGTCACCATGACTTGATTCTCCAAATACCTGCCTAATCGTGCCTTATTCAACCATGTAGACTTATCAGAAATTCTTCTTGCCGTGGCCTAAATTTTGGTCTCTTCGTCATCAGTGCCAATCAATGATCGAAGCCTCTCTACCACCTTGCCTTAGTTAGATCTGACTTAGTCATTTCTTCTGCCTTGTAGAAGCTTGACCTATACAAGAGCAGTAATAGATGGGTAGTAATTTCTCTTATAAGGTCGTTGATCAATAGTACCCTAATAGTTTCTAGGTTCCTTTAGAAAATTCTTGATTACAGCTAGTAAATCCTAGAATTCTTGTAACCTTATTTAGAAAATAGGCCATTCTAGAAATTTTGTTAGCAAGGCCATGACCTGAGTTTTAATACCAACTTAATTTTTATAAGTTGGGTAGATCGTAGCCCCTGGTTTTAGTGTAGGATTATTTCTAGAAATTCAGGATAAATTTGAAGTTATTTTGGTATTAATTAGGTTAATCTCAAACGGATTAATTACCTACCTAATTTATGTATCCTTGATACCCTTTGTTGTGGCCCAGATATTTGGAGCACAACACTATCCTTTCTTTTTCAACAACTTCTATCCTTATGACCTAGACTAGTCACTCTACACCTATGATATGACTATCACTCACAAACTGGCATTTTCATGTTTTGTTTTAGTCGTACGACATTCGTGATGCAATTGTACACATATGACACATAGATATCATTTTTCTGTTGCGGTCTATTTTAATACTCAACACCGACTCAATTCTTCCGGCAACCTTGACATTCATGAGCCTAACTGGAACCTACTCACTGATGACACAACTGTTACTTCAAATATACACACCCGTGCTCCATATAGACCCCCCAACATTCGTGGCATATCTCCTTCTAAACCATATATCCAACTTTGTTGCAATTGAATTAAATTATACATAAGTAACCCAAATATCCCAACCACTAATATACTCGTATCCCATTCATTCTAACCTACGTCCGTGACACTTGTGTTACATTAAATTGAACCCATTATACTTTTTACACAATACTAAACATCTTGATGAGTATATCACCTTTTTATGCTTATTGCTGAACCATTCATCAGCATCCATGATATGCAATGAACAACTTCTCGGCACCATCTCACCCTAGTTGTATTTGACTATGATAATTTATATTGTCTTATAGACTCATGACCTAATTAGAAGCAAGGAGAACTGGTAAAACTTTTTTTATAGAATTATTGACTCATTAACGCCATGGTAGTACATAGATTTCCTTTAATAGGCTATGATAGCGGTAACAAAATTTTTACCATCTTGAATCCCTCCTTGAAGTTAGACTTACGAAAAATCCTTAGAAATCTGATCGTGACTATAGTTCCTACAGCCAACTGCATTCTTATAAGTTGGGTAGAGCATTAATTAAGCGTACCCTTATTCTTAGATTGCGACGTCAAACTAGGACTCCATTTAGTAACTACGTCCCCATCTTTAGAGCAACCTTCTTAACTAAAATCTTTTCTAATATGTTTATTTTTGATTTTGAGGAAAAAAAATTTATAATTTGGGTAGATTATAAGCACCCTAATTTTTGAATTAAATTTTTAAATTTATTAATATTGGTATTCTGCAATTTTTGTGATTAAGGAATTTTTATTTATTTATAGCTAATTATAATATATAGTATTCATGGATTTTTTAATTATGTGTATTTATTTAATTATTAATATTATACAAAAAATATTTTTGGGTGTACAATTATTAATAGTATATTGTGTAATTTTTTTGGAATTTATTGAGATCCAAAACTATTTTTTATGGCCATATATATATATATATATATATATATATATATATATATATATATATATATAAGAAAATAATAATAATAATAATAAACCCAAACCCATTAATCCTAAATCCTACCCAAACCCAATAACCCAAATCCTAACTCTAAACCAATTCACCCCCCTTTATTCCATGTACATGAGCTTTTCTCCCCCCTCTCTACTATATGTATATATATATATATACACAACACATAACAAAACCCTAACCCTAACCATCACCCACGCCCCAACGCCTCCACCCGCCGGTCGACCTTTGGCCGCCCGCAGCCGCGTCGCCGCACCACCGCGTCGTGGCGCCGTCGCACCGCCGTCCCCCCCCCCCCTCGCTCGCACACACAGCGCCTTGCGGCCCCTACTTCGCGCACAGCCCCCGCCCTCCTCGCTCGTCCCATATTCGCTGGTATGTTCACAACCTAACCCTCTAGGATTCCCTTCAAGTGAAACAAATTTATGCACCCCGGTTTGATCGAAAAATCGACCGAAAGTTGGCCAAAAAACTGTTCGAAAATAGTTCAGAATTTTGATCCAAACCCCCATGTTCATGTCCAATTTGCCACCATCTCGTTAATTATTTTCAAAATATAATTGAAAAAACTTCTTCACAATATAACCAATATTTTTACTGTTCCTTAGTTTTTATTAGTTTGCTTTAATGGTCAAATTATTCTTTTTCCAAAACGACCAAAAACTTATTTTTAAAACACCTAAAATATCGCGATACGGGGTGTGTACCACCAAACGAGATGACTTAATCGTGTGCAAGTTGCACCGAAAGGAGCATAACGTAAACATGGACGTGTGGGCTTTCGTAAAACTTGATTTTGATGTGCGTGCACACCGGAATCAACACATATTTGTCGAAAAATACCGTATTGGCCTGTTCTAACACTCGCCATAACTTCGGGTGTGCTTGTCTTTTTATAATAAAACTTCTGCCATTAGATTCGCAGTGTTACGCTGGTCCTGTGACCCAAGTTTGGTTCGATTCTGAGAACGTTGACGAAATGTCATTTTGTGGGCCCTACGGTTCCACATAACGGACGATTTTGTGATCGGCTCATCGAAATCCAGTTCTGGATATTATATTAGTTTTTTATCATTGTTCTGGACTCATAGACACTAAGTTTGACAAATTTGGAGAACTTCGTCTTTGACACATTTTACGGTGCAAAGTGGGCCACATTTGAACCCCACTTTGACCCAAAACTGTCAAGTTTGCCCCTGTGTCCAAATTGGACTTATGGGTAGTCAATCCTAGCTATTTCTAGTATTCTGAGAATAATGGTGATGTTTGTTTTAGCATTCAGAGATGTACGTGCATATTCCACTTTTCTAGGAGCAGTTGACGGAGTTTAGAACCCAGGCAAGTGTACCTTGCCATAATGTATTATAATTCCTTGCCTTTATTATAGTATTTAGTTATTAGGATTATTTTATATGATTGATGTGTGTGTTTACCCTAGGACCGTGAGATGTTGCTTAGCGTCCGAACTAGATTCGGGTGTCGACGCCGTACGCGGAGTCGTGAACATCAATTAGAGAGTTGATTCCACGATCCTATTTTTACGTGCTTGCTTTACCAAGTACGACATACCCTAGGACACTTGACACTATTTTATATGAAAGAATCTTTCTTGAGTTATTTATGGGGATTCTGTATAGGCTTACAGGATTCGAGACATGAGACTTGCATATTATATGGATATTATTATGACTCGTTGTACTAGCTAGAGATTATGATCTTGCGTGTTATGGATATGAGACGTCGTGGACATAAGATGTGAGGTTGCATTGGGTGGGGAGAGTCTTCATCGTTCTCTGAGCATATTTTATTATTACTATTTATGTGTACTATTAGCATACGGAAGTGTCCATTGGAATCTTTCGTGAGTACTTTATATATACATCTTTCTCCTGGTTCCCCCACACGGAGCCTTGAGTGTACTATTAGCATACGGAAGTGTCCATTAGGATCTTTCGTGAGTACCAGCCCGGGGTACGATACCATACTTTCATTTGCATATCACATAGATGGTTATAGTATTTTACCCTTGAGTATGTGGCATTATACTGTTTTACTTTTGGCATGCTATTTTTTGTACCTTATTACGTCCCTCTGAGGACCTGGTCCCCTGCCAGTTTTTGCAGCATAGACGGTTATGGAGCCTTTGGAGTTGCTGATGGAGTTGCTTGTCTTGCAGGCATTGGTACCAGGTACTTATATCATTTCTACCGGAGTTATGGTTATTTATTCATATTGTTTATTCATCTGCTGATGTAGCCTAGTTTTATAGACTCATATTCTTTCTCGAGTCTATTCGAGTTGGTGTGTTACTGGGCGACCGACTTTAGCACATGTAGCTCATTCTTGTGTATTTTGTTCATTTTGGATTGAGGTATAGATAGTTATATTTACTTGATTATTTAGATAGTGACCATTATAATATAGCTTATACGTATTCGAGTCGGACCAGAGTCTGGTCGAATGCGTAGCTGGCATGTTACGTATTCCTAGTCCTACATATTTTGGGACTGGGACGTGACAGCATGGATTTGAATTACGAGGACAGAATTTTTCTAAGGTGGATAGAGATGTCACTCCCCATTTCCGATATACGTATTTGGAACGTATTTTTATTTTAGCATGGTTGCATGTGCATGGAGACTGGACTCATTCTTTGGTTTAACATAGTTCATGGTTTATTTTGTGGGTTGGTTCAACTCATGCGAGTCTTTGGTTCAACCCTCAAACCCTAGCATATATAAACCAATATTTTATTCTCTCTTTTTACTTCTTTATTTCTTCCTCTTTCTTTAGCTTTCTCTCCATATTTTATAGGCAAGTACATATTGTATGAGAAATAAAAAAAATTTCTCCATATTATTGTTCCATAATATTTATTATATATTTCTAAGCACTTTTAGATATTGGAGCTTTCTGTTTTGATGGATGGATTAATGTAGATCTATATTTCTAACTTAGGTTTTTATTGGGTTTCATGAGTTTTTCTTGGTTTTGATCTGTTAAACTTGTGTCTTTGAAAACCAGTTTTTGCTATATGTTAGATCTTTCGATTTATAGCATTTTGGCTTTTAGTTCACCTGATTAGGACTTAAAATAAGATTTTTATGAAGAAAATAAGATTTTAGTTTTTGGAAGTTTTCGCCATGGCCGAACATACTGTTGGAGAAGACGAAGTCTTCATGCAGCCAGCGAGCTGTGCGGCTGAGAGTGTTATACGGCCCGAGAGGGTTATGCGGCTGAACCCTTACCGCATACTGACAGCAAGCGTCCATCTTTTTGGACGCATGACTGCTAATATATACAAGTGTCCTTGAACACTTTGTGCATTCACTCGTCGAACGAATAAAAAATTCGCTAATTCCAAAAAATACTACATGAGGCATCGAACTCCATGCGACATCAAACTTATGCGGCAAGCAGAGCATACGGCCACCTTCCCTTGAATGCATGACTCTGAACTTTGGCGCAGCTTTGGCGCATCCTTGACGCATCTTTCTATGGTTTTGTCTTTTCTTCCTGACATACTTTATATCATATTATACTTTATATCATATCACACTTATGTCACATCATATTTTATGTCACATCACTGACATTTTATTTATTTTCTGTCCTTATCCCGAGGAGTAGACCTTAGCCCTGACTCCATGCGGCCAGGATTGTCATGCGGCATGACTCATGCGGCCAGGATTGTCATGCGGCCTGACTTCTCATGCGACCAGGATTGTTATGCGGCCTAGAGACCCATGCGGCCCTACTTGTTTGATCGAATGTTTTCTTGATTCATGTGACCCAATGTATAATTGATAATTGGACTTGAATATTGTATCCGTACTGATACTACTATTGCATGATAATTATTCATGTTTTAATGTACGCCAAGGTGCGACACATCGTGTCACGTGTTAAGTGATTATATTTGGATTGTGCATCGAGAATGCCTTCAAATTCCTGAACGCGTAATATTATATATATGAATATTGTTTCCCCAACACGTGCATAATAAGAGAGTCGAACTACCAAAGCGTGGCTAAGATTTTTGATTTTATGAATGTTGCATACTTGACTTCCATGGATTCGTATCTAGTGTGCCCGTACCTTGTACGACATCTTAAGGAAAATCCTTATGTGACCACGTATTGAGATTTCAAATACAACCTAGGGCTAATTAGGTAACAAAAAGTGGTAGTAACATTGGAGGAAAAGGTATCCCGAGATCATGCTAACGAACCTTTCCATAGAGATTCAGTTGAAGTACGTTGTGGGCTGGCCACCACAAATACTGTATATCATCTGCCTTGGTAGAGTACGATATCTGACTTATTATTATTCCGAGCCACTGTTTTAATATAGAAATAATGGAACCGCTAATACTGTGATTTAGCGCAGTGGTCCTACGGGGGACTGGTGCATCCTACAAGTGCATGTTTTATTATATTGGTTCGGTTAGCTCATGTTTGGCACTGGCATAATCTGGGGATACTTACTATGCATTATTCTGAGATAACCTCAGACTCCACAAAATAGCAAGTCATACAAATGATTGACCGATATAAGAAATAGAATTGTTTATGATTGTATTATTTTAGCTAGTAGCCTGGGAAAATGGACTATCATAGTGTGAGGGTTCAACCCTTATCCTTGTTTGGTTGTAGGGTTGAGCCTTAGCTCTAGGATATGTCATAGACCTACGTTACGACACTGAACCTATATAATATTATATTATTTTCCTTAAGGTTTTTTTGTTTCTCTATTTCGTGCTTCCTTTGTGGTACTTGCTATTTGGGGGTCTAACCCCACTGGTTTTGCATGTCCAGGTCTCGAACCAGCACCTGATGATCCAGCGTTCTTCCTCCAACTCATGGAGCGCACCAGGAATATGGTCGCAAGGGATAGCGAGTGGGTTTTTTTCTTTCCTGCTCGTCTTGCACATTTACTTCTTTTGGGCGTTTAGCCACCGGCACCTGTTAGCCGGCTCGTCTAGATATTAGTTTCCTTACATAATTGTATTAAATCAGACTACAGCTGAATCACTATCATGTACTTTTGCTACTTTTCCAGCTTCTTATTTTTGTACAGCTGGACTCAAGAATATTTTGAGAAAGCATTTAGGACGCCTTATTGCTTATCATATATGCTATATGCTTACTATTTCTTTTTTGAATGATAGAGACATAGAAGTTCTTGACCATAGGAGACTTGATTGTAGCATGCATCCCCTTGTCTTATACAGCCGTGATCGCCGTATGACGTATAGTACCTTGTACGGGGTAGCTGCCCATGTCCGTCTCCGTATTCTGGTACTAGGGCGTGGCACCTCTGGATGTTCACTTTTTGTTCCCACCAGCTCCATCATCTAGTGTTTCCATTTATCCTACTACTTTGCTTCCCTCTCCTGGTATAACTCTCCTACGATGCCTCAGACACTAACTCACGAGGATCCTCCACAAATTCTACTAGCCCCTGTAACGCCATGTTCTCCACCATCCATGCCTCCACCATAACCTCTTTGTCAGTCTCAACGTACTAATCGACCTACTTCACGTTTTACTTTCGATTGTTCCGGTCTACTGGACAAGTTTGGTTTTTCTACCTTAGTCTCATATTCTCTACAATTTCATTCATTTCTTACTGCTATCCATACTACACGAGAGCCCAGTTCTTATCAAGAGGTTGTTCAGTACCGTAAGTGGCAAGAGGCTATGGCAGAGAAGTTTCGAGCATTTCAGCAAACAGGTGCTTGGAATGTTGTTCCACTTCCAGACGGGGTTCAGCATGTAAGTTGCAAGTGGGTCTTCAAGGTCAAGTATCGACCCGATGGATCCATTGAGCGACACAAGGCTCGACTTATTGCCCGAGTTTTTACACAAGAGCATGGGATTGACTATGATGAGACCTATGCACATGTTGCTCAAATGACCACAGTTCGTAAATTACTAGTTGTTGCTGCCGCTCGTCAATGGCCACTCCATCAGATGGATGTGAAGAACACCTTTCTTTATTCAAGGTTGTCTATATGGATCACCCTCTAGGTCTTTCTAGTCCGTCAGGACAAGTTTGTCGCCTTCGTCGTACTATCTATGGTCTCAAGCAAGCTCCCCTAGCTTGGTTTGAGTATTTTTGAAGTGCTGTTTATGAGGCAATTTTTCAGCAGTATTCTTAGGACCATTCTCTTTTTGTGCGGTCGTTGCCGTAGGGACGAGTTTGTCACGTCGCAGTCCCAAAATACCGAGGGACTGGAAGCATGATAATGGCCAGCAGCACACACCGATGGACAAACCCAATTTAATGGATCCATCGGGGCATGCTTAAGCTGTAATATAATAATAAGTAGGTCCAATAATACAAGTCACAGTCTATACTAATCTCATTCACAACAGATAAACACAGATCAAAACCAGAATAATGCAAATAAAAATAAACTAGCATATCTCAATAAAAGTGTCTCGGAGAACAATCCGAGAATAAGTCTGATACATCAATGAAATAGACTGGAAATAAAATAACTAGAACAGAAATAAATGAGTATCTGACGCCAATACTCAGGAGAAGTCCTCTGGCACGATCCCGTCCTCTGATCCTGGTTCTGCTCCGATGTATGCACCTGCTTCTGCTAATGCTAATGCTAATGCTCTGGTCCCGTATACCTCGGGATAGATCTCGTCAGCTAATCCTAGGGACATAATCCGGATCCAGGACCTCAGGGGACATAACAAGGTACAGATAATACAAGCCAAAATAAATGCAGTGCAGCAATAAATGAAACAATAAGGTAAGTATATAACCAGCTAAGTGATATGCAAGTTGAGAGTTTTAGTCATACTCGGGCTGAGACTACTACAGGATCAGTGTCGGAGAAACCCATAGCAGTATTAGTATCACGACTCCAGTAGATATGCCAAAGCACCTCCAGACAATAATATATATATATAATATAATCAGCCTTTGATATGGTAATACTCTTCCCACCCAATGAAATCTCACGTCTCATGTCCATGATACGCAGGATCAAAACTAATACAACAAGTCAGGATATAATCTAAGCATGTAAACTGTATATGTCATAAACTTGCATTCTATACAGAATAACCATGAATATCTCAGAAATATTCTGTCTCATGAATAGTGTCAAGTGTCCTGGGTATAATGTACTTGATAAGACAAGTACGAGGATGTAAAGGGTCACGAATGTCCATCTCTAGATGACAATACACAACACCGCGTACGGTGTTGGCACCCGACTATAATCGGACGTTAAGTAAGTCACACGGTCCTAGGTTAAGCATGCACGGTAATATAATGAAGCAAGAAAAATATGTAACAATACTGCAAAGTTTGGCAAGGTACACTTGCCTGGGGTTCTGGCTCCAACTGTAGCTCTGGTCTCAGTGTGATCTGCAGGTACTACTCCGGTTGCTGAAATAAACATTACCATTAGATTCAGAAAATATCAAATATCTAGAAACGCATGTCCTTAAGTCCAATTTGGATACAAGGGCGAAAATGACAGTTTCTTGTCAAAGCGGGGTCCACATATGGGCCATTTTGCACCGAAAAGCGTGTCAGTGTCAAAGGTCTCCAAAATCGTCAAATTCAGTGTCAACAAGTCAGGAACGATGATACGAACCCAACGGAACTTCCAGAATTGGATTTCGATGAGCCGATTACAAAATTGCCCGTCAAGTGGAGCTTGTGGGCCCACGATACACGATTTCGTCAACGTTCTCAGAATCGAACCAAACTTGGGTCACAGGACCAGCGTATTGCTACGAGTCCGATGGCGCAAGTTTCGTCTCGATCCGACGTGTGTACACAAAGTTACAGCATATTCCAGAATGAACGAATACGGGGCGTTGTCGGCGGATACGCGTTGATTCCGGTGTGCACGCACATCCAAATTAACTTCTGCAAAATCCCACACATCCGTATCAACGACGCACAAGTTTCGGTAAAGACCGCTTGCGACCAAGTGTCCCGTTTGGCGGGGCGTACTCAGTTTCGGGGTGAAATAGGGCGTTGGTTTTCCTGTTTTTGGATCGCGGTTCGCGATCACCACAGGACTCGATGTACCGAGCGGGTTGCACGGGCATCGAGAGGGTTATACAGTCTACGCGTCACAACTGACAGAATCGAAAATGGGGTAACGAGGAGAGAGAAAACGATACCTGAACAGGGCTCCGTGAACCGAGATTTCCTCGTGTCCGAGTGTCTATTTCGTGTCCTGATCGTGTCCTGGTCGTATCTGCCGTGTCCGGGCTAGGGCAGCGGACGGCCGTCCTAGGGCTTCGCGGCGGGTTGACGCGGCGAGCAAGGAGGCGCTCGCGGACGGTAGCGGCGAGGTCGGGGCTGCGTGTGGTGGTCGAGCGGCTGCTCAGGCGACTAGGGCGGAGATGGGCGGCGGATATGTCGGGGCTTTGGGGCTGCGGGCGGTGGTCGAGCGGCTGAGCGGAGGGTTGGAAGACGAGGCGAGCGGGGTGCTCGGGCTGTGAGCGGGCCTAGGCGGAGGAGCAAGGCGGTGGAGGAAGGAAGAGGAGATCGTCGTCGGGGCGCCGCGGGTCGGGGGAAGATGGTGGAGTTGCGTAGATGAAGTCGTTGCGGGAAGGAGGAAGAGGGGTCGTCGAGGGTGGGGCCTAGGGTTCAGACGAGGTAGGTCGGAGGGAGGTGACGGCACGGTGAGCTAGGGTTTCCGAAGGCTGGGCACAGACTTCGAGGGGGTTTTTATAGGGATGAACAGTATTTCCGGTGGGGGAATCCGGTAGGGTTTCGAATTGGGTTTCGGGTCCGGGTCGGGTTTGATGGATCCGACCCGACCCGACCCGTTAAGCTGGGTTGGTCTGGCTCGGTTTAGAGGTTTGGTTCAGTCTAGTGTTTGGTTCGGTTTATTTCAAATAAACCCGGTTTATTTCAGGGTTTGATTAGGATTTAATTCTACGTTAGTTTTTAGGGCTTTATAAATGCTTCCGGAGTCCAATAAATTCACAGAAAATTACCCTATGTTCGGTTTTCCATTTTACACCATAAAATATTATTTTCATAATATTTTAACATTAATTAAAAGTAATTAAAAATCATTTAATTGCAAAATACCTAGGTTATAATTACAGAAAAATCCCAGAAAATACCAGAAAAATTATAAAAAAATCCAAATTAAAAATTATTGAAAATCAGGGGACTTACAATATACCCCCCTTAAGAGGATTGCGTCCTCACAATCAAAGAATATCCGATCAACAGAGATGACACGGTTGCAAATATTGTTCGAAGCACATCACGATCAAGGAGATTCAAGGATGAGAGTGTAAGAATAATACATAGGAAAAATTATTTTCCTAAGCATTAAATTTATACAATTTCCTGAATGAAGGAAATTTAGAAGACTATATTTCATTACTTATAAAACATATTAGGTTATCAATTATAAAAACATTCCAGGTTATTAGCAAGTTCAAAATTACTAGGTTAAGGCTGAGGTCACGAACCAACATGCAAAAACTAAAGCAAATCTAGAAGCAGATAATTATAAAAAAAAACTTACGCGCATTAGATACTCCATGAATCTGCGTGTCCTCCAAAGTCATCGCGAAAGCTTGTCCGCGTCCTTGAGGGGGTGCCCTCTGCTTTTGATGGGCCTGCTGGAAGGGTGCTGGTCGTAGTGCCAAAGGTAGCCTTGCTTGATATCCTCCTGGTGCTGGTAGAGCTTGTTGGTTTGCCCTTGGTGCTCCTTCTCTACGCTCAGGGCATTCCCACACCGAATGTTGCCTGGATCCGCAAGCTAAACATAATCCCAATCTGCGTCGACATTCCTTTGCAAGATGGCCTTTCTTGCCACAGTAGTGGCAAGAAGGTAGGATTGGCGCTAGTGGTGTAGATGCTTTCTGCTGTTGGTGTAGGTGAGGTCTCTTTGCAGCTTCTTCTTGTGGTGCTCTGGCGGGTGCTGATGTGGAAGGCCGTTTCAGACTGGTCTCTCTCCTGGTGACGCGCTCCATGCGTCGGGCTGCAGTAAGGACGTCCGAGTAAGATGTAGGTGCAACGGATCCAATTAGTTTCTGTAGCTCAATGTTTAGTCCGTCGAAGAACTTCTCAGCCTTCTCTTCTTCTGTCGGAATCAAGGTTGGGGCGAAGCGGCTCAGACCAATGAATTCTGCGTTGTATTCTTCCACTGTCAGATTATCTTGAGTGAGGTAATTAAACTTGTCCCGCAGTTCTGATCGAGCGGTAGCTGGAATGTATATCTCCTGAAAGAGTCTGGAGAACTCCTCCCAAGTGACGCTGTCTGGTCTGAGTCATGTCTCCTCAGATAGCCACCAGTGATGCGCATTGTCCGTCAATTGCATCCTGACGGCCGTCATCCAACGTTCCCGTGGAAGCTCAGCTGCTTCTAATTGATGTTGTGTGTTGGTGAGCCACTCATGAACTTCTGTGGGCTCCTCCTTTCCTGAGAAGGTACAGGGCTTCAGTTGCCGAAAATCGATGATAGATCCTGTCACTGGTCGTCGTGCCGGTAGATTCGCTTGCTCCAGTACGAGTGCTAGGCTGTGACGCAGAGCCTTGTGTTGAATCCGCTGTTGAGCTTGCATCATTGCGTAGATCATTTGAAAAATCTGTTGCCCGTCCATAGGCTGTTCTTGTAGGAAAACGGGCATTGGTGGAACAAACTGCGGAGGCGGTGGGATGTCATCACGCCGAAACCTAGAAGCTTGTTGATCTGTTTGGCTGCCTTGGTGAGTAGAGGGATCTCTACTCAATGGCGTCACTTCATCTTCTCCGTAGGTGGCTACAGCACCTATTGGTGTGTTTGCTGGAGTTTCGTCGTTTGCTCTTGAATCTATTACTCTGCATCAAAGATAAACTGTAAGAGGCGCACAGGAATCAAGGCAAGATGCAAGTTAAGAACTAATTTGAATTCGATATAGATATCAAGAACGTTTCAAGCAAGTGGATGAGATCCTAAAAACTTATCATATTCTTATTGCAGGCTTGCTCGGTCCCTAAGTTGAAACCGAATAATTTAGTCGTTGACCTGCATGGGCCACCACAAAAACCATGTCACGCCCCAGTCCCAAAATACTGAGGGACTGGACGCGTGATAATGGCCAACAGCACACACCGATGGACAAACCTAATTTAATGGATCCATCGGGGCATGCTTAAGCTGTAATATAACAATAAGTAGGTCCAATGATACAAGTCACAGTCTATACTAATCTCATCCACAACAGATAAACACAGATCAAAGCCAGAATAATGCAAATAAAAATAAACTAGCATATCTCAATAAAAGTGTCTCGGAGATCAATCCGAGAATAAGTCTGATACATCAATGAAATAGACTGGAAATAAAATAACTAGAACAGAAATAAATGAGTATCTGACGCCAATACTCAGGAGAAGTCCTCTGGCACGATCTTGTCCTCTGATCCTGGTTCTGCTCTGATGTATGCACCTGCTTCTGCTAATGCTAATGCTAATGCTCCGGTCCCGTATACCTCGGGATAGATCTCGTCAGCTAATCCTAGGGACATAATCCGGATCCAGGACCTCAGGGGACATAACAAGGTACAGATAATACAAGCCAAAATAAACGCAGTGCAGCAATAAATGAAACAATAAGGTAAGTATATAACCAGCTAAGTGATATGCAAGTTGAGAGTTTTAGTCATACTCGGGCTGAGACTACTACAGGATCAGTGTCGGAGAAACCCATAGCAGTATTAGTATCACGACTCCAGTAGATATGCCAAAGCACCTCCAGACAATAATATATATATATAATATAATCAGCCTTTGATATGGTAATACTCTTCCCACCCAATGAAATCTCACGTCTCATGTCCATGATACGCAGGATCAAAACTAATGCAACAAGTCAGGATATAATCTAAGCATGTAAACTGTGTATGTCATAAACTTGCATTCTATACAGAATCACCATGAATATCTCAGAAATATTTTGTCTCATGAATAGTGTCAAGTGTCCTGGGTATAATGTACTTGATAAGACAAGTACGAGGATGTAAAGGGTCACGAATGTCCACCTCTAGATGACAATACACAACACCGCGTACGGTGTTGGCACCCGACTATAATCGGACACTAAGTAAGTCACACGGTCCTAGGTTAAGCATGCACGACAATATAATGAAGCAAGAAAAATATGTAACAATACTGCAAAGTTTGCCAAGGTACACTTGCCTGGGGTTCTGGCTCCAACTGTAGCTCTGGTCTCAGTGTGATCTGCAGGTACTACTCCGGTTGCTGAAATAAACATCACCATTAGATTCAGAAAATATCAAATAGCTAAAAACGCCTGTCCTTGAGTCCAATTTGGATACAAGGGCGAAAATGACAGTTTTTGGTCAAAGCGGGGTCCACATGTGGGCCGCTTTGCAACGAAAAGCGTGTCAGGGTCAAAGGTCTCCAAAATCGTCAAACTCAGTGTCAACAAGTCAGGAACGATGATACGAACCCAACGGAACTTCCAGAATTGGATTTCGATGAGCCGATTACAAAATCGCCCGTCAAGTGGAGCCTGTGGGGCCCACGATACGTGATTTCGTCAACGTTCTCAGAATCGAACCAAACTTGGGTCACAGGACCAGCGTATTTCTACGAGTCCGATGGCACAAGTTTCGTCTCGATCCGACGTGTGTACACAAAGTTACAGCGTGTTCCAGAATGGACGGATACGGGGCGTTGTCGGCGGATACGCGTTGATTTCGATGTGCACGCACATCCAAATCAACTTCTGCGAAACCCCACACGTCCGTATCAATGACGCACAAGTTTCGGTAAAGATCGCGTGCAACCAAGTCGTCCCGTTTGGCAGGGCGTACTCAGTTCCGGGGTGAAATAGGGCGTTGGTTTTCCTGTTTTTGGATCGCGGTTCGCGATCACCACAGGACTCGACGTACCGAGCAGGTTGCACGGGCATCGAGAGGGTTATACAGTCTACGCGTCACAACTGACAGAATCAAAAATGGGGTAACGAGGAGAGAGAAAATGATACCTGAACAGGGCTCCGTGAACCGAGATTTCCTCGTGTCCGAGTATATATTTCGTGTCCTGATCGTGTCCTGGTATATCTGCCGTGTCCGGGCTAGGGCAGCGGACTGTCGGCCTAGGGCTTCGCGGTGGGTTGACGCGGTGAGTAGGGAGGCGCTCGCGGACGGCAGCGGCGAGGTCGGGGCTGCGTGTGGTGGTCGAGCGGCTGCTCGGGCGACTAGGGCGGAGATGGGCGGCGAATATGTCGGGGCTTTGGGGCTGCGGGCGGTGGTCGAGCGGCTGAGCGGAGGGTTGGACGACGAGGCGAGCGGGGTGCTCGGGCAGTGAGCGGGCCTAGGCGGAGGAGCAAGGTGGTGGAGGAAGGAAGAGGAGATCGTCGTCGGGGCGCCGCGGGTCGGGGGAAGATGGTGGAGTTGCGTAGATGAAGTCGCCGCGGGAAGGAGGAAGAGGGGTCGTCGAGGGCGGGGCCTAGGGTTCAGACGAGGTAGGTCGGAGGGAGGTGACGGCGCGGTGAGCTTCCGAAGGCTGGGCACAGACTTCGAGGGGGTTTTTATAGGGATGAACAGTATTTCCGGTGGGGGAATCCGGTAGGGTTTCGAATTGGGTTTCGGGTCCGGGTCGGGTTTGATGGATCCGACCCGACCCGACCCGGCCCGTTAAGCTGGGTTGGTCTGGCTCAGTTTAGCGGTTTGGTTCAGTCTAGTGTTTGGTTCGGTTTATTTCAAATAAACCCGATTTATTTCAGGGTTTCATTAGGGTTTAATTCTACGTTGGTTTTTAGGGCTTTATAAATGCTTCCGGAGTCCAATAAATTCACAGAAAATTACCCTATGTCCGGTTTTCCATTTTACACCATAAAATATTATTTCCATAATATTTTAACATTAATTAACAGTAATTAAAAATTATTTAATTGCAAAATATCTAGGTTATAATTACAGAAAAATTCCAGAAAATACCAGAAAAATTGTACAAAATCCAAATTAAAAATTACTGAAAATCAGGGGGCTTATAGAGTTCTTCTTTTACTCTATGTGGATGACATAATTTTGACTTGCGATAATTCATCAGGGATTGTAGCTACTCAAAGGTACCTTCATCATCAGTTTCAGATGAAAGACCTTAGCAATCTTCAATATTTTCTTGGACTAGAGACTGTAGAAGGTAAGAGAGGGATACTTGTTTCTTAGCAGAAATATACTTCGGAGATTATTTCGTCTGCTGGTCTATCAGATAGTCGCACAGTTGATACTCCTTTAGAACGTCATGTGAAGCTTCATCCCACATATGGTGAGCCTCTCGCAGATCCTACTCGCTATAGGCGCTAGTGGGTTAACTTGTGTATCTCTGTTTGACCAGGCCAGATATTTTTCATGCAGTTAGTATTTTTAGTCATTTCATTTTCGTGCCTCGATCAGCTCACTATAGTGCATTACTCTGGATTCTTTGATATCTTCAGGGTTCTATTACGCGCACATTATTTATGTCTTCTACATATACCTTTTTGCATCGAGCATTTTTTGATGCAGATTGAACAGGAGATCCGACCATTAGACGATCTACTACAGGATTCTATTTGTTTCTTGGTGATTCTTTGATCCCATGGCGAAGCAAGAAATAAGAAGTTATTGCATGTTCTTCTATTGAGGCGGAGTATATAGTTATGGCTGCCACCATCAGTGTACGTAGACTGTTCTCTGATATGGGCATTGCTACTATAGGACCTATACATCTTCATTATGACAACAAGAGCGCTATACAGATTGCAAACAATCTGGTTTTTCATGAACGGACAAAACATATTGAGATTGATTATCCCTTCGTCTGTAAGCATTTTTTGAAAGGCACTATTTTTCTACCACATATGACTTCAGTTGATCAGCTGGCAGATTTTTTTTACAAAGTCACACCCCATACCACGATTTTTGTTTCTATTGGACAAACTCATGTTGTTTGACCCACCATGAGTTTGAAGGGGGTGTTAAGATTAATTATAGTTAGGATTAGATATTAATTAGATTTATGATTAGATTTTTCTCCTATATGGATACATATTTCTTCTCCTACTTCTATACGGACATGGATTCGTTCTCCTACTATATATATGTATTCATAGTTGTAAGACTTTTTACATCATCTATTAATAAAATCATTATTTTTTCTCCTTGATTTGTTTCATCAATAAAAAGTTCGATACTACATATATTACATTACACATTGAAATGTAATTCATATAGCAGCAAAACAATTTAAAAATTAATTTTATTTCATCTATATATCTTTTCCATCCACGCATATATATTTTCAATCATCCAATAACATATAAAAGAATAAAAAATAAATTCTTATCTTTATTGGGGTAATAAACTTATATAATAAATGATTGTTTTGTAAATCCATATGTCTAATGAACAGATAATGATAAAAATTGATATAGATCAATAGACATCTATTCTAAAGCTTCAAACTGCTCTGATTTTTTCTCGCTTCCTAATCATTATATAAGCAGGAATTTACCAATAAAAATATGTCCCCAACCAAAACACAGAGATAAAACCAGAAAGTTAAAACTTTGCCTAATACTCAAATATTAGTCTTGAGTTCTGTGCAACTTCAGCAATTACCAATTACAATCAAAATTTCAAACCAAATAATCAAATGTTCAAAATTATAAAAACATGAAGTTGTTTTTTTACAGTAAATGCGACTGTATTAAAGAGCATAAATTACTGAAGTTTCAGTTACATTTGTTTGAAAAGAAATAGCATCATCAGCAAGAGACTGGATAAACAAGTAGGAGGCTGATTAAAAGAGGAGGAATCATTGGTATTAATAGCATGTCTTGCGAGTGTATGAGCAACCCTATTAGCATCCCTCTTAGTGTAGTAGATGATATCTTTGATAAATGAGTCTGCAAAGTCTGTTTGTATTGGAATCAATTGCTCCCTGAGTTTCCATGGTATCAGATATGTTTCACCTTTAAAAATCCTGTATATAATAAGAGCATCTCCCTCGATGATGAAGTGTTCCGCCTTTAAGTGTTTAGCAAGAGTTAGTCCCAGGCTTACAGCTTGGATTTCTGCTTGCATACTTTGATCAGAGTATATAAAAGTAGAGGAAACCCAACAGGAAGCTGCGATAAATTTGCCAAGGTGATCCCTAGCGATGGCAGCAGCTGCTATTGATGAGGGAGAAGTCTGCACCATCCACATTAATTTTGAGTTGCCCTTTAGGAGGAGGTATCCATGCTTGGTTACCGGTGACTGAGTTCCTCATTTATTGTAATTTGGATTGAGCATCTGAGCATTCCGAGTTATAAGCGCGATGGAGAGCTAAACCTTGGTTGATGTTGGATTTGGCCTCCGGAGCTTTCTTGTTAAAGATGCAGGCACACCTAGCCTTCCAGATAGTCCATAGTAAAGTAGCCCCAATTTTGAAGACTTCTTTTGAGCAATCAGACAAAAGCCAAGATTCCAATAGTTTGGATACATCACTGCTATTGTCAGTTCTCAGACCTAATGTGCTACCAAACCAAATCTCTCGAACCACCAAACAGTGTAGAAACAAGTGTGTTGCTACTTCACCATGTTGTAAACTAAAAGGGCACGATGGATTGATGAAAGGGATTTTTTTTTTTATGAATGATTGATCGCAGGGGAATAGCACCTTGTAGTAGTCGCCAAATGAACATCTGCACTCGGGCTGAAATGTCGTCCTTTTTTTAGAGCCGCTTCCATAAGATATGATTCCTACTGTCTACCGAAGTACTCGCTTCACATCTCCTAATGGCTTCGTACATTGATTTAGCTGAGAACAATCAATTTCTAGTACACGTCCAGACCAGAGTATCTTCACCATCTTCTCCACTCAATTTGATGTCTAGTATTGCAGCAGCTTCCATAGGAGAGAATGTAGAGTTGATCAATTTGGAATTCCATCTTAAAGGACCTGGTAGCATCAGGTCACGGACTACAGTCAGGCTATCAGGAGGTAGATTTCTTCCATCTATTTTGAAACCCAGAATAGATGGTAGCTATGGTTCGTCTTCGATATTTGTCCAACCCCCACGGATCTTCCAACAGCAATGTGGTTGAAGAAATTTTAGCACGGCCAACATACTAGCCTATGTTGGTGAGGCTCGATTGGATTTCTGCATCCAAAAAGAGATGTTATTTAAATACATAGCTCGAAGTAGTCTCTACCAGAGTTGATGTGGATTATCCAGGAATCTCCATACGAGTTTTTCGAGTAGAGACTCGTTAACCCATTTGGTACTCCTAAACCCCAAGCCTCCCTCTTGTTTTTGGGTTTACAAACTTCCTCCATGCCAGGCAATGCAATTTCCTTTCATCACTATTATCATCCCACCAGAAATTTCTCTGTAGGTGATAGATTTTGGAGGTAATGGTTGCAGGAATTTTGTAGGCTGACATATAGTAGATAGGGATAGACCCGAGAGTAGATTTGATGAGTGTAGATCGACCCGCGTGAGAAAGCATTTTCATTTTCCATTCTTGCAGCCGGTTGTTGCATTTGGTAAGAAGTAAATGATAAGTAGAAGAAGTTTTTTAGTTAAGCAGGGAATGGTCCAAGTAGTAATCATCTTTTTTTCATGTCAGCAACATGGAGAATGTTGGTGAGTCGATTCTTATCACCGGTAGTGACACACTTACTAAAATGAATACTCGATTTCTCAAAATTTATCCTCTGACCTGACCATGAGGAGAACTTGTGTACAATCTCCTGGACGCTGAGTAGAGATGTTGTAGACGCATAATCGAATATCAATAGGTCGTCTGCAAAAAGTAAGTGTGACACGGATGGAGTATATCTGTTAATCCTCACTCCATGAAACAGGTTTTCTCACTCATAGGAACGAAAGAGTCGTGATAAAACTTCTGTGCAGAAAATAAAGATATAGGGGGATAGTGGACATCCTTGTCGAATTCCCCTGCCAGGCCTGAAGTAACCTTCTGGGATGCCATTGATCAGAAAAAAAAAAGGATGATGATGTAATACACTTCATAATTAGATCATTTGTGTGTTCCTTGAATACCATAACCATATAATGTCATTCAAGGACACACAAATGATCTAATTATGAAGTGTATTACATGAAGTTGTTGGTAAATATAACTCATATTTACAACATCAAAGACCATTGTGCTTGAAACAACGATTAGTGAATTCCAAGCCTTGGAAGATTTGTTTTCTCTAGATTAGTTGCTTGCCTCCTTAACAATATTATATAATCAAAACAAAAAATCATGTGGCAATACATACAAAAACCACTTTACATCCATGTACACATGACCAAACAATTGTTTCTAACAAGTCTATCGATTCTTCAACCTAATGATAATTCTAGCAGCTATGCTATTGAATCAAAAATGAAGTGTAGTATGTTTTTCGCTCAATTCAAATGTCAAAAAATGTGAACCAATTCAAGAGGACATTGTTCTTGTTCATTTCTAGGTGGTTTGCTGGTTAAGTTTGTATTGTAAGTAAAAAATGTCATGTAATCTACGAACCTGGTTTTGAAGTTGGTATGGAATCTGTAACCGGACAATCGATGGTCGAGCAATATGCATCTGGAGCTCCTCGAGCAATGGTGCTCTAACTCTCCATGTAGAATGATCTCCTTCCAGCTTTCTTCTATCTTGGTTAGAGTCTCATGCTGATAATATGTTGTGAAAATGAGGGAGAGAGAAAGAAATTGGTAGAAGAATGAATACATACCCGCTTTTCTCATTAGAATATACATACAAAGGGAAAAGGATAGAGGTTGTTATAGATAGGGATAAGGGCATCAACATTTGGCCTTATCCACAAATCATGACAATATATATATATATATATATATATATATATATATATATATATATATATATATATATAAACAGGATATGAGTCATAATGCTCATTTTTTTAAATGAGCCATGCACATATGGACCAATAGAAATGGATTGCTACATCCTATGTGCACCCATGTACACTAGTACACTATATTTCTATTGATCCACTTGTGCATTGGCTCATGTAGAAAAATGAACACTATGGCTCACATCCCGTTTACCATATATATATATATATATATATATATATATATATATATATATAAAGGGGATCAAGATCCCCGCTTTTATGTATCCCCTATATCTTCTCTTTCACAATCGATGAATCTTGTTTAAGTCATCTAATTTTAACTATTGATTTAAACCATTCAAATCAATGTTTAAGATTAGATGACTTAAACAAGATCTAATGGGTGTGATCATGGGATATTTTTGGAATGCAAAAAAGAGGGAATCACAATCGCTTATATATATATATATATATATATATATATGAAAAAATGGATATAAGCCATAGGCTCATATTCCTACATGAGCCAATGCACATGTGGACCAATAGGAATGGAGTGTACTAGTGCACATGGGATGTAGGAATCCATTTCTATTGGTCCACATGTGTATGGCTCATATAGGAATATGAGCCTATGGCTCATATCCCGTTTACCCATATATATATATATATATATATATATATATATATATATATATATATATATATATATATATATATATATATATATATATATATATAACCACTCGGATGATTTTATATTATGAAACAATCCTATATTAATAAGTTAGATTGAGATTGAATGGGTGAGATTAAAATGTGTCTCAACCACCCAATCCAAATCTAACTCATATAGCATAAGGTGGTTCCAATAATATGAAACAACTTGGATGGTTATATATATATATATATATATATATATATATATATATATATATATATATATATATATTTGTGTGTGTGTGTGTGTGTGTAGCCCACTGGTTGCACCGGGGACCTGCGCGCTCTAGTCGCCTGGTAGAATCCTCCCCCCCCCCCCTGCGCCGCTGTGAGGCGTCCATGGGCGCACGAATAGGCCGCATATATATATATATATATCACCCAAATATTTCTATGATCACAATCGTTGGATCTTATTTATGTCATCTAATCTTAACCGTTGGATTGAACCATTCAAATCAATAGTTATGATTAGCTGACTTATAGAAGATCCAACGATTGTGATCATATGAATGCTTGGGAATAAAAAATATCGGGGATCCCAATCTCTTTTCTCTCTCTCTCTCTCTCTCTCTCTCTCTCTATATATATATATATATATATATATATATATATATATATATATATATATATATATATATATATACTTGCCATTTATATATATATGGGGGCGGATCTTTTAATCCGTCCCCAGAGCCCTGTCGAAGCCCCGCCCCGTGCACCATCGGATCGCGGGGCCCGTGAGGGTCCCGCACGATCCAACGGTGGGGAGAGACGGAACTATATATATATATATATATATATATATATATATATATATATATATATATATATATATATATATATATACGGGATATGAGTCATGTAAATATGGACTAATATGAATGGACTCCTACATCCTATGTGCACCCATGTACACTAGTACACTCTATTCATATTTGTCTTTGTGTGCATTGGCTCATCTAGAAATATGAGTATTTGGTTTATATATATATATATATATATATATATATATATATATATATATATATATATATATATATATATATATATATATATGGGTGGGGTGGGGGGGAGGAGACGATAAATCATAGGGAACATTAAAAAACATGAGTTGTTGTTATGAACATGGGAAAAAAAAGTTCAGAAATATATGGGATAACATAACATAAAATTCAATATAAAACTAAAACATATTTACATATAAATACATCCCCCACTCTCCATATAAACGGAATATGTGTTATGTACATATGGACTAATAGAAATGGATTTCTACATCCTATGTGCACCCATGTGCACTAGTACACTGTATTCCTATTTGTCTTTATATGCATTGGCTCATCTAGAAATATGAATCTATGGCTTATATATATATATATATATATATATATATATATATATAGAGAGAGAGAGAGGAAGGGAAGGGAGACGATAAATCATAGGGATGTCACGACCCGCACCCGGATATTTGGGCACGAGTGCGTGGGCACGTCCAGCCTACGCCACAGTGTCGGCGGTAGTACGCTGTCTGGGTCATTTTCTGGGATCACTAAATATCTATCTCATCCACAATAATAAACAGGCAAGAATAATCACAGGAATAAGAATGTTAAGATTTCATAATATTTAATCTGTGTCAACCAAATCCACAGTTAATACAAAGCCAGAAGATAAATCGGGGACAAACCCATGTATATGCTGAAAAGGAAAGAATAAGCAGCTACAGCTAACTGATCCACAGAAGTAGCCTCCTGGGGGAAACTGGCTCCTCATGTGTGTTACCTGCTAACTCATAGTGGCCATAATAGGTAGGGGCAAAGTTCTCATCATCGCCTAAAACAACGGATCCAGTCAGGAAAGGAGCAAAGTACACAATGCACAACAAGATTAAACTAAATATTCATGACAATTAAAAAGAACTGACAGGTATCATGTTGAGGATATGTATAAATAAATAGTAACAATAACTAAGAGTTAATTGCTGTAAGACAGGGACATGAGTAAAACAGGAACAAGGTGACAGGAAAATGAATTACAACCAGATAATAGGAACTGTAACCAGACAAGAAACTATGTGTGTGAACTTGTGTATTTAGAATACCTAGTTGGCATGTAGGGGTCTATAAGGTTAAATCGGCCGTCATAGACGGCTATTAAACAGGAATAATCAAGATCCGGCTGATGGACAGTCGTGTACCAACAGCTATTAATCATGGCAAGGGTCAGGGTAAACTACATGCCTTTCAGTATTCTCCCACCCGACATGAAAGCAAGACATGAAATCCAGTATTCAAGACATGAAATCCAGATTCTAACACTACGTATAAACATCCAATGGTACTAGTAGAGCAAGGAATTAATTATCACAATATAAAGAATAAACTTGAAGTGCAGGTACTTGCCTGATGTTTGGATCCAATTATAGTTTGATGTGTCGGGAAAATTTCCAGAAATGAGTCCGGATACTGAAATAAACATTACCATCATGCTCAGAAGATATCAAATAGCTAAAAATGCCTGTCCTTGGGTCCAATTTGGAGACAAGGACAAAAACGGCAGTTTCGGGTCAAAACGGGGTCCGCCGATGGGCCCGCTTTGCACCGAAAAACGTGTCCGGGTCAAAGGTCTCCAAATTCACCAAACTTAGTGTCAACAGGTCAGGAACGCTGATACGAACCCAACGGAACTTCCAGATTTGGATTCCGATGAGCCGAACACAAAATCGCCCGTCGAGCGGGGCCTGTGGGGCCCACGACACGCGATTTCGTCAACGTTCTCAGAATCGAACCAAACTTGACCCACAGGACCAGCGTATCACTACGAGTCCGATGGCGCAAGTTTCGTCTCGATCTGACGAGTGTGCACGAAGTTAGGGTGAATTGCAGAAAAGGCGGATACGGGGCGATGTCCGCGGATACGCGTTGATTTCGGTGTGCACGCACACCCGAATCAGCTTCCACGAAAACTCACACGTCCGTATCGACGATGCGTACATATCTGTGAAGACCGCACGCGACCAAGTCGTCCCGTTTGGCGGGGCGCACTCAGTTCCGGGGTGAAACAGGGTCTGGTTTTTCCAATTTTTGGATCACGGTGTGCGATCACCACAGGACGCGATGCCCCGAAAGGTTTATCCGGACACCGAGAGGGTCATACAGGCTTCCCAACGCAATTTGCGGAATTAAAAACGGAGCTACGAGCAAAAAGTTACACGCACCTGAAGGAGACCCGAAAATCAGGATCAAACCGTGTCCGTGTCGTGTCCGACACGACACGAGAATTGGGGATTTAGGGTTAGGGTTTGGGGGCTTCCGGCGGATCTCAGGCGGAGGGGCGGCCGGCCGGAGGCGCTGGGGGCTAGGGGCGGCGTCGCCGGGGCGAGGCGGAGGCGATGGGAGGCGAGCGGAGCCGGCCGGAGGCTCGCCGGAGCCGGGTCGAGGGCTGCCGCTCGTGTCCGCTGATGCGTGAGTTGGGGACGCCGGAGACGGTGGAGGAGGGAGGTGGAGAAGGCGTGGCGGCTGCGGCGGAGGTCTGGGCGGGGCTGGGGCGAGGCGGCCGATGGTGAGGGTGGCGGTGAGCTCGGCTAGGGTGGTGCGGATCTGGCCGGAGCCGAGGGCTTTATAGAGGAGAGGGGTGCGGGGTCGGCCGGGGATGGCGGCGGGAAGAGAGGATCGACGCCGGGAGGAGCGGGGCGTTGTGGTGGGGCATGGCGCGGGCAGGGCGCCGCGTGGCCGGCCGGGGCGGCGGGAAACGCGGGCAGCCGGTCGTGGGGAGGGGGTGAGGGTGACGGGTCGGGGCGGCGGGTCGGGTCTGGGCAGACCCGACCCGACCCGGAAGGCAACGCGGGCCGGGCCGGTTGGCGGGCCGCAGGTCAGCCCAGTGGGCCGGACTTTTTGGGAATGGGCCGGAAAAACAGAAAAATAATAATAGTAATAATAATAATAATAATAATAAATTAATTAAATAGTTTTTAGGTGATTAAAAATAGGTCCGGGGCCCGATAAATTCCAGAAAAATTGCCCTAAGTCCAGTTTTTCATTTTACACCCAAAAATATTATTTTTATGATATTTTAATATTATTTATTGTCAATTAAAAATTATTTATTAATTTAAAACCATGATTTTAATTACAGAAAATTCCAGAAAATTGTGAAAAATCCCAATTTAAAATTCTTGCAAAATCTGGGGGTTTACAACCTACCCAACTTATAAAATTTCTTCCTCGAAATTTAAAATTAAGCCATAACCTGATAATCCTTCATGTACATAAAGCATGTCAATCGCAATCTCCTTGCGATAATTTAAATCTGAATCATGTCCACTGCAATCACTTCAAGGTTAAGACGACTACTTGTTCTAATCAAAAAATTTAACCTATGGTTATCACTTCTTACTTCCTCAAATTTCCCACAGGCAGATTTTAGATTAAGCCCATATAGCATTTTCAAGATTTGCACATGACCTTGCCTCTAATTATCATAAATTCCTCTAGAAGTGATTCGGGTCCAACAGTATTCCCATTTGCAATTGCATGCTTCAACTCTTTAAATTCCATTCACTTCCTCGCTAATCCAACTAGGTAGTCCAACCATCGAATTTTAATTCTTAATTCAAATTATCAAGTTGAAAACAATTTTAAATGTAGTCCACCCATGTTCAAGTTGAATCATATATCCTCTAATTTCAAATTGACGATTTTACTTTCATTATTCAAAAATTAATCATGTACCTAAGGTATAACTATTGGGTCCTCGATATCAATTCACTAATCCTCTTAGTCACTCCTTTAAATTTTCTAAATTAGAATGGCTTGCTGCTTCCAATCTAACCTTACTCGGTAACAATCCGAAGGATATTCCTCTTGAGTTGACAAATGCATTGCTACCCAACTTAGAGTTTACCCATTCATCACTATAGACTATATACCTTAAGAAAAATATTCCTAAATATGTTTACCTATGTCATTCAATCCTCGAACTTTAACGCCGATCATATCACATATAATATGTCCTCAATTACGAAAGTTTAATCCTCAAGTATGTGATCGGCCTATGTGGCATATCTAGTACTATCTATGTACTAACTTATACCAGGCACGAGATTTCGTCTTTCCGAAATAAGGGAAAACGAATATCAATAATAAAGAGTTCAAGGGTGGGGTGATAGAAAAGAAATATCGGGGTCAAGGCGTTTTAAAGTATTCAGGTGGAAATTGTCAAGCGATTGTGGATTGAATCCTATCTCGGTAATTCCTATTCACATGCTCGTATTAATACAGTTATGTAACCTATATGATATGTTCAGAAATGTCTAGGGCAAGTATACTAGACAACTATATCTCAATCCACGTAAAGTATTAATTCGAAGGGCGAATCAAGCGCACCATGGTTGATCAGACCGTAATACACTGATTCTGAAATGTATCATTGTGGGCCTCCCCAATAATACACTTGCCATGAACAAGCTCGATAAAGAGTAAGCTTGCAAAACTAGGCTATAAAATAGCAGCATAAGTCAAGTACATCAAAATTTGGTGCGCTAGATGATGATGGAAGGAGGTACAAAATCATTTAAACACACAAAACAACCTACAACAAGCTCAGTAACAAAAGATTCTATAATCTCTACAGTTATCAGATATAAAAGCATACCAGGTTGTTAGTAAGTCCAAAATTACTAGGTTGGGGCTGAGGTCACGAACCAATAGGCACGAGCTAAACAATACTAGGAACGGTATCTACAATCACTTACGCGCATTAGCTACTCCAAGGGTCTGCGCGTTCTCCACGGTCATGCTGGTAGAGCATCTCGTGGTGATCTTGTAGGAACCTCGTCGCTTGCTGGTAGATCCCTTACTCTGCATCCAAAAATAAACGATAAAAGGCGCACAGGAATCAAGGCAGGATGCAAGTCAAGGAATCAATTCAATTCCAAAATAGATGTCAAGAACGATTCAAGCAAGTGGATGAGATCCTAAACTTATCCTTATCTTATTGCAGGCCTGTTCGGTCCCGAAGTTGAAACCGAACAATTTAGTCGTAGACCTGCATGGGCCACCACAAAAACGTGTCACGACCCGCACCCGGATATTTGGGCACGAGTGCGTGGGCACGTCCAGCCTACGCCGCAGTGTCGGCGGTAGTACGCTGTCTGGGTCATTTTCTGGGATCACTAAATATCTATCTCATCCACAATAATAAACAGGCAAGAATAATCACAGGAATAAGAATGTTAAGATTTCATAATATTTAATCTGTGTCAACCAAATCCACAGTTAATACAAAGCCAGAAGATAAATCGGGGACAAACCCGAGTATATGCTGAAAAGGAAAGAATAAGCAGCTACAGCTAACTGATCCACAGAAGTAGCCTCCTGGGGGAAACTGGCTCCTCATGTGTGTTACCTGCTAACTCATAGTGGCCATAATAGGTAGGGGCAAAGTTCTCATCATCGCCTAAAACAACGGATCTAGTCAGAAAAGGAGCAAAGTACACAATGCACAACAAGATTAAACTAAATATTCATGACAATTAAAAAGAACTGACAGGTATCATGTTGAGGATATGTATAAATAAATAGTAACAATAACTAAGAGTTAATTGCTGTAAGACAGGGACATGAGTAAAACAGGAACAAGGTGACAGGAAAATGAATTACAACCAGACAATAGGAACTGTAACCAGACAAGAAACTATGTGTGTGAACTTGTGTATTAGAATACCTAGTTGGCATGTAGGGGTCTATAAGGTTAAACCGGCCGTCATAGACGGCTATTAAACAGGAATAATCGAGATCCGGCTGATGGACAGTCGTGTACCAACAGCTATTAATCATGGCAAGGGTCAGGGTAAACTACATGCCTTTCAGTATTCTCCCACCCGACACGAAAGCAAGACATAAAATCCAGTATTCAAGACATGAAATCCAGATTCTAACACTACGTGTAAACATCCAATGGTACTAGTAGAGCAAGAAATTAATTATCACAATATAAAAAATAAACTTGAAGTGCAGGTACTTGCCTGATGTTTGGATCCAATTATAGTTTGGTGTCTCAGAGAAATTTCCAGAAATGAGTCTGGATGCTAAGATAAATATTACCATCATGCTCAGAAGATATCAAATAGCTAGAAACGCCTGTCCTTGGGTCCAATTTGGAGACAAGGACAAAAACGGGAGTTTCTGGTCAAAACGGGATCCGCCGGTGGGCCCGCTTTACACCAAAAAACGTGTCCGGGTCAAAGGTCTCCAAATTTACCAAACTTAGTGTCAACAGGTCAGGAACGCTGATACGAACCCAACGGAACTTCCAGATTTGGATTCCGATGAGCCGAACACAAAATCGCCCGTCGAGCGGGGCCTGTGGGGCCCACGACACGCGATTTCGTCAACGTTCTCAGAATCGAACCAAACTTGACCCACAGGACCTGCGTATCGCTACGAGTCCGATGGCGCAAGTTTTGTCTCGATCTGACGAGTGTGCACGAAGTTAGGGTGAATTACAGAAAAGGCGGATACGGAACGATGTCCGCGGATACGCGTTGATTTCGGTGTGCACGCACACCCGAATCAGCTTCCACGAAAACTCACACGTCCGTATCGACGATGCGTACATATCTGTGAAGACCGCACGCGACCAAGTCATCCCGTTTGGCGGGGCGCACTCAGTTCCGGGGTGAAACAGGGTCTGGTTTTTCCTATTTTTGGATCGCGGTGTGCGATCACCACAGGACGCGATGCCCCGAACGGTTTGTCCGGGCACCGAGAGGGTCATACAGGTTTCCCAACGCAATTTGCGGAATCGAAAATGGAGCTACGAGCAAAAAGTTACACGCACCTGAAGGAGACCCGAAAATCAGGGTCAAACCGTGTCCGTGTCGTGTCCGACACGACACGAGAATTGGGGATTTAGGGTTAGGGTTTGGGGGCTTCCGGCGGATCTCAGGCTGAGGGGCGGCCGGCCGGAGGCGCTGGGGGCTAGGGGCGGCGTCGCCGGGACGAGGCGGAGGCGATGGGAGGCGAGCGGAGCCGGCCGGAGGCTCGCCGGAGCCGGGTCGAGGGCTGCCGCTCGTGTCCGCTGACGCGTGAGTTGGGGAAGCCGGAGACGGTGGAGGAGGGAGGTGGAGAAGGCGTGGCGGCTGCGGCGGAGGTCTGGGCGGGGCTGGGGCGAGGCGGCCGGTGGTGAGGGTGGCGGTGAGCTCGGCTAGGGTGGTGCGGATCTGGCCGGAGCCGAGGGCTTTATAGAGGAGAGGGGTGCGGGGTCGGCCGGGGATGGCGGCGGGAAGAGAGGATCGACGCCGGGAGGAGCGGGGCGTCATGGTGGGGCATGGCGCGGGCAGGGCGCCGCGTGGCCGGTCGGGGCGGCGGGAAACGCGGGCAGCCGGTCGTGGTGAGGGGGTGAGGGTGACGGGTCGGGGCGGCGGCTCGGGTCTGGGCAGACCCGACCCGACCCGGAAGGCAACGCGGACCGGGCCGGTTGGCGGGCCGCAGGTCAACCCAGTGGGCCGGGCTTTTTGGGAATGGGCCGGAAAAACAGAAAAATAATAATAATAATAATAATAATAATAATAATAATAATAATAATAATAATAATAATAATAAATTAATTAAATAGTTTTTAGGTGATTAAAAATAGGTCCAGGGCCCGATAAATTCCAGAAAAATTGTCCTAAGTCCAGTTTTTCATTTTACACCCAAAAATATTATTTTCATAATATTTTAATATTATTTATTGCCAATTAAAAATCATTTATTAATTTAAAACCATGATTTTAATTACAGAAAATTCCCAGAAAATTCCAGAAAATTGTGAAAAATCCCAATTTAAAATTCTTGCAAAATCTGGGGGTTTACAAGGGAACATTAAAAAACATGAGTTGTTGTTAAGAACACGAAAAAAAAATTCAAAAATATATGGGATAACATAACATAAAACCCAATAAAAAAACTAAAACATATTTACATAGAAATAAATACCCCCCCTCCCCCTCCCCCTCCCCCATGTTTTATGGATATTATTGGGACCTTATTTTGAAAATAATTACACGGACCACCTCTCTACTTTATGTTTTATTTTTGAAATAAGAGTGTTTATTGTTATAACTCTTTATAGAAAATACAAAATATATAGGTAGTCCGTATAATTAGTTTCAAAATAATGGTAGTTATTGTATTAGGTATAAAACATAGGGTAGTTACTGTAAAATTTCCTATTTACAGATATCAAATGCCAAGTTTATAAGTTAATTTTTATTAATTAATTTATCAATCTCTACTATTATAATGTGATAAACTGCTCAAAAATGAGCCCTCCAAATCGTATGTATATTCTCCATTAAAAATTAAAAATTAAAAATTAAAAATTAAAAATTAAAAATCTTTCTAACCACGTTTGTACCTCCTCACTTAGGTAAAAATAAAATTATAATTATAAATTCGTCTAACTACCTTAGCATATAAAAAAATTCTTATATTCAACATTCAAATTATATTTAAACTAAGTATATGGTATTATCTAACTAAATTTATATTCAAAATTCTAAAAACATATCTATAACAAATTATAATAAAAATATATTCAGATCATATTTAAAATATTTTCATATAATTTAAATTTTTATCTACTTTTTCAATAATATTACAGATTTTATTGTACGTAAAATTGACTAGTTTTGCATAAAACAATGCTTAATAAAATATCATTATTTGTATACACTTAAAAATCGTTTAGAGTGTGTTTGATTGCAAGGTGAAAAATATGTAAAAAAATTAAACTAATTTTACGGAATTATTTTTCTAGAAAACAAACTTCATATAATTTTAAAATTTTATCATGAAAATTTAATTTGTTATTTGATTGTCATTATTTTTCTATGGGTTGGATAAGTTTCATTTTCCACCATTTTGGAAAAAAAAATATAAAAATTTACAGTTTTTTGAAAAATAATTCTATGAAAAAATATAAGCTGTCAAACACTACAATTAGTAAAAAATTTGTGATAAATATTTTTCATGAAAAATAAAAGTCCAATGAAACACAGCCTTAAATTATGGTGGAAGAAAAAAAAAATATTTTAAAGAAAATTATACTTCAACGTCAAATATAAAATTCCAAAACCGATTTAAATTGTACTAGAAGGAGATAAAAATTTTGACTAAGATCGGATTTCAAACTTTCCAAGAAGCCGAAACGTGGTACATGAAAAACCGAGAAAAATGCCTATAGGGTTAGTTTTTGATTGACTAAAAGCAATCTCGAAATTTTTCTTGGGCTATAAATTTATTGGGCTTCAAATCTTTCTTGGGCTGTTTGCTTTGTTGTATATGGGACTGCAAATAAGCTCAACTTATTGGGCTTCAAATCTTTCTTGGGCTGTTTGCTTTGTTGTATATGGGACTGCAACAACATTCTTTGTAACATTTATATCGACGCCTTTGTTTGCTTTCTTATAAATAGAATCTTTAGGACAACAAAAGCTGCAATATATACATCAATTTACGTAGCTTTTGTTGTAGCTATTTTGAATATAAATTTGTTTACAGAGATTTTCAATTCAGAATTTTTTTTTTATAAAACATTATAGTTTGAGTATATTACATACAGAGAAAATAGTTTTCAAATTTTTCTAAAAGAGAACCCAAACATCTTTGCTAAGCGTTTGACATTTTTTTTTTAAAATACCACTTCTAGACATTCTTACTGAGGACGTCTTTAACTTCTTCTTTTTCTTTTTCAAAGAAAAAAGTCGGATATAAAAACGAAAATAAAAAAAATTTAATAAAAATGGTAAACTCTCTTATCAAGGGAGTTTGGGGCTTTGAAAAAAGTCCTTAGCAAGGGCTTTTTTTCTTTTTTTTTTCTTTTTTTAGTCAAAAAAATAAAAAAAATCAGACATTTATCCCATTTATTTTCTTCTTTACTTTTTTAAGCTTTTCAAAAAAAAAAATTAATAAAAAAAATCAAACGCCTTTACTAAGAGCGTATAGAGTTTGAGATATTTGTAAATAAGCCAAATGTCCTTAGTAAGGACGTTTGAATTCTCTTTTGCCAATTTTTACAAACTATTCTTTCTACAGACAATATAAACAAATTATAATGCTCTACAGAAATTTTTTTGTTTTCAATTACATACAACCAAATAGCTACAGTAGAACAATCACAATAGGTAACCAAGAGAGGAAGAGAAAAATAAAATAATGATGACAAAAAGAGAAGTGATGTAACCATGAGTAGGGATGACAACGCACTACCAAAATATGTCTAATTTGCGACGTTTTTAGCGACTTTTAGTTCTGACGTCGCTACCTACCGTACGGGGCAGATAGGGACCGAAAATCATATTCCACATTTCTACCTCCGAGTAGTGTTTGATTTTTCATATCGGTTCAATTTTTTATCCATCCCTGTTAAACAATGCACTCCTCGTCTCCGTCCCGTTAACACTTTCGAGGTCGGATTTTTTCGTCCCCGTCTTCCGCCACGATAACAACTTTTTCTGTACATTATTGTTATGAACGAAAACGCGAAAATAGTTTTCCAAACCAGAGAGTACCTACGAGAGAACCGAGCAAAAAATACACAAACCAAAAACACCAAACACAAATCACATACACGAAGATTTTTGACGTAGAAAATCTAAATGGAAAAAATCACGGGACGATCAGAGTCCAACCCAGAAAAGCCTCCACTAATGGAATAAAAAATACACCGACTCCTTACAAAATTTCCATCGATCCAAACGGATCACCACAACTATTTGGAATAGAAAATAGATCACAAACAAACGAAGAACGAAAATGATGAGAAAAGAATTACCCGAAACCGATCTACTCTTTGAAATAGCCTTCAATGTCTTCCTCCATTCTTCCAATATTGTAAAAGCATTCTTGTCTCTTTTTGCAATATTTTTGAGATATGAGATATGTTTTAGGGTTCGATACCTAATATATATTGCCTCAAACCCACAACTTGTATTCCTATTATATATAGGAATACTCAATTCAAATCTAAATACATTGACATATTCCTATTATATGTAGGAATATCCAATCCGAATCTAAATCCATTGATATATTCCTATTATATATAGGAATACCCAATCCTAATATATTTAGGTATTCCTATTATATGTAGGAATACTCAATCCAACTCCGAGGTATTTTTCACATAGGTTGGGAACCCCATCTACGCCAACAAATCTCCTCATTCACAACTATGTGGAGGGGGTCGTCATCCCGACGATCCGCCTAAAGTACTCAAATTTTTCCCATGGAAGAATTTTTGTCAATATGTCTGCTCCATTGTCATCTGTATGAACATTCTCAAGCTTCGCTTGCTTCTTTTCAACCACATCTCGTATCCAATGATACCGGGTATCAAAGTGCTTGGACCGGCTATGAAATATCTGGTTATTCACAAGGTGAATTGTACTCTGGCTATCGCAAAGCAAAGGGTACTGCTCTAGCTTTAGCCCCATTTCCTGCAGCAGCTTCTTCATCCACAGCAACTCCTTGCAAGCCTCCGTCGCCGTAATGTACTCTGCCTTTGTCGTCGACAAGGTAATATACTTCTACAAACGTGACTGCCACGATACCATTCCACGAGCAAACATTATCACATAGTCCGAAGTCGATCATCTCGTGTCTACATCTTCAGCCATATCAGCATCAGTATACCCAACCAACTTTGACTCGTCACTACCAAACGAAGGTCTCCAATCGGCAGTGCCCTGAAGGTATCGTAGAATCCACTTGACCGCACTCCATTGTATCCTTCTAGGAATGAAACTATACCTGCTAATTATGCCAACTGCATGAGCTATGTCTGGCCTCGTACACACCATAGCATACATGAGACTCCCCACAGCTGAGGCATATGGAACCCGCTCCATATCTTGCTTCTCGTCCTCGGTAGATGGACACTGCTCCTCAGTGAACTTAAAGTGAGCCGCAAGGGGGTTACTCACTTTCTTCGACTCGTTCATCCCGAAACGCTGAAGTATCCGATAAATTTACTTTTTTTGGGACAAGTGTAGCAGCTTGGACTCTCTCTCTCTCTCTCTCTCTCTCTCTCTCTCTCTCTCTCTCTCGGCTGATCTTTATCCCAAGAATAGTCTTCACTGCGTCCAAATCCTTCATAGAGAAGGTCCTGCCCAGTTGGCTCTTCAACTCCGCTATCCTAGTGGCATTCCGATCCACCAGTAGCATATCATCAACATAGAGCAGTAAAATGATGAAATCACCCTCGACAAATTATCTCACAGATACATAGTGGTCCGACGCCATCCGTACACAACCATGCTCCCCCAAAAATGACTCAAACTTCCTATACCACAGTCTCGGAGCCTGTTTTAGATCATACAAGCTCTTCCTCAACCGGCAAACCAAGTGTGACTTGCCCTTCCCACAGAATTTCTCTGGCTGCTCCATGTACAACTTTTCATCAAGATCACCGTGGAGGAATGCTGTATTCACATCCATCTGCTCGACCTCCAAGTCAAAACTGGCTACCAATGCTAGCACCACCCGAATAGATGACTGCTTGATGACTGGTAAAAAAATCTAATCATAATCTATGTCCTTCCGCTGACCATAGACTTTAACTACCAGCCTCGCTTTGTATCGAGGACAAGTAGCATCATCTTTCTGATTCACTCTGAATACCCATCGATTTTTTAAATCCTTCTAGCCCTTTGGCAACCGTATCAGCTCATAAGTAGAATTGGCATATAAGAAACTCATCTCCTCCTGCATAGCCTCTATCTACTCATGTATGTGTTCGCCTTTCATAGCCTCTATAAAATATTCGGGCTCTCTCCCGTCAGTTAGTAGCACAAACTCACTCGATTATTATCTCGTAGATGGTCGACGCTCTCTATCGCTCCTCCTCAATGGAGCCACTGCTGATGGCTGTATATCAACAGCCTCCTCCCCTTCAGGAACTACCTCCTCGGCATGCTCATCCTCCTGGGGGTCACCCTGACCACCATCAGCAGGCTATTGATCAGGGTTAAGTATAACTCCATATACTAGCTCTCCCATAACTAGATCCTTTGTGATATCCTCTGGAAACTGCTCGAAGCGAAATGACTCTAACTCAGGCAATTTCTCAACCTCAGAAGGTATCTCAGAATCCTGAGTGTTGGTCATGGTCTGATATCAACGAAAACCACATCCCTGCTTCTGTAGATCTTTCTTCCCACTAGATCGTAGAGTCTATAGCCAAACTTATTCCGCCCGTAGCCGACGAAGACGCATTGCCTCGTCTTCGGCTAAAGTTTGGCTCTTTCGTCCTTCGGTACATGCACGAAGGCCTTACAACCAAGCACTCACAAGTGATTGTATGACGATTTTTTGTCGTACCATACTTTGTCAGGCACATCATCCTGCAAATGAACACTAGAAGATAAATTAATAACATAAGCAATTGTGTAAAGTGCCTCACCCCAATAGTTGTCCGACAAGTTTGCTTCTGGCAGCAAATATTATACCCTCTCCATCAGCGTCATGTTCATTCGCTCAGCTACACCATTGAGATAAGGTATCTTCGATGGAGTTTTCTGATGTCGTATCCCTTGCTCTCTGCAATAAGCATCAAATGGACCAATGTACTAGCCGTCATTGTCGGACCGAATACATAGTAGCTTCTTGCCCGTCTCCCTTTCAACAGATGCCTGAAACTCTTTGAAAGTGGACAACACATGATCCATTGTCTTTATGGAATAGACCCAAACCTTCCTGGAACAACCATCAATAAAAATCACAAAATAAGAAGCACCACCAATGGACTTTACCTTCATAGGACCGCAGACATCCGAGTGAATCAACTCGAGCAACGCTGGCTTCCTTGAACTTGGATGACTTTGGAAAGACATTATATTTTATTTTCCCGCCAAACAGTGCATAAATCTCTCCAATTTTGTAGACTTTAGTCCTGAAATTATCTTTCTGTTCATCAAGTAGCGCATCCCCTTCTCGCTGATATGGCTGAGTCGCATGTGCCATAACTCAGTAGACGCATCCATAACTGCATTCACCTCATGTGCCCTATGTGCGTTCTCTTCCATATAATAGAGTCCAGACTTCTTGCTTCCCCTGGCAATCACTATCGAACCTCTGGAAAGCTTCCACTGACCGTTCCTGAAGAGGTTGAAGAAACCCTCTTCATCCAACCTTCCAACCGATACCAGGTTAAAACAGATATCAAGGACATGACAAACATCTTTGAGAACAAGAACTGCTCACGTCTTTGTCCTTAAATGCACATCTCCAATAGCAACAACTTTCAATACATCTCCGTTGCCCATCTTCAATACTCCACAGTTACCTGTTGTGTAAGTAGCAAATAGTGCCCTATTGTGAGATACGTGCGCTGAAGCACCTGAGTCCACCAGCCAAGAGTTGTCATCGCAAGTGAGGTTCATAACTAGCACATTGCCTACAATGATCACGTCGCCTCCATGTGCTGAAGTCGCCACTGTAGTGTTCTCATTTTGCTTTCCCTTGTCACCATTCTTCTCCCTCTTTCAAGTTAAATTGTTCCGCTTGACGTGGCCCTTCTTGCCACAATGGAAACACTCCGAGTCCTCATACCGACCCTTAGACTTGCCCCTATTCTTGTCTCTGTGTCACGTCCCAGTCCCAAAATACCGAGGGACCAGACACATGGCAATGGCCAGCAGCACACACCGATGGACAAACCCAATTTAATGGATCCATTAGGGTGTACTTAAGCTGTAATACAACAATAAGGGTCTATGGTACTAATCTTTTAAACCCCCTGATTTTTTCAAAATTTTAAAACTTGGAATTTTCACAATTTTCTGGAATTTTCTGGGAATTTTCTGTAATTTAAAAACTAGGTTTTAATTATTCAATAATTTTTAATCGATATTAAATAGTATTAAAATATTATAAAAATAATGTTTTTGGATGTAAAATGAAAAACTGGACTTAGGGTAATTTTCTGGGATTTTATTGGGCCTCGGACCTATTTTTAAAAGCCTAAAAACTATTTTTCTAAATTAATTAATTAATTACTGATTATTATAATTATTATTTTTTATTATTATTATTTTTTTAGTTTGGGCCGAGCCCATTAGTGCTAGCCCGGCCCAGCCTCCAACCCCTAGCGGGTCGGGCGGGTCCGCTCACCCGGAGCCCGCCGCCCGACCCGACCCGCTCCATCACCCCTGTCACCCGACCCCATCTTCCCCGAGACCTCCGCCGGCGCCGGAAAACGCGCGGCCACGTTCGCCTCCCCTCCGCGAGAGCCGCCCACCCCTACCGACTTCCCCGGCCACGACAGCCCAGCCCCGACCCTATAAAAACCCCCTCGCCTCCTCCTCCGCCCTCACTCCCCTAACGCCCAACCACCGAGCCCTAACCCTACCCCACTCCGGCGAGCCCCCTCCGGCGACCCGAGACCCCCATCCTCCTCCCCGTCGTGACCTCCAGCGCCCCAGCCCCTCTTCCTCGCCGACCGGAGCCGCCCAGAACCCCCTCCTCCTCCTCTCTCTCTCCCCGCGGCTGCCGATCTCCGCCTCCCCCAGCCGCTCGACGCCGCTCGACGCCGCCGGGACCTCGCCGAGGGCCGCAGCCACCGCCCTGAGTCACCTCGACCGTCGGCCAGTCCCCCAGAGCCCCGGACACGCGGACACAGCTCCGACACAGGATTCGGACACGATCTCGCGTGTCGGACACAGTTCAAAACCCCGGTTTTTCGGGTCCCTTCAGGTGCTCATAACTTCCTGCTCGTAACCCCGATTTTGATTCCGTAAATTTCTACGCGAAGCCTGTATGACCCTCTCGGTGCCCGGATAAACTGTTCGGGGCATCGCGTGGTGATCGCACACCGCGATCCAAAAACAGGAAAAACCAGACCATGTTTTACCCCGGAATTGAGTACGCCCCGCCAAACGGGACGGCTTGGTCGCGCACGGTCTTCACAGATACGTGCGCCTCGTCGATACGGACGTGTGAGATTTCGCGGAAGTCGATTTGGGTGTGCGTGCACACCGGAATCAACGTGTATCCGCGGACATCGCCCCGTATCCGTACTTTCTGGAACGCGCCCTAACTTTGTGTACACACGTCAGATCGAGACGAAACTTGCGCCATCGGACTCGTAGCGATACGCTGGTCCTGTGGGTCAAGTTTGGTTCGATTCTGAGAACGTTGACGAAATCGCGTGTCGTAGGCCCCACAGGCCCCGCTCGACGGGCGATTTCGTGATCGGCTCATCGGAATTCAATTCTGAAAGTTCCGTTGGGTTCGTATCATCGTTCCTGACCTGTTGACACTAAGTTTGGTGAATTTGGAGACCTTTGACCCTGACGCATTTTTTGGTGCAAAGCGGGCCCACCGGTGGACCCCGTTTTGGCCCGAAACTGCCGTTTCTGCCCTTGTCTTCAAATTGGACCCAAGGACAGGCGTTTCTAGCTGATTGATATTTTCTGGATCTGATGGTGATGTTTGTTTCAGCAACCGGAGTACCGCCTGTAATTCCCGCCGAAGTCAGAACTGCGAACCGAGCCGGAACCACAGGCAAGTGTACCTTGCCAAAACTTGCAGCTCTGCTACCTATTTCCTGGACTTGGTTATACATCAGTGGGCAAGTAAAGCTTGCCAATTCTCAGATATTTTTGGTTATAGTATTTACTTGATTTCTTGTAGATGCCTAAGTAAACTTGTTTAACTGCTCAACCCAGGACACCTGACACTCTTCATGTGATGGAATTGCCTGAGATATACCTGGTGATTCCATATAGGTTACATTTTTCATGTCATTACAGTTTACATTCTTAGAATCTAGCCTGACTCATTGCATTAGTTCAAGCTTGCGTGACTTATACCTGATATATTCTGGAACTGTGACGTGAGATTACATGGGGTGGGGAGAGTATTACCATATCAAGGCTGATTATAATGTAAATAATGTTATCTGGAGGTGTCATAGTCTCTGATACAGAGCTTTGGCACAAGTTCTGGCTCTTCGAGAAAATACTGCTATGGTTTCTTCGACACTGATCCTGTAGTAGTCTCAGCCTGAGTATGACTAAAACTCTCACTTGCATATCACTAGCTGGTTTATATATTTACCCTGCTGTTTATCTTGTTGCTGCACTGCATATGTTTTGGCTTGTATTTTCTGTACCTTGTTATGTCCCCTGAGGACCTGGAATGGACTATGTCCCCAGGTATAGCCGAGGAGAACTACCCCGAGGTGTACGGTACAGGAGCACTCCTTGGAGCAGAACCCGGAACTGAGGACGAGATAGTGGCCGAAGACTTCACCTGAGCACCGGCTTCAGCTACACAGTATTTCCTTTTCAGTATTTTATTTCTAGTCTATGTTTCCTTAATTGTAACAGAATAATTCTCGGATTTGTTTCCCGAGATAACCTTATTTAATATTGCTTATTTACTTCCATTGCATTAATTCTGGCAATTAATCTGTGTTTGTTCTGTGGATGAGATTAGAAATACCTGAGACTTGTAACATATTACTGATAGACTACAGCTGAAGCATGCCCTGATGGATCAATTAAATTGGGTTATCCATCGGTGCGTGCTGCTGGCCATTGCTCACGTGCTCAGTCCCTCGTCATTTTGGGACTGGGGCGTGACATGGTTTTTGTGGTGGCCCATGCAGGTCAACGACTAAATTGTTGGTTTCAATTTATGGACCGAACAGGCCTGCAATAAGATAGGATAAGATTTTAGGATCTCATCCACTTGCTTGAATCGTCTTTGATATCTGTATCGTATTCGAACTAATTTTGAACTTGCATCTTGCCTTGATTTCTGTGCGCCTCTTATTGGTTATTTTGGATACAGGGAAATGGACCCACAAGAATGCAACGAGACTTCCGTCAGAACGCCACAAGCTACAGGTGTCACCTACGACGACGACGTGACACCAGTCGGAGGAATCCCCATAACTCAACAGAGCCAGCCGGCAGGTCAACCTACCTCCCGATTCCGGCGCGATGACATCCCACCTCCGCCGTAGTTCTTTCCACCAATGCCCGTGTTCCCACCAGGACAGCCAATCGACGGGCAACAAATATTTCAGATGATCTACGCGATAATGCAAGCACAGCAACAAGTCCAACACGAGGCTCAGTGTCGTGAAGCTAATTTCTTGAGGGACAGCATTGTGACTGCACTAGAGCAGGCCAACCTACCAGCTCGACGGCCAACTACAGGCTCAATCACTGACTTCCGCCAACTGAAGCCCCGCATTTTTTCTGGAAAAGAGGAGCCCACAGAAGTTCACGAGTGGCTCACCAACATTCGGCATCAACTTGAAGCAGCTGAACTTCCACGGGAACGCTGGATGACTGCCGTCCGAATGCAATTGACGGATAATGCCCATCACTGGTGGCTATCCGAGGAGATGCGACTCGGACCAGACCGAGTCACTTGGGAGGAGTTCTCCAGACTCTTCCAGGAGATGTACATTTCTGCCATTGCTCGATCAGAACTGCGGGACAAATTCAATCGCCTCACTCAGGACTCCATGACGGTGGAAGAGTACAACGCAGAATTCATTCGTCTGAGCCGCTTCGCCCCCACCCTGATCCCGACTGAGGAAGAGAAGGCCGAGAAATTCTTCGACAGACTGAACATTGAGCTGCAGAAACTAATTGGGTCCGTCGCACCAACATCATACTCGGACGTCCTTGCTGCGGCTCGACGCATAGAGCGCGTCACCAAGAGAGAGACCAGAATGAAGCGGTCGTCCCCATCCGCACCAACCAAAGCAGCACAAGAAGAATCTGCAAAGAGACCGCACCAACAGCAGAAAGCATCTACACCCCCAGTGGTAGTCCTCCTTACTTGTCATTACTGTGGCAAAGCAGGCCATATCGCCAAGGAATGCCGACGCAGACTAGGATTGTGTTTGGCATGCGGATCCCGTCAGCATTCGGTAAGGGATTGCACTCAACATGGAGAATGAACACCAATGGCGAACCAGCAAACTCCACCAGCACCTCGAGCAGCACCCTACCAGCAAGCTCAGCAGCAGCAGAGGAATCTACCTCAAGGACGAGAGCAGGCTTACGCGATGGCTGTGCAGGAAGCCGATGCGAGTAAGTGATTTATAGTTTTCTATTTCCAGTCTTGTGTAGCTCGTGCCTATTGGTTCGTGACCTCAGCCCCAACCTAGTAATTTGCAACTTGTTAATAACAACCTGGTTTTCATAAAAGTTGTAGACTTTTGCTTTAACTAGATTTTTCTGGAAAGTGTAAACTTTCAATTTTTAGGGAAACGGTACTTCCCTAAGTATCTTGTGATGTATTTTCAAACGATGTTGCAACCGCGTCATCTCCGTTGACCGGTTATTCTTTGATTGCGAGGACGCAATCCTCTTAAGGGGGGTAGATTGTAAACTCCCTGATTTTTTCAAAATTTTAAAACTTAGAATTTTCACAATTTTCTGGAATTTTCTGGGAATTTTCTGTAATTTAAAAACTGGGTTTTAATTATTCAATAATTTTTAATTGATATTAAACAGTATTAAAATATTATAAAAATAATATTTTTGGATGTAAAATGAAAAACTGGACTTAGAATAATTTTCTGGGATTTTATTGGGCCTCGGACCTATTTTTAAAAGCCTAAAAACTATTTTCCTAAATTAATTAATTAATTACTGATTATTATAATTATTATTATTTTCTTTTATTTTTTTTTTAGTTTGGGCCCAGCCCAATGGGCCGAGCCCATTAGTGCTAGCCCGGCCCAGCCTCCAACCCCTAGCGGGTCGGGCGGGTCCGCTCACCCGGAGCCCGCCGCCCGACCCGACCCGCTCCATCACCCCTGTCACCCGACCCCATCTTCCCCGAGACCTCCGCCGGCGCCGGAAAACGCGCGGCCACGTTCGCCAACCCTCCGCGAGAGCCGCCCACCCCTACCGACTTCCCCGGCCACGACAGCCCAGCCCCGACCCTATAAAAACCTCCTCGCCTCCTCCTCCGCCCTCACTCCCCTAACGCCCAACCACCGAGCCCTAACCCTACCCCACTCCGGCGAGCCCCCTCCGGTGACCCGAGACCCCCATCCTCCTCCCCGCTGTGACCTCCAGCGCCCCAGCCCCTCTTCCTCGCCGACCGGAGCCGCCCAGAACCCCCTCCTCCTCCTCTCTCTCTCCCCGCGGCTGCCGATCTCCGCCTCCCCCAGCCGCTCGACGCCGCCGGGACCTCGCCGAGGGCCGCAGCCACCGCCCCGAGTCGCCTCGACCGTCGGCCAGTCCCCCAGAGCCCCGGACACGCGGACACAGCTCCGACACAGGATTCGGACACGAACTCGCGTGTCGGACACAGTTCAAAACCCCGGTTTCTTGGGTCCCTTCAGGTGCTCATAACTTCCTGCTCGTAACCCCGATTTCGATTCCGTAAATTTCTACGCGAAGCCTGTATGACCCTCTAGGTGCCCGGACAAACTGTTCGGGGCATCGCGTGGTGATCGCACACCGCGATCCAAAAACAGAAAAAACCAGACCCTGTTTCACCCCGGAACTGAGTACGCCCCGCCAAACGGGACGACTTGGTCGCGCACGGTCTTCACAGATACGTGCGCCTCGTCAATATGGACGTGTGAGATTTCGCGGAAGTCGATTTGGGTGTGCGTGCACACCGGAATCAACGCGTATCCGCGGACATCGCCCCGTATCCGTACTTTCTGGAACGTACCCTAACTTTGTGTACACACGTCGGATCGAGACGAAACTTGCGCCATCGGACTCGTAGCGATACGTTGGTCCTGTGGGTCAAGTTTGGTTCAATTCTGAGAACGTTGACGAAATCGCGTGTCGTGGGCCCCACAGGCCCCGCTCAACGGGCGATTTCGTGATCGGCTCATCGGAATTCAATTCTGAAAGTTCCGTTGGGTTCGTATCATCGTTCCTGACTTGTTGACACTAAGTTTGGTGAATTTGGAGACCTTTGACCCTGACGCATTTTTCGGTGCAAAGCGGGCCCACCGGTGGACCCCGTTTTGGCCCGAAACTGTCGTTTCTGCCCTTGTCTCCAAATTGGACGCAAGGACAGGCATTTCTAGCTGATTGATATTTTTTGGATCTGATGGTGATGTTTGTTTCAGCAACCGAAGTACCGCCTGCAATTCCCGCCGAAGTCAGAACTGCGAACCGAGCCGGAACCACAGGCAAGTGTACCTTGCCAAAACTTGCAGCTCTGCTACCTATTTCCTGGACTTGGTTATACATCAGTGGGCAAGTAAAGCTTGCCAATTCTCAGATATTTCTGGTTATAGTATTTACTTGATTTCTTGTAGATGCCTAAGTAAACTTGTTTAACTGCTCAACCCAGGACACCTGACACTCTTCATGTGATGGAATTGCCTGAGATATACCTGGTGATTCCATATAGGTTACATTTTTCATGTCATTACAGTTTACATGCTTAGATTCTAGCCTGACTCATTGCATTAGTTCAAGCTTGCGTGACTTGTACCTGATATATTCTGGAACTGTGACGTGAGATTACATGGGGTGGAGAGAGTATTACCATATCAAGGCTGATTATAATGTAAATAATGTTATCTGGAGGTGTCATAGTCTCTGATACAGAGCTTTGGCACAAGTTCTGGTTCTTCGAGAAAATACTGCTATGGTTTCTTCGACACTGATCCTGTAGTAGTCTCAGCCTGAGTATGACTAAAACTCTCACTTGCATATCACTAGCTGGTTTATATATTTACCCTGCTGTTTATCTTGTTGCTGCACTGCATATGTTTTGGCTTGTATTTTCTGTACCTTGTTATGTCCCCTGAGGACCTGGAATGGACTATGTCCCCAGGTATAGCCGAGGAGAACTACCCCGAGGTGTACGGTACAGGAGCACTCCTTGGAGCAGAACCCGGAACTGAGGACGAGATAGTGGCCGAAGACTTCACCTGAGCACCGGCTTCAGCTACACAGTATTTCCTTTTCAGTATTTTATTTCCAGTCTATGTTTCCTTAATTGTAACAGAATAATTCTCGGATTTGTTTTCCGAGATAACCTTATTTAATATTGCTTATTTACTTCCATTGCATTAATTCTGGCAATTAATCTGTGTTTGTTCTGTGGATGAGATTAGAAATACCTGAGACTTGTAACATATTACTGATAGACTACAGCTGAAGCATGCCCTGATGGATCAATTAAATTGGGTTATCCATCGGTGCGTGCTGCTGGCCATTGCTCACGTGCTCAGTCCCTCGTCATTTTGGGACTGGGGCGTGACAAATCTCATCCACAGAAATAAATATAATCAATATGAAATATAAAGCAACATCAAGTCTCAATAAAACATATCTCGAGAACAACCCGATAATAAGTCTGATACAACAGTCAATAGACAAGAAATAAAGAGTATAACAATAGCAAAGACTGAGTATAGATAAAGCAGATACTCAGGAGAAATCATCAGCGATCACCTCGTCCTCGGCTTCTGATACTACTCCAATGACTGCTCCTGTCCCGTACACCTCGGGTAGATCTCCTCTGCTAAACCTGGGAACATAATCCGGATTCCAAGTCTTCAGGGCATATAGAAAGGTACAAGAATAACTCAAGCCAAATAAGTGTAGTATATAAAATGAATCAATAGGACAAACTATATAACCAGCTAAGTGATATGCAATATGAGAGCATCACTAGAACTCAGGCTGAGACTACTACAAGCTCTGTGTCGGGGAGCCGGTAGCAGTGATATCATGTCGAAGCCTAGCTCGGCGTGGCTACGGTACCGTAATAATATAATCAACCTATAGTCTGTGTATCTCTCCCCACCCAATGAAATCACACGTCTCATGTCCACGACGTCTCATGTCCATGTCACGCAAGATCATATCTAATACATCAAGTCATATGATAGCTATGGATATATATAAAGTCTATGTCACGAATCCTGTAGCCTATACAGAATCACCATGAATAACTCAGGAAGATTATGTCTCATGAATAGTGTTAGGTGTCCTGTGGTATGACGTACTTGATAATGCAAGCACGAAAATGTATAGGGTCACGATATCAACCTCTAGTGACGTTACACAACTCCGCGTACGGTATTGACATCCGAATCTTATTCGGATGCTAAGCAACGTCACACGGTCCTAGGTTGAACAGATATAGCACATAAATAAATCAAGAAAATAATATGAAGCAGGTACTGCAAGATTGGCAAGATACACTTGCCTGGAATTTGGTTTCCAACTGCTGCTCTGGTATCAGCTGAATCTGCAGTACTCCTCCGATTGCTGAAATAATTATTACCATCATGTTCATAAGATATCAAACAGCTAGAATTGCCTGTCCATAAGTCCAATTTGGACACAGGGACAAAATTGACAATTTCTGGTCAAAGCGGGGTCCACATGTGACCCACTTCGTACCAAAAAATGTGCCAGAGATAAAGTTCTCCAAATTCGTCAAACTTAGTGTCTACAAGTCCAGAATGACAATACAAATCCAACAGAATGTCCAAAACTGGATTCCGATGAGCCGATCACAAAATCGTCCGTCAAGTGGAGCTGTAGGGCCCACGATACGGGATTTTGTTAACTTTCTCAGAATCGAACCAAACTTGGGTCACAGGACCAGCGTATTTCTATGAGTCCGATGGTGCAAGTTTTGTTTCAAAACGATAAGCACACACGAAGTTACAACGAGTTTCAGAACAGGGCCGATACGAGATGTTGTCGACGGATACGCGTTGATTCCGGTGTGCACGCACATTCAAATTAACTTTCGTAAAATCCTATATGTCCGTATTGACGACACGCACCTTTCGGTAAAGTTCGCACACGACCAAGTCACCTCGTTTAGCGGGACGCACCCAGTTCCGGGAAAATCAGGATTTTAAAATAATCAATATTTTGGTCATTTTTACCCTCGAATAACATGCAAATTACAGCTCAAAAAAATAAACTAAAAATAGGATTTAAAACTTGGTTAGGTGGTCTAAATAACTGTTCAGGTAGATCTTAGAAATAATTAACAGGTTGTGCGTAAAATGGTCGTGAACTTGAGAGTTCGGAACAAATTCTGAATTTTTAGAAATTGGGATTTATTTTTCTGTTTTTGCGTCACAGTTTACGACCGACACAGGACGCGATATCCCAAACTATTTGTACGGGTTTCGAGGGGGTCACGCAGTCTACACGTAGGATTTGACAGAACGAAATACGGATCTCCGGACAGGGAGTTACGAGCACGGGAAGACGGTTACCTCAATGTTGGCGACAGGATGACGCGGCAAGGCACTACCGGGGGTTGCTGCTCGTCGGCGGCGGAGCTGTGACTGCTGGGAAGTTGTCACCGGTGGTAGTGGTGGAGCTGGTAGTGGCGGATCGTCAACCTTCTGCTCATCGGTGCTGGGGAAGCTCGGAGTGACAGTGGAGGGGCGGCGGTGGTTCATAGGTGATGGGGGCGGCCGTGGGGGTGAGGAAGATGGTGTCAGGGGGGTTTGTCGGTGGAAGACGGTGGCTAGATCGGTGGAGGGTGATGGCAGTGGCCGGTGGAGCTCTGGGCGGAGGCAGGGCTCTGGGCGGCCGGAGGATGATGGCTGTGGTGGTGGATCGATGGGCTGTAGTGGTGGTGGTTGTGGGGAGATGGCTGGGTTCGGGGGGGGTTCTTATAGGCGAAGGGAGTGGGAGAGGCGGAGCGGCCGTTGGCGGGGGAGGCGTAACCACCGACGGAGGGGAGTAACGGCGGCGGAGGAGGCGGTCGATTGTGGGTTTTTTTCTCTCCATTTATTGTAGCAGTAAATAGCGGGTCGGGTTAGCGGGTTTTGGGTAGGGTCCGAATCTGACCCGATCCATTAAGGTTTGGGTCGGGTACGGGTTAGCGGGTACGGGTCGGGTTTAAGTCCGACCCGTTAGGGTTGGTTTAGTGGGTTCGGTTCAGGTTTGTTTGGTTTGTTTTGGTTTATATAAAACTTGTGTTTTGGCCATCTAAAAATAGTTTTTAGGTCCAATAAATTTCAAAAAAATTACAGTATATTTAATATTTTATTTTACACTCAAAAATATTATTTTTATAATATTTTAGTATTTAATAAAATTACAAAATTATTTTAATACTAGAAATTATTTATTTTAATTAGTTAAAAATCACAGAAAATTCCCGAAAATTTATTTTTAAAATTTTGAAAAATCGGGGGGTTTACATTCTGCCACCAGATGGACCATACTCTTGATCCTCCTGCGGCTATCTGAAACCAGTGCCTCTGAGTGGGATGTGGATGAAGTGCCCTAAGAACATCTCCGCATCTCTTCATTCAGTACTCCGCTCTTGGAAAACTCTAGACTAACCACGCCTTTCGGAGCAGAAGCGATCATAGACACTCGTACGGTTTTCCATGAGCCTGGCATTGTACATAGCAACTATAGTCCCTGTACTTCGTCGTCGAACTTGACTCCCAACGAGGATAGTTGGTCAACCATGTCCTGGAACTCACTCAAGTGATATGTAATAGACGCACCATCTTTGTACCGCAGACCCATTATCGTTCGGATCAGAAACAGTTTATTTATCCCGGTCTTCTTCGCATACAAAGATTTTAACTTATCCCACAGCGTCTTTGCATACTCAATATTGGCAACGTGATTGTACACGTTCTCGTCAACGAACTGCCTGATATATCCACACACCTATATATGCTCGAACTTCCAGTCCTCTTCGAATTTTTCACTGGACTTCTCGGGCGCAAATACTGGAAGATGAAGATTCTTGACGAACATCAAATCATTCATCTTACTCCGTCAATAATGATAGTTGGTACCGTTCAGGTTTATCATGCGCACCGGCTTCGTGTCCATCTTTCCTCCCTAGTTTGTCTGTCAACTCCTGACCTCTCTGAACTCCAGAACCTGGCTCTGATACCACTTTGTTAGGAACGAAAGCGCGAAAATCGTTCCCCAAACTAGAGAGTACCTGCGAGAGAACCGAGCAAAAAATGCATAAACCAAAAACGCCAAACACAAATCGCAGACACGAAAATTTTTGACGTGGAAACCCAAATGAAAAAAAATCACGGGACGATCGGAGTTCAACCATGAAAAACCTCCACTAATTGAATAAGAAATACACCTACTCCTTACAAACTTTTCACCGATCCAAACAGATCAACATAACTCTTTAGAATATAAAATAGATCACAGACAAACGAAAGAACGGAGATGACGAGAAAAGAATTACCCGAAACCGATCTCCTCTTCGAAATAGCCTTCAATCTCTTCATCTCTCCTTCCAATGTTATAAAAGCACTCTTGCCTCTTTTTGTAATTTTTTTTGAGATATGAAATATGTTTTAGGGTTAGGAGACACTTAATATATATAGCCTTAAACCCACAACTAGTATTCCTATTATATACAGTAATACCCAATCCTAATCTAAATCCATTGACATATTCCTATTATATGTAGGAATATCCAATCCAAATCTAAATCCAATGACATATTCATATTATATGTAGGAATACACAATCCAAATATATTGAGCTATTCCTATTATATGTAGGAATACTCAATCCAACTCTGGGATATTTTTCACATAGGTTGGGAACCCCACCCCCCGTCCCGTTAACACTTTCGAGATCGAATTTTTTCGTCCGCGTCTCCTGTCCCGATAACAATTTTTTCTGTACATTATAAACTTAAAAAATTGTTTTCATCTCCAAAAAAATATACAAGACAGCTAAATAAAACATAGTTTCTGTCAAAAAAAAATATACTACTAGATAGAAAAAATGATACAATACAACACAAAGATAATATTAATCCGACAAAAATATACATGTACGAAATATAAGTCTACAATACAAAATAATGAAGAGATAATGTTAATCCAAAAAAAAAAAAAATCAAATAAAGGTCTACAGTTCCTTACAACAAAAATATATGAGTAGAAATAATCGGGATCAAAAATTTACCGGGACGAAAAGTACTATATATCCATATCCAACCTCGAATCCAACCAAATTTTTTTTAATCCCCAATTGCGTTTCGTTCTTGTTTTTAAATCTCCAAACTCGTTTCTGTCGGGAGGAGAAAAAAAATCGGGTCCGATTCGAGAAAATGTCATCCCTAACCTCGAGAAAAAGAGAGAAAGATGGCAATAGATGATATAGGAGTATGAATGATATTATGCAAAAAAGTCCCCAACAATAAACAAATTATTTCGTCAGTGGTCCAGAGGCAATCTCTTAAAATGGTTATGTAAACAATATTTTTGGAATATCCATAACATCTTGATGGGGCTTGAGTCTATAGAACCAAACAAAACACACAAAAGAAAAAGGGAAACATCGGAGGAGAAGAAAGAAAAAAAGTTAGAACTTTTGCAGTGTAGTCACTAAATACTCAGTTTATTACACAACTACCCTTTTTAAACTTTTGGTTGTGGCAAGATATTTATGCAAATAGCAAATTAGGGAGTCAACAATGGCCACTTGGATGGACGACAGGTCCACCGACTCACCACCGACTAAGTCGCACTCGAGTCGATCTAGACGGTCTTCGAAAATAATTTAGAAAAGTTATAGTTCTACGTGTCAATGAGAGAGAAGGGTAGTGTGGGTGGCAGTGGTTTAAGAAAAGTAATGTGAAATGTACGCGTAAGGATTATTTACAATCACCCTCATATCTTTTTTGTTTATTATAAGAACTTTTTTTATTTTAAAAATAATTATACGAACCTTATGCGTACTTTATATTTTAAGGATGATTAGTGTAATAATTATTTACATAAAATATAAACACATAGAAAATATTACTATAAATAATCCGTACACGTAATTTATACAATAAAAAAGCAAAACCTATTATTTCAAAACTAAACATGAAATCAGAAATCCAATCAGAAATTGATTAGGAGGGGTTTTTTTTTTTTTTTTTACTGAAACTCGAACTTGAACCCAAAATGCTTAAAACCAACTAGTGATATGTTCTAAAATCTTACGGATCGGTGAGAATCAACGAATGAATTAATACGTCGGTATCAATTAATCTTTGTAGAAGATTAAAGAATTGAATTTTGGGTCAGAATAGTTAAACTGAAATTCTGATTTTTGTCCAGTAGCAAATCTGCAACAAACCATAATTTTGTAAAGATTTTGGCTTGTCGTTTGCATTGTTTTGATAAGTTCTAGAAATATGTATTTGTTACGAGGATTAACGGCCCATATATGTTTTGTAGAAACTTAGGGATTAAGTACGTTATTAGGATTTTAAGGGTTACGTTAGTCTTTCTATGTAATTCTCATAAATTATAAATAAAGATTGAATCTCTATTAGGGATTATATTGGTTTCCTTCAAATTATTGTCTCTATATCATATTAGGGTTTCCATCTCTTCCATCTTCATGCCTAAATCTGCCTAAATCTATATTATGAATCACAATATAGTAACAAGCAAGATCTATGATCCTTGAAGGAGAGACCGAACCGACACTCTCAGCTATGTGTTTCTTCGTTCGTTGAAGTTGTCGTCGTCATTCTAGTCCAACGAGTATGCAAGAAATGGAATATGAAGAAAGAAGAAGAAAAGAAAAAAAAATTCTTTGATAAAGGTGTAAAGAAAAAATCTAACATCTTTCAGCATATCGTTGATGTCGTTTTCTACCGCAACGTCCATCGTCAATGTTGTCGTTGTTGCAGAAGAAGAAGTATAGATCCTTCGGATCTTCATAAACATCTCACATCCATCGTCGCGAAAGAAGCTTTAGATCATCCTCGTCACCGTCTATTGTCACGATGCTCCATCGTCGCAAAAGAAGCTTTAGATTATCATCGTCATCACCTATTGTCACGATGCTCCTCTGTCTTCGTCATTTGGTCAAACCATTATCTTCTTTGAGAATGTGAAGTCATCTCTTCATTTTCTATCTCTAATCAATGTTGTTATTTCTTCTTCGCTTTATCACATGGTCACCATAAATGACCATCTATCAGAGATGCATCGCATGCATGGTTACCTCTTCTCGAAAAATGTCACATTTCCATATCAGTTTTACTAGTCGAGTTACGCCTCCACTATCCGTATTTTGGATCTGGGTTATGATATGCAGGAACCGCTAGTCCCGTGACAATGTTGTTTCATGGGATGCAAAAGCACAGTTACGTAGGGGTTGTTGTACGTTGTTCTCCTTACTTTGGTTCTCCGTCTTAGTGATTCTGCGGGTCTTCGGTTCCTTAGGCCTTCGATTCTGCAGTTCCACTAGCCTTTAGTGTTGCGGTTCCACGAAACTACTTAGGTAGTGCCGCTGAACTGATGCTCTGTTTCAACGTCACTTTTTTACTGCAGCAGGGATTGTTCAATACAGTAATTATTCTGTTTATAAGGAGTTAATGCTGGTAATTGTACCACTTAATAGGAATTTACTTCCTAGTCTTATGGCCAAGTTTTTAGTGGACGGTTACCACTTTTAGGGGGATTGCTCTCATATTTAAGTAGCTATTGCAACACTTTGTTGAGGTGAAGAGATCATCATAATATAATTCCAAGATAAAAGAAGAAACCTTTCACTCTATTGAAATCAATACTTTTATATCAGCACAATAGTACTAATCCAAGAGTCAAGTAGCACATATCTGCTTGTCCGCGAATGGAGATGACAAAAAGCGTTCCAGATGTTCTTCCAAACTTGTTGATTCCTGAGAGAGGATTTATGGAGACAGTCCAAACTCGTATCGAGTAACGGTGGTTCTGACTAGCTCGACATGCTATTCCATCATTCAATAGCTCTTATTCTGATGTATTTTACTAGCAAATTTAATAGTTTTTTATTCCTCCTTGCAGTCAGAACATTTGTTTACATTGACTTACGGATTATTTCGGATTTCCACAACAGGGGTCAATTACAAAAAAATCAGTATGCGAATAATTCAAAGCACTTTTAAAGGTAGATGGTTTGTTGCAACTTGCAACTTCTTTTTCAATAATGAAGCAGAATTTGAGTACAAATTTATGTGGAAATGGAACATTACATGGATGCCGTAACATGATATTCCTAATACCAAATCAAGATGCCCAATTGCCAACACAATGCATGAGAATATATATTCAGGCCACCAAACTCGAATGACTTTTGTAATTTCCGATAAGAGATATAAGATCATGATTGGATGGCAGAAAATTAGTGGATTGAACCACGGAAACGTATTATTTCTTTCATTTATAAATGATAGAAAGTTGGAAAAAGGAGACAACAGTGAATATTATGTTAAAAATTAAAAAAATAAATTAAAAAAAATAAATCCAGGACTTGGGCATAATTGTATTGGTTGGTGGCTTGAAGATGATGCCAAAGTTAGTGTCAATTAAAAAGTTGCACATGTCGTACGGAACCTCTATTGCATTGGTTCATACTTCATTCTTAACCTTATGAAATCCCAAACAAGAATATAGTTGTTCTGTCACTTTGTGTGGAGGTCCACTCGTCAACAACCCCCACCACACGTTTCGGAGACCGTGTAACTCATTGTTCACATCTTTTCTATAATACATCATGGGGTTTGAAAAATAACTTTTGGTGTTTATCTCGTTTTTGACAGAACACTAATAATAGAATTGATAGTTTAGTCCGATAAGAATAGAGAATGATGAGATATAGATAGATAGGTAGATTGATAGAATTGATTGAGATTTTACACTAAATTATTATTAAGGCATATGAGCGTGATGATTTAACAAAGTTGATTTTTTACTTACACCTTATATTTCCAATGTAAAAGAGTATTGTTCAAAACTTTGTGTCTTTGTTTTTTTTTTTTAAGAACTTTTCAGGGTTATATATATATATATATATATATATATATATATATATATATATATATTTAGGAGGAATACTATTTTAATTTTTGTCCTGAACATTTTTATATTTTTTTATAAAAAAATTCGACTTACCCTCTATTTTATTTATCCATATTCAGGGTGCACTCCACTATTTTACATTAATGTACAAGACCTTCCACTTTTGACGAAAAAACGTCTTTTCTTAACGGTCAACTCGTTCGATCCATTTTTTGGACAAAATATATTCCCGTCTTCTTCCTCCCTCCTCCTTGCAGTAGGCCCCTGCTCCCCTCCCCCTCCCCGCCCTCCCTCCTCTCCGCCACCGCCACCTCCCCTCGTCGCAGGCAACGCTACCCCCCCCCCCCCCCGCCCCGCCACCGTCCCCCCTCTCCCCGTAGCTCGCAACCCCTCCTCTCCACTCTCCGCCACCGTCCCCCCGTCCTCCCTCGCCGCAATTGTTGTTGCAGCTGCTCTTGTTGTTGTGGCTGGGAGGGGGGGGGGGGGGAGGTTGCGAGCAGCGGGGAGGAGGGGAGGGGGACTGGACCGACGGGAAGAAGGGGGGCGGTAGCGGGGCCTGCGGCAAAGGGGCGGGGGGCTGGGGTCTGCTGCAAGGAGGGGGGAGGAAGAAGACGGAAGAATTTTTGTCCAAAAAAATGGGTCAAACGAGTTGACCGTTAGGAATAGACGATTTTCGTCAAAAGTGGAGAATATCGTACATTATGGTAAAACAGTGTTATGCATCATAAATATGGATAAATAAAGTAAAAATAAGTCAAAATGTCTTTTATTTTATTTTATTTTATTAGGACGATCATTAATTTAATTTTTGTCATGTGCATCAAAAAATTTGAATCGATATCGATCCATGGTGAAAGATACTAGAACAACATCAACGAATAAACGTATTCATCCAAAAGCAATTTGGTGGATTGAATGAATTATATCGGACATTAAGGGTGTGTTTAGTTCAAGTTTTGGAGGCTTAGGAATGTGTTTTGGAATCATTATCCATTTTTTGTATGTCTATGATTGAAAATTGGGGGGAATACAAGAGATTTCATATTCTCATTGTTGTGGGAAAGTAAATCTCAAGGTTCCCTTAGGAATAGTTTTGTTTTTCTGAAAATATTTGAGTGTTTTGTTTAGACAGTAATACCCTTATCTTAATTTCAAAATTTCAACTTATATCCCAAATATTATGTGAATTTAGGTAATAGAAATATTATAATATTAATAAAATATATTTATGAAAAGCTAAATAAATTAAAAAATTTATTCTTTTATGAACCAAACATGTGAATGAAAAAATTGAATTTTTCAGACTATATATTTTGAACCTAACTAACTATGGATATAAAAATACTGAATTCCCTTCCGTGAGAAAGAAATAAAAAAATTATTTCTAGAAATACAAAATATTTATCCAAACATCACATAAACTCAAACTTCTATAAGATATAATATATTAATTTCTAGAAGTAAAAATAGGCTGTTGAAGGTGGTTGCAAGTAAATTGGCAGCAGAGGAATTGTATGTCATTTGATAAATAAATAAAAAAATGGAAATTCACAGCTAGATGTAGAGACTCGCGCGTTGTTTGGTTGAGGTCCCATTTTTTTTTTTCCTTAGATCAAAGTGTTTTACTGGATCAATAAAAACAATATTAGTATGTGTATTAAATAAATTTTAATTAGAAAAATTAAACTACAACTATTCTAATTATTCTAATATTTACTAGGACTACTTCAACTAAAATACAGTTTCTGTAATTATCTAATTATTTTGATCAATTTAATTAATAATATTAATTAACAAATAGATATAAGGGCTATTTGATATTATCTCATTATTAGATTATGTATATTGATATTACTTCCCTGTTAGATTAAAAGTTGAAAATACCTCCCTGAAAGTATCATTAAAAATTCTTTAACATCATTTTTAAAACTCATTAACGACACTTTTAGGATTTTAACGACACTTAAAATATTTTACGATGAAGCTGAATTTGTTTCATTATATAAGTAGTATAGATATAGACGTAACATGACAATGTCAAAAATGAAATAAAACCTACCTTCCCTAGACATACCTTATTCCATATATATATTTGGGGTCCAAAAGGTTGTTCGAAGTGGTAGCTACTTTAATTTAGGAAAGAAAATTGTTGAGGCATAAATTCATATGACCGAACATTACATGGTATAGTGCTCCCCTACTTTCGTGGGTTCTTCCCCGTACCGAGTCAACACGCTATTTCCCACCAAGACATAGTCGACTTTGTTCTACACATGTTGATATGCCTATAGAACAATCCGAGATGGATGGAGATGATTGTACATGTTGGGGTTTATTGAATATATTTTCTAGAAAGTGGTTTTACATTTATATACAAATGTTATTTCTATATAAGATTATTCTTTTATTAACTTGTACACATAGAGAGTGATAGTCCATGTGGTTGGAATGGTAGAATGTTTTACTAGAGGACAAAATTCAAATCCTCCAATTTTTTTTTTTTTTTTTTTTTTGTTTTGTTACTTATTTTTTGAAAAAAATTCATAAAAACTAGGTCCTGCAGGGACATAACGAATTGGACTTGGGAGTGGACAAAGGATGCAAATTGACGTTTTAATGACACACTTTGTATTTCGTACGCATCGTAGCGCGGAGCGTGCTGGGTTTCGCATGACTGGTGCTTACGAGGAAACTGCAGTTCCATGCGGCCTAGGTGCACGCGAAAATTGTAGTTATGCATGTCATATGTGCACGTTTCACGTGGCTAGGGTTCATGCAGAAATTGTAGTTATGAATGACATGTGCTCACGCGGAAGCTTGATTCCGTTCGGCTGCTTCTGGTTTGACGTTTCAGCTTTGTAATTTTCTTATTTCATGTCTGCTATTCTAATGAGGTGTTATGGTTGCAGAGGGCTTGTTTTCCCTACATATGCTCTCAGTTTTTTCTCTTGGAATGAGACTAGAGTGTACATATGCAATAAGAAAAGTGTGTGCAACAGCCTTAAAGCAACGAAGCTGTCTGAGTGTTGTCTAATTTCGAAGAGTGACATATATAATGAGCATTTCAGAAGTTCAACACCGTGAACTTGCTGATTCATGGGAGCAGATCGACAAAATATGGTCGAATATTATTTTAAGCAACGTAAGGTGATCGACATCATCTAAATAAGCATTTTTTCTCTTTTTTTCTTGTGTTAGCAACTTTGTTGCATTGTTGTCGTCTAAAGGTTTCTATTTCTAACAAGTCAGTTTGTAATCTTTCATTTTCTGCATTGTTGTAATCGAAAAGTTGTACTTTAGTTTTTATGTATTTTTGTACGATTTTCTGTAATCGATTACTAACAGTACACATTGTCATCTAAGAGTTGTGGAGATTTTCGCAAACTTGCACATGGTTGAATTATCCTTCTTCTTTTGATTTGCCTTGGGATAATCGTTGCAAACACAAGTAGATATAATTACTTCACAATAAATCTTTGAACAAATTTGAGTTGCCTCCATTTGTTTTACCATAATCCAATGTGCACCCTACCGAATTATCATAATACATAAAAAATTTCATTTTAAATGAAATCATCAATGACTAACAGTCAGCTCCTTTGACCCCCCATTTAAGTGGGGTGTACCTTGAATTATGATCAAAATACTCTCAAACAAGTGTGATGTACCTTAAATTATGATAAAATAAGCAGGATTCAACTCAATTTTTATTTATTTATTTATGTAGGTCAAAGGAGTTGACTGTTAATCATTGACGATTTTTATTAAAAGTAGAAAATTTTATGCATTGTGATAATTCGATATGGTGCACATTGAATTACGTTAAAATACCTAGGGCGAGAGGGAATTCAAAATTTCTCTAAATCTTTCATCTTTATTTCTCTACATGTGATAGTTTGTTTTGCACATATTGATTATTCGAATAAGTTTTGTGTCCATCTTACATATCAGTCAATTTGTCAAATACCTTGTATACCATTAGGTTGGTATTATGGAAAATTGACTTTGATTTTCTATATGTATTCATCAACATCCTTATGACTTTCAAGTGCAGTAGAAATCCCTAGGTTCACTTCGTGGTTGCTTACAAGTTCTTAGGAGGGATATTTAGACTTTGGATCTCAAATAAGATCCAAAATTTGTGTTTGAGTTTCCATTATATGCATAGTTAGTGTTTTGATCTCCAAATTGTCCAATGTTAGTATTTGGATCTTAAAATTACGGTTTACGTAGTTAAGTAAACAATAATTTTAAGATCTAAACATTAACGTTGGATAATTTAAAGACCCAAACTCTAATTTATTTATATATATATATATATATATATATATATATATATATATATATATATATATATATATATATATATGAGATCCTATTATTAAATAATTCTTTTTTTAACTTATAGTACTTCCAATTTCCAACAGTTAATATGTCCACTCAAAAGACTTTCTCCACGTTCTCTTTATAGTCATGAAATCCACCAATAATTTGTGAAATAGTCATGACATCCGCCAATAATTTGTATAATGACAGTTGCAAGTGTAAAACGTGAAGCAATCAGAAAATGGGCAATAATAAAATGCTTTATTTAAGATTAAGAGAACTTGGAAGGTTTGTTGCAAGTGGTGACTACTTAATGCTAAGTTTACTACCAAATGCTTACAACCTTCTTACAATTCTTTCTTTTCTCTGCTACGTGGTTCACATTCGATTCCATCTCTTCTTCTAATAAACGGCTGTCATATAACGTTTCTGTCACGTGACGGCCATCCGAACAGTCATCGGGTTCTCTCTCTCTCTTCTTCTTCAATAAGCAGCCGTCACATGATCGCCATGTGACAGTTGTAAAAGAGTTGTAGAAATTTGGTTGTAGTCATAGCATAGTCCCTACTTTAATCGATAAAGTCCGTAAATTCAAATGATCGAACAATTTGGATACAGAGACTTACGGTGCTTGTACCGGTTCCTGCCTGCCCAATGCCATGACATGGTCAGTCTTTGATTCAAATAAAAAATTTATTTCCTGGATTATTAATATAGAGGTGTATAAGTTGCATGACTCATCTGGATTGAAAGACAAAGAGATGATTATAAAAACGAATATCATGCTATATTCATCTCGTGAAGAAAAGTTATTGACATTGCATCGAACAATCAACAAACACAAAAAAAATGGATTAAAAAACTTAAAATTACAAAAACATAAAGCAACCTTGGATGCAGTTTGGATTTGAAAATAACTTGGATTTGTAGGAATAAATTCATTTCTATTTATTTCTATTTAAATATATACATGCGTATGTGTATATATATATATATCTATATATATATATATATATATCTATATATATATATATACTCATAGAAAAATTTTAGATTATAATAATGCACACCGTTAAGCTAGCAACTGCTCAAGGGGTCTCCTACATGAAATAAATTTCGAACAATTTCTAATGGTCCCATAAATCCTCTAAGTGCACCAGCACCTAAAATAAAATTTATTAAAAATCTATTTCTCCTAATTAGCCACTAATTACTACAATTAAATTATTAATTAATAATTAAAAGGACATGTACGGTTTCTAGGAATAGGGGTTTTACATTCTACCCAACTTATAAAAATTTCATCCTCGAAATTAAAATTAAGCCACGGTAGAAAGCAATGATGGTATAAGATATAAATTAACAAAGTAAATTCATACCTTGGTCTGCGAATATGTTCGAAAAATGCTTGCGCATGTCGTCATCGCGCTCCCAAGTTGATTCTCCTGGCGCGCCATGCCTCCATGCTACGCGAACCAAGGGAATAGACTGGTTCCTCAACACTTTCTCTCGACGATCAAGGATTCCCACGGGTTGCTCTTGGTATGACAAGCTCGGCCCAATGGTGATCTCCGAATGGTCGAGAACATGACTGCTGTCTGCCACATATTGCCTGAGCTGCGACACATGGAATACGTCATGTACTCCCTCCAGTGAAGGGGGTAGCGCAAGTCGATATGCCACTTCTCTCACTCTCTCGAGCACGTCAAATGGTCCAATATACCTTGGACTCAACTTACCGCGCCCTCCGAATCGAATGGTGCCTCTGGTCGGTGATATCCTCAAGAAGACATGATCGCCCTCTTTGAACTCCAAGGGACGACGATGAAGGTCTGTCCACTGCTTCTGCCTGTCTTGCGCTGCTCGCAAGTGTCCCTGAATCTTCTTGACTGTCTCTACGGTGCTGACCACCAACTCGGGTCCCAGAATCTGACGTTCTCCCACGTCACTCCAACACACAGGAGACCTACATTTTCTTCCATACAATACTTCAAACGGAGCCATCTGAATACTCGCTTGATAGCTATTGTTGTAAGAAAACTCCACAAGATGTAGGTGGTCCTCCCATGATCCTCCGAAGTCTAACATGCAAGCCCTCAACATATCCTCCAATGTCTGAATAGTATGCTCCGACTGCCCATCTGTCTGCGGGTGGTAAGATGTACTAAATTTCAGACGAGTACCAAGACTCTCTTGCATGCTCCTCCAAAAGTGCGAATCTCTGTCCGATACAATACTGACTGGTATGCCGTGCAATCTCACGATCTGCATCATATATAAGTCAGCTAAAGCTTCTGTAGACTGACCCACTCTAAAAGGTATGAAATGTGCTGACTTGGTGAGTCGGTCCACTATTACCCATACTGCATCTCTTCTACTTGGACTCTTGGGAAAACTCGTGACGAAGTCCATAGTGATGTGCTCCCACTTCCACTCTGGAATCAGAAGTGGTTGCAATAAGCCTGCTGTTCTCTGGTGCTCCACCTTCACTTGTTGACATACCAGACATTTAGCTACAAAGTGAGCTATCTCTCTCTTCATTCCATGCCACCAAAAGTGTTGTCGTAAGTCGCGATACATCTTGGTGCCTCCAGGATGAATAGAATAAATTGAACTATGAGCCTCTGCATCAGCTCCTGTCGAATCTCTCCATTTGGAACATAAAGGCTATCACCACATCCTAATGTCTCATCCTCATGAATGCGCAATCCGGTCTGCTCTTCGGCCTCTGTCCTTTCCTTCAGTCTCCTGAATCTGGCGTCAGTAGGCAAAGCTGCCTTAATCCTCTCTACTAAAGATGATTGTACTTGCAAGTTGGCTAGTGTCCCATCTGCTCCGGGTAATATCACTTAGATGCCAAGATCTTGCAAGTCCTCTAATAATTCCCTTTGTGCTGTCAAAAAGTAAGCTGCTGGTTTCCGGCTTAACGCGTCTGCTACCACGTTAGCCTTGCCTGGATGATAATGTAGCTCCAACTTGAAATCTTTCATCAACTCGAGCCATCAGCGTTGCCTCATATTTAACTCCTTCTGCGTGAAGACGTACTTGAGGCTTTTGTGGTCTGTATAGATCTCCACTCGTTCCCCATATAAGTAATGTCTCCATAGTTTCAGAGCAAATACAACGGCTGCAAGTTCCAAGTCATGAGTCATATAATTCTTCTCATATAATCGTAACTGCCTAGATGCATATGCAATCACCTTGCCATGCTGCATCAATACGCATCCTAAGCCTTTTCCTGATGCGTCACTGTAGATCACATAACCTCCTGATCCTGACGGAATCGTCAATACTGGTGCTGTAGTCAGTCGCTTCTTCAACTCTTCAAAGGCGGCTTGACACTCGTCGGTCCATATAAATTCTTGATCCTTACAGTCAAACGAGTCATAGGTGCAGCTATCCTTGAGAAGTTTTTCATGAACCGTCGGTAATATCCCGCAAGTCCAAGGAAACTTCTCACCTCTGCTGCTGATTTAGGAACAGGCCATGTCTCAACTGCTGAGATCTTCTCTGGATCAACAGAAATACCATCTCCCGTAATAACATGCCCAAGAAATGAGACTCTGTCCAAGAAGAAATCATATTTGCTGAGCTTTGCATATAACTGCTCTCTCCTCAAGGTCTCTAGAACAATCCGCAGATGCTTCTCGTGCTCCTCGTGGCTTTTCGAATAGACAAGTATATCATCTATGAAGATGACCACGAACTGGTCCAAGTACTGGTGGAAGACTCGATTCATCAAGTCCATGAAGATCGCTGGAGCATTGGTCAATCCAAATGGCATGACCAAAAACTCGTAGTGCCCATATCTTGTTCTAAATGCGGTCTTCGGAATGTCCTGCTTCCATACCTTCACCTGGTGATATCCCGATCTCAAATCTATCTTCGAGAATATCTTAGCTCCACTGAGTTGATCAAATAAGTCATCAATGCGTGTCAATGGATATTTATTCTTCACAGTCACTGCATTCAAGGCTCTATAGTCAATGCACATATGCACTGACCCATCCTTCTTGGGTACAAACAACGCTGGTGCTCCCCAGGGTGATGCACTCGGTCGGATAAAACCTTTCTCCTCTAGCTCTTTTAACTGTGCCTTCAGCTCATCCATTTCCTTCTTCGCCAGTCTGTAAACATGTGATGCTATAGGTGCTGCTCCCGGTGCTAGTTCAATTGAAAACTCTACGTCTCTGTCTGGGGGTAGTCCTGGCAATTCCTCTGGAAAGACGTCTAGAAATTCTGAAATAATAGAATGATAGACAACATCGTCCATTGCAAGCTGAATACCATCCATGGCTTCAGTGGATCCTCTTGCAAACTCAAGTTCAGGCTGGCCTGGTACCTTAAAAAGAATGCTTCCTCCAAAACAATCAAAGAAAGCGTGGTACTTGCTTAGCCAGTCCATTCCAAGCACAATATCAAAAGATGGCATAGGAAGGACAAAGAGTTGGGCGTTCATCTCTCTGCCACATATCACTATAGGACCCGATCTACAAACTCGGCTAACTGGTACAACTCCTCCTCCGGTTAGAATTCTAACACAACTAGATAAAGGTGTAGAAGCAATATTGTGTTTGGCAATAAAACTAGATGATATGAATGAGTGGGTGGCTCCCGTATCAAACAATGTCACAGTAGGAAAAGTAAAAGTAAGAGTAATACCTGCTATGACATCCACCTCATGATCCATGTAATCTACCTCCAATGCAAAAGCTCGTCCGTTCCTCTGCGGCTGTCCATGTCCGGCCCTCATATACTGCTCCTCCTGGGTAGGTAGTGGTGGTCCTCTCTGAAATCCTGCTGCTGCCGGGGGTCGAGGTGCTCCCGGTCTAGTCATCTGCTGAGTTGGCTTCGGTGCTGGAAGCGCTAGTCTCTGTGCTGGCGGTGGTAGTGTCAATGTCTGCTGTTTTGGACAGTCTCTTGCCAAATGCTGTCCGAAACCACATCGTAAACACTGTCCCAAGCGGCCTCGACAATCTCTCAAATATGTCCAATCCTCCCACAATAATTATATTGGGGTTTCTTCAGAATCTGGTACGGTCCTGCTCGGTGTTGCTGATACTGCTGTGCCAAGGAACGTCTGATAGGTCCTCCCTGTTGTGTCCTTGCCGGTCCCTGCTGTATCCTTGCTGATCCTTGTTGTGTGTAAACCCCCTGAATTTTCAAAATTTTTAAAACTGAATTTTTCACAATTTTCTGGAATTTTCTGGGAATTTCTGTAATTTAAAAACTGGGTTTTAATTATTCAATGATTTTTAATTGATATTAAACAGTATTAAAATATTATGAAAATAATATTTTTGGTTGTTGGACTTAGGGCAATTTTTCTGGAATTTATCGGGCCCCGGACCTATTTTTAAATGCCTGAAAACTATTTATTTAATTATTTAATTATTTATTTTACTGATTATTAATATTATTATTAATATTAATATTATTTTTATTTTTATTATAATAAAACCTAGCCCAGCCCGTTGGGCCGGCCCAGCCCGGCCCAACAGACCCGAGCCCAACCCCTAGCGGGTCGGGTCGGACCCGCACCCGAACCCGCCCGCTCGCCCGCAACCCGCCACGACCTCTCCCTCTCTCCCCGACTTTCCCGCCGCCTCCGCCGCCTCCGCTCGCTCCGGCCGGGCCTCACCCCCACGACCACCCCTCTCCCCGCCCGTCTCGGCCACGACAACCCCCCCGGCCACCCTTTAAAACCCCCTCGGCTCTCCTCCCCTCCGCCCCACAGCCACCTACCCCGACAGCCTCCTTCCACCGGCTCCGACCACTCGCCGCCGCCGTCTCCTCCCCCGCAGCACCGTCCCCGACGCCGCCCTCCTCCTCCTTCCCCGACGACACCGCAGCCACAGCAACAGCAGCAGCGGCAGCAGCTCCACCGCCCCAGCCGCGCCGCCGCCGCCGGCGAACCCTCCAGCCACCGCGCTTCCCCGGCCCCCTCCGCCGTTGCCGTAGCCGCCCAGCCGCCGGAGCCCCGCCGCAGAGCACCGGAACCCTAACCCTAAATTCATTTCGAATCCGACACGTGTCGGACACGTGTCGGACACGATTCGACCCCGGTTTTCGGGTCCCCTTCAGGTGCGTGTAACTTTTTATTCGTAGCTCCGTTTTCGATTCCGCAAATTGGGTTGCGAAGCCTGTATGACCCTCTCGGTGTCCGGACAAACTGTTCGGGACATCGCGTCCTGTGGTGATCGCACACCGCGATCCAAAAACAGGAAAAACTCAGACCCTATTTTACCCCGGAACCGAGTCCGCCCCGCCAAACGGGACGACTTGGTCGCGTGCGGTCTTCACAGATACGTGCGCCTCGTCGATACGGACGTGTGGGATTTTGCGGAAGCTGATTCGGGTGTGCGTGCACACCGGAATCAACGCGTATCCGCGGACATCGCCCCGTATCCGCCTTTTCTGTAATTCGACCTAACTTTGTGTACACACGTCGGATCGAGACGAAACTTGCGCCATCGGACTCGTAGCGATACTCTGGTCCTGTGGGTCAAGTTTGGTTCGATTCTGAGAACGTTGACGAAATCGCGTGTCGCGGGCCCCACAGGCCCCGCTCGACGGGCGATTTTGTGAACGGCTCATCGGAATCCAATTCTGGAAGTTCCGATGGGTTCGTATCAGCGTTTCTGACCTGTTGACACTAAGTTTGGTGAATTTGGAGACCTTTGACCCTGACGCATTTTTCGGTGCAAAGCGGGCCCACATCTGGACCCCGTTTTGACCCGAAACTGCCGTTTTTGTCCTTGTCTCCAAATTGGACCCAAGGACAGGCGTTTCTAGCTGATTGATATTTTCTGGATCTGATGGTAATATTTGTTTCAGCAACCGGAGTACCGCCTGCAATTCTCGCCGAAGTCAGAACTGCGAACCGAGCCGGAACCACAGGCAAGTGTACCTCGCCAAAACTTGCAGTCTTGCTAATTAATTCCTGGACTCAGTTATACATCAGAGGGAAAGTATACATTGCCAAACCCTGCAGCTGCTATATATATTTTCTTGGTTTAATTTTGCATCAGTAGGAACATAAAGCTTGTCAATCCTCAGATATTCCTGGTTATAGTATTTTACTTGATTTCTTGTAGATTAACATGTAACTTGTTTAACTGCTCAACCCAGGACACCTGACACTATTCATGTGACGGAATTGCCTGAGATATACCTGGTGATTCCGTATAGGTTACATATTCATGACATTTACAGTTTACATTCTTAGATTCTAGCCTGACTCATTGCATTAGTTCAAACTTGCGTGACTTGTACCTGATATATTCTGGAACTGTGACGTGAGATTTCATGGGGTGGGGAGAGTATTATCATATCAAGGCTGATTATAATGTAAATAATGTTATCTGGAGGTGTCCTAGTCTCTGATACAGAGCTTTGGCACAAGTTCTGGCCCTTCTAGAAAATACTGCTATGGTTTCTTAGACACTGATCCTGTAGTAGTCTCAGCCTGAGTATGACTAAAACTCTCACTTGCATGTCACTAGCTGGTTTACATATTTACCCTGCTGTTTATTTTATTCCTGCACTGCATTTATTTTGGCTTGTATTTTCTGTACCTTGTTATGTCCCCTGAGGACCTGGAATGGACTATGTCCCCAGGTATAGCCGAAGAGATCCATCCAGAGATACCCCGTACCAGAGCACTTCCAGGAGCTGTACCAGGACCTGAAGACGAGCTCGCACCAGAGGACTTCTCCTGAGCATTGGCCGTATGTAGTCATTTATTTCTCTTTCCAGTTCCTTTATTTCCTGTCTATTGGCATTGATGTATCAGACATATTCTCGGATTGTTTCCCGAGTTATTTATTTAAGATTTGATAGTTACTTCTATTTGCATTATTCTGGCATTTAATCTGTGATTATCTGTTGTGGATGAGATTAGAATAATCTGTGACCCGTATCATTGGTTCTATTTACTGTTAGACTACAGCTTAAGCATGCCCTGATGGAACCATTAAATTGGGTTGTCCATCGGTGCGTGCTGCTGGCCATTGCTCACGTGCTCAGTCCCTCGTCATTTTGGGACTGGGGCGTGACATGGTTTTTTTTGGTGGCCCATACAGGTCTACGACTAAATTGTTCGGTTTCAACTTAGGGACCGAACAGGCCTGCAATAAGATAGGATAAGTTTTTAGGATCTCATCCACTTGCTTGAATCATTTTTGATATCTGTATCGTATTCGAACTAACTTGAACTTGCATCTTGCCTTGTTTCCTGTGCGCCTCTTATTGGGTATTTTGGATACAGGAAAATGGACCCACAAGAATGCACCGAGACTCCCGTCGGAACGCCACAAGCTACAGGTGTCACCTACGACGACGACGTGACACCAGTCGAAGGAATCCCCACAACTCAACAGAGCCAGCAGGCAGGTCAACCTACCTCCCGATTTCGGCGCGACGACATTCCACCTCCGCCGCAGTTCGTCCCACCAATGCCCGTGTTCCCACCAGGACAGCCGATCGACGGGCAGCAAATATTTCAGATGATCTACGCGATGATGCAAGCACAGCAACAAGTCCAACACGAGGCTCGGCATCGCGAAACTAATTTCTTGAGGGACAGCATTGTGACTGCACTAGAGCAGGCCAACCTACCAGCTCGACGGCCAACTACAGGCTCAATCACTGACTTCCGCCAACTGAAGCCCCGCACTTTCTCCGACAAGGAAGAGCCCACAGAAGTTCATGAGTGGCTTACCAACATTCGGCATCAACTTGAAGCAGCTGAACTTCCACGGGAACGCTGGATGACTGCCGTCCGAATGCAATTGACGGATAATGCCCATCACTGGTGGCTATCCGAGGAGATGCGACTCGGACCAGACCGAGTCACCTGGGAGGAGTTCTCCAGACTCTTCCAAGAGATGTACATTCCTGCCATCGCTCGATCAGAACTGCGGGACAAATTCAATCGCCTCACTCAGGACTCCATGACGGTGGAAGAATACAACGCAGAATTTATTCGTCTGAGCCGCTTCGCCCCCACCCTGATCCCGACTGAGGAAGAGAAGGCCGAGAAATTCTTCGACGGACTGAACATTGAGCTGCAGAAACTAATTGGGTCCGTCGCACCAACATCATACTCGGACGTTCTTGCTGCAGCTCGACGCATAGAGCGCGTCACCAAGAGAGAGACCAGACTGAAGCGGCCTTCCCCATCCGCACCAACCAAAGCAGCACAAGAGGAGTCTACAAAGCGTCAACAAATAAGCTCGCCACCAGCAGCAGCACCAAAAGCCTTCTACCTTCCTACCTGTTACCACTGCGGCAAGATAGGCCATGTCGAGAAGGAATGTAGACGTAAACTCGGACTATGCTTAGGCTGCGGATCCAGACAGCATGCAGTGAGAGACTGCCCTGAGCGTAGAGAAGGAGCACCAAGGGCGAACCAGCAAACTCCACCAGCGCCTCGAGCAGCACCCTACCAGCAAGCTCAGCAACAGCAGAGGAATCTACCTCAAGGACGAGAGCAGGCTTACGCGATGACTGTGCAGAAAGCCGATGCGAGTAAGTGATTTATAGTTATCCGTTTCTAGTCTTGTTGTAGCTCGTGCCTCTGGGTTCGTGACCTCAGCCCCAACCTAGTAATTTGCAACTTGTTAATAAACAACCTGGTTTTGATAAAAGTTACAGTTTAAACTAGATTTTCCTGAAAAGTGTATAACTTTCGATTTTTAGGGAAACGGTATTTCCCTAAACCTCTTGTGATGTGTTTTCAAACGATGCTTGCGACCGTGTCATCTCTGCTGACCGGTTATTCTTTGATTGCGAGGACGCAATCCTCTTAAGGGGGGTATACTGTAAACCCCCTGAATTTTCAAAATTTTTAAAACTGGATTTTTCACAATTTTCTGGAATTTTTTGAGAATTTCTGTAATTTAAAAACTTGGTTTTAATTATTCAATGATTTTTAATTGATATTAAACAGTATTAAAATATTATGAAAATAATATTTTTGGTTGTAAAATGAAAAACTGGACTTAGGGCAATTTTTCTGGAATTTATCGGGCCCCGGACCTATTTTTAAATGCCTGAAAACTATTTATTTAATTATTTAATTATTTATTTTACTGATTATTAATATTATTATTATTATTAATATTATTATTATTTTTATTATAATAAAACCTAGCCCAGCCCGTTGGGCCGGCCCAGCCCGGCCCAACAGACCCGAGCCCAACCCCTAGCGGGTCGGGTCGGACCCGCACCCGAACCCGCCCGCTCGCCCGCAACCCGCCACGACCTCTCCCTCTCTCCCCGACTTTCCCGCCGCCTCCGCCGCCTCCGCCCGCTCCGGCCGGGCCTCACCCCCACGACCACCCCTCTCCCCGCCCGTCTCGGCCACGACAACCCCCCCGGCCACCCTTTAAAACCCCCTCGGCTCTCCTCCCCTCTGCCCCACAGCCACCTACCCCGACCGCCTCCTTCCACCGGCTCCGACCACTCGCCGCCGCCGTCTCCTCCCCCGCAGCACCGTCCCCGACGCCGCCCTCCTCCTCCTTCCCCGACGACACCGCAGCCACAGCAACAGCAGCAGCGGCAGCAGCTCCACCGCCCCAGCCGCGCCGCCGCCGCCGGCGAACCCTCCAGCCACCGCGCTTCCCCGGCCCCCTCCGCCGTTGCCGCAGCCGCCCAGCCGCCGGAGCCCCGCCACAGAGCACCGGAACCCTAACCCTAAATTCACTTCGAATCCGACACGTGTCGGACACGTATCGGACACGATTCGACCCCGGTTTTCGAGTCCCCTTCAGGTGCGTGTAACTTTTTATTCGTAGCTCCGTTTTCGATTCCGCAAATTACGTTGCGAAGCCTGTATGACCCTCTCGGTGTCCGGACAAACTGTTCGGGACATCGCGTCCTGTGGTGATCGCACACCGCGATCCAAAAACAGGAAAAACCCAGACCCTGTTTTACCCCGGAACCGAGTCCGCCCCGCCAAACGGGACGACTTGGTCGCGTGCGGTCTTCACAGATACGTGCGCCTCGTCGATACGGACGTGTGGGATTTGGCGGAAGCTGATTCGGGTGTGCGTGCACACCGGAATCAACGCGTATCCGCGGACGTCGTCCCGTATCCGCCTTTTCTGCAATTCGACCTAACTTTGTGTACACACGTCGGATCGAGACGAAATTTGCGCCATCGGACTCGTAGCGATACGCTGGTCCTGTGGGTCAAGTTTGGTTCGATTCTGAGAATGTTGACGAAATCGCGTGTCGCGGGCCCCACAGGCCCCGCTCGACGGGCGATTTTGTGAACGGCTCATCGGAATCCAATTCTGGAAGTTCCGATGGGTTCGTATCAGCGTTTCTGACCTGTTGACACTAAGTTTGGTGAATTTGGAGACCTTTGACCCTGACGTATTTTTCGGTGCAAAGCGGGCCCACTTCTGGACCCCGTTTTGACCCGAAACTGCCGTTTTTGTCCTTGTCTCCAAATTGGACCCAAGGACAGGCGTTTCTAGCTGATTGATATTTTCTGGATCTGATGGTGATGTTTGTTTCAGCAACCGGAGTACCGCCTGCAATTCCCGCCGAAGTCAGAACTGCGAACCGAGCCGGAACCACAGGCAAGTGTACCTCGCCAAAACTTGCAGTCTTGCTAAATAATTCCTGGATTCAGTTATACATCAGAGGGCAAGTATACATTGCCAAACCCTACAGCTGCTATATATATTTTCTTGGTTTAATTTTGCATCAGTAGGAACATAAAGCTTGTCAATCCTCAGATATTCCTGGTTATAGTATTTTACTTGATTTCTTGTAGATTAACATGTAACTTGTTTAACTGCTCAACCCAGGACACCTGACACTATTCATGTGACAAAATTGCCTGAGATATACCTGGTGATTCCGTATAGGTTACATATTCATGACATTTACAGTTTACATTCTTAGATTCTAGCCTGACTCATTGCATTAGTTCAAACTTGCGTGACTTGTACCTGATATATTCTGGAACTGTGACGTGAGATTTCATGGGGTGGGGAGAGTATTATCATATCAAGGCTGATTATAATATAAATAATGTTATCTGGAGGTGTCCTAGTCTCTGATACAGAGCTTTGGCACAAGTTCTGGCCCTTCTAGAAAATACTGCTATGGTTTCTTAGACACTGATCCTGTAGTAGTCTCAGCCTGAGTATGACTAAAACTCTCACTTGCATGTCACTAGCTGGTTTACATATTTACCCTGCTGTTTATTTTATTCCTGCACTGCATTTATTTTGGCTTGTATTTTCTGTACCTTGTTATGTCCCCTGAGGACCTGGAATGGACTATGTCCCCAGGTATAGCCGAAGAGATCCATCCAGAGATACCCCGTACCAGAGCACTTCCAGGAGCTGTACCAGGACCTGAAGACGAGCTCGCACCAGAGGACTTCTCCTGAGCATTGGCCGTATGTAGTCATTTATTTCTCTTTCCAGTTCCTTTATTTCCTGTCTATTGGCATTGATGTATCAGACATATTCTCGGATTGTTTCCCGAGTTATTTATTTAAGATTTGATAGTTACTTCTATTTGCATTATTCTGGCATTTAATCTGTGATTATCTGTTGTGGATGGGATTAGAATAATCTGTGACCCGTATCATTGGTTCTATTTACTGTTAGACTACAGCTTAAGCATGCCCTGATGGAACCATTAAATTGGGTTGTCCATCGGTGCGTGCTGCTGGCCATTGCTCACGTGCTCAGTCCCTCGTCATTTTGGGACTGGGGCGTGACATTGTGTCCTCAGCTGACCTCCCTTTCCTCTGCTAATGGTTTCTTGCAATCTGGCCTCTGTCAGTGGTTCAGCATAAGAGACTCGGGACTGCGACCTTGTATAATATTGTAGCTCCTGGGTCAGTCCTCGATGAAACCTCATAGCCTTAGCCAAGTCATCTGGTATCAAAGTAGCGCCATATTTGCTGAGTCGGCTAAACTCGGCATCATACTCATCAACTGTTCGGTTTCCCTGCTCCAAGTGAAGAAACTGATCGTACAATGTATCTCTGGCGGTGTCCGGGAAGTACTTTCCCTCAAAGCACTCCAAGAACTTCTTCCAAGTCTGGTAAGTACCCAACTGGCGCTCCATGGATTCCCACTAGTGATGAGCATTACCATCTAGAAGCGTCCGTACACCCGTCATCCATAGGTCCGTAGGTAACTGCGATGCCTCCAAAAGCTTCTGCGTGTGTGTGATCCAGTTGGTAGTCTCCTCCGGGCTCTCAGTGCCCTTGTACGGCCTCGGACCCATCTGAATAAAGTCCTTTACTGATCCCACTATAGCTTGAGGTACTGGAGCTAGTGCTTGGCCTGGTATAGTAGCCTGTGCAGCCATCCTCTCAAGTGCTGCCAAAAATTCTTGCCTCTGCTCGGCTGCCTGCTGCCTCTGTTCCTGTATCATCATCTGAAAGAATTGGAATAGCTGCGCTTGGCCATCTTGCGGTACTGGGAAAGCTGGAAGGTTCCCAATAGGTGAAGCGGGAAGATCAGATGGAATTGGAGTGTGAGTTTGTCCATCTGGCCCCGGAAGCCTAGGAATCGTTGGGGTCCCTTCTTGAGTCTGACCATTGACTCCAGAAGTTGTGTCGCCATCGGCGGCAGTACATCCATTTTACATGTCCATCTCTCTGCAGGTGATGTACGAAACGATTAGAAGAAGTACAAGAATCAAACAGGATACAAGTATTAAATAGGAAGGATGAGTTTCAGTCAAGCGTGGATGAGATCCTTATACTCTATTCCTATACGCATGCTTGTTCGGTACAGTGACGTAACCGAGACAATATATTCTTGACCTGCATGGGCCAGCACTAAAAATATGTCACGCCCCAGTCCTAAAATACGTAGGACTAGGAATACGTAACACGCCAGCCGTATGTATACGAACTCCAATATATGGAAACCATATACACACGTACGCTGTAAATGAATATCCAATCCACAGTGGTAATATACTGTCACAACAAGTCACACGCAAATCTATATCTCATCCACAGCACAAATAATAGATAAATGGAAATCAATAACTGAATATCAAATAAGTAGTCTCAAAGTATGATAGTCGAATGGAAATAAATCCACTGCAAGTCGACTATAACCAAAACTACTAAAGAGAGAAGAGAATAAACTCTAATATAAGAATAAATGTCTCATAAAAAATAGCAACTAGAATCTCTAAACAACTACAATGGATCACATATAATCCGAAGGTAAGATCTCCTCAGACTGATAGGTAGCGTCAGGTCCAGGTCCATACTCCTGCGGGTACTCCTGCTCATCTATATCTAGAAAGGGACCAGGTCCTCAGAGGGACGTAACAAGATACAAAAAATATATACCAATAAAGTACTGACATATAAACATCCAATGGGTCGCTTAACCGTCTAAGTGAATGCAGTTAAGAACACCTTTCCCCACAAGTGAGCTATCTAGCTGAAAACTGGGATTTGGCATGGTTCTCTTTTGGAGATCCAGGGGTCTATAAAGGCACGTCGTCTTTCAAACGCCGGAGGCCCGCCTGATAATAATATAATATAATATATAGTGGTCATCACCACCCGTATCTCCGGCGGAGAATCCGGGCGCACAGGAGAAAAGTGCAAAGGAGCTCAAATGCGGTACTTGTTGTTCTGCCCACCCAATGCTCTAAGCATGTCATGTCCATGACACGATAAACCTCTAATAACCGCCAGGTCTACTAGCATGCAAAGTTTCTATTGGCAGTTATCCCTATCCGTCGCACGACCTATACGTACCAGTGGCCAGCCGAGTACGCAAGTCCGTGTCCTACATGTGACTCACACTCGTGTAAGAATAGTGTCATGGCCAATAAAACATAAATGTCTCATAAAAATGGGGTGGTCTCATAAAGTAGGTCCAATGCATATACATAAATAAAAATATAGTACGACGACACCGTCGTTGCACCCAAGTTTCCTTAGACACGCAATTTATATAGCAGTTAAAATAAATGAACTAAATAAACAGAAATAAATATGTATGCATCATATGGAATATAAATACAGTACAATGGCAAGGTATACTTGCCTGGCAAAAAATCTGTAAAGTGTAAGCGTCCAATGTCAAGGACACGGGATCTGGAACTAATGGCCTCCAAACAAACGTCTCCGGATGCTGAAATAGATATCACCAACATTTCCGGAATGAGCAAAATAGCTAAAAAGCACTTCCCTTTCGTCCAATTTGGACACAGGGGCAAAACGGTAATTTCGGGTAAAAGTGGGGTCCACGTGTGGCCCACTTTGCACCGAAAAACGTGCCAAGGGTAACGGTCTCTAAATGGAATAAATTATAGGTAAAACAACTTTAAATGTCAATAGAACCCAACGGTATGTCCAAATGTGGATTCCGATGAGCCGAACATAATTTCGCCCAAAAAGTCAACTATGGGGCCCGCCAATTGGCGACTTGGTCAACTATCTCAGAATTGCGTGAAAATTGGGTCATTGGACCAGCACGTTACTACGAGTCCATTGGCGTAAGTTTCGTCACAATCTGACGAGAGTGCACAAAATGCGCGCAACTTTCGCAAAAGTTGCGACACGGGGTGTGTTCGCGGATACGGGCTAATTCCTGCGCGCACACGCGTCCGAATCAGTCTCCACAAATTTTTACGTGTCCGGTTACGCTGCGCGCACCGTTCGGTACAATTGGTATACGATGGGGCGGTCCCGTTTGGCGGGACGTGCTCAGTTTCACAACTATTAAAAATCTGAAAAAAGTGGGTTCGTGGGGTTTTTTAACGAATTTAATTCTGTCTACAGCAGTTAATAATCTAGGGTTATTTAACAGAAATTAAACTAGGTCAAGTGGTCTACGCATACCAAAAAGAATCATCGAACTCGGATCTCTGTGGTGGGAGATACGAACTCGGAGACATGGGTGGTCATCGCAGTTTTCTACGATCCCAGAATTTGGTCTATTTCTGCCAACTTTGACGCTATTTTCGTCTATGGTTGCACGTTGTTAGAGGTCTACTATCATACAGATATGGAAGAGGGTTAAGGGGTGAGCATACCGGTGAAGACGGGATGACGTTTGGATGAGCGAGGCGACGGAAAACAACTCCGGAACACAGGTACCTCGCTGTGGGAATCTGCACTGCGCGGGGTCGCATTCGTCGGGATTTGTTTGGACGGCCTGACGGTGTTCTCCGGCTGCGGTGGCGGCGCTCTCTAGGTCTAGATGGGAAGAGGAATGGTCTGGATGATTTAGGTTAGGGTTTTAGATGAATAGAATTAATAATATATATATATGAATAGGGAGAGAGAGGAGTTGGTATTCGCGACCAAGGGGGTCGGGCCTTGGCTTAGGGGTATGGTACTTGCTGTGGGATCACATGGCTTGTTGCTGGTTATACTAAATAGGGGATCTTGGCTCACATCAGCGGATGGTTTGTTGGCTAAGGCTGTGGAATGGTTAAGTTGGTTTAGTAGTTAAATTATTAATAGGTTTTTATTAGTTTATATATATTTTTTCTTTTCTTAATCTTTTTCTTTTCTATTTATATATATATATATATATATATATATATATATATATATATATATATATATACTCATAGAAAAATTCTAGATTATAATAATGCACACCGTTAAGCTAGCAACTGCTCAAGGGGTCTCCTACATGAAATAAATTTCAAAAAATTTATAATGGTTCCATAAAATCTCTAAGTGCACCAGCACCTAAAATAAAATTTATTAAAAATCTATTTCTCCTAATTAGCCACTAATTACTACAATTAAATTATTAATTAATAATTAAAAGGACATATACGGTTTCTAGGAATAGGGGTTTTACAACGGCTGTCTAGACATTTGAGGGTTTACTCTACAATCCAACATGCATTCCTTGGTCAAGGGTCCTAGTTTTCTCAATCTCAAGCAAGCAATAAGTTACAAGAAGTATAATCACCAAACATATAATAGTAAAGCGTCTCAAACTATACATACATACATAGATGATCATGAAGCTAGTTACCAAAATAAAAAACTATCAGAGTGCAATATTACATGATCAGCTCTAGCTATAGTCTAGAATATGCTTTACATGTAGGCCCGCAGGCAAGAAATAGGTCGCATGGTCAAACTGGTCGCATGAGTCAAACTGGCTGCATGGATCATCACAAGGTCCACTCCTCAGGACAAGGGTTGAGTGACGGGAATAAATACAAGGCCAGAAAGTGACTAGCCAATAAAGCGTGTCAGATAAGTGATCGATGTGACTGGCCAATAAAGCGTGTCAGAGAAGAAAAGACAAATTCAGGGAAAATTGTGCCAAGGCGACGCTGAGTTATGTATTAGAGGAAAAGAGGAATACATAGCTCGGGCCGCATAGAAAATTTTGGCCGCATGCTCCTCTGGGCCGCATGGAATCAGGAACTTAGAGAAATTTCTTTTGTTGAAGTTTCATGCATGTGGTCAAGGGGCGCATGTGCAGATTCAGTCATGCGTCCAACAAGATGGCCGCATGCTGAGTTTGGCGAGGAGTCCAGACAGCATGCAAAGCAGGCCGCATGAAGCTCCTTCGTCCCATAACAGCAACTTTCTGTCATAGAAAAGCTCCAAGTCCTGAAAATGCGATTCTCCATAAAATTCTTATTTCTAGCCCAAATTCAGATAAGTAAAGTTCTAAATCACTTAAAATCATATGCTCTCTCACATAAAATAACTAGTTTTGAAAAATAATAAGTTTTAAGGGATCAAAACCATAAAAATGTCAAGAACACATTAAACTAAAAATGTAGATCTAGTCCAACCAAGCTATCAAAATTGAAAATACCAAGAAGTAAATATGCATAGGAGTTCATAGAGCACAATATAGACTAATAAAATGCAAAAAATCCACAATAACGAAAAGTGCAAATTCTTCCTCATTGGCAAGATGTACTTGCCTAAAACCACCACTAACTACTACCACTACTACCAAGGAAAAATGGGAGGGGGAACCGGCCTGGGCTGCTCTCGGCTAGGGAGGAGGGGAGAGAAAAGGAAAAGAAAATAAAAAGAAGGGAAAAGTGAAAGAATGAGGAAGAGAGAAAGAAAGGGGTTATATATCAAGGGTGGTTAATACTATTCACAAATCTAGAAATTACATGAGAGCAGCTAGAGAAATCCAAAATAATATACGGAAATCAATATACAGCAATAAGACATATAAGATATGAACATGAGAGAGAAAGAGAAAATACGCGATAGTGAGACGAGTCTCACATGAGATAAATATTAGGCTTTTCCTAACCCTAATCAATATAGCAAGAGAGACTTTTACAACTTTTGAAGAGAGACAAAGGGGTTGATGGCTACGTCGTAAATGAGATAGTTTCGGGTATTTTTCTCGTCTTCTTCATTTTTTGCAAATTTGTAATCATTCTTTACTTCAAGTAGTTTTGATCCAGTTTGGATCGGTGGAGAGCTTGCAACGAGTCGGTGTATTCTTTATTCCATTCGTTGATGCTTTTTAGGGTTGGACTCTGATCGTCCCGTAATTTTTTTTATCCAAATTTTTTTCGTAATAATCGTTTGTGTTAGCGTTTGGTTCTTTTGTGATTGTTGGCGATTTGGTTTGTGTGCTTTTGTTCGGTTCTCTTGCAGTCTCTTTGGTTTGGGGGGACGGCTTCCGCGTTTCATTTCCAACATTGTAGTATCAGAGCTTTGGGTTCAAAGAGGTGTCAGGGGTTGACAATCAAACCAATGAGAATAGATGGATGTGAAACTTGTGCGCATGGTAAACCTGAACGGTTTTAATTGTCACTACTGGCAGAGCAAGATAAAGAATTTGTTATTTGTCAAAAAGTTACATCTTTTGGTATTTGTTATTTGACAAAAAGTTCGAGTCGTTTATGGGAGAGAATGGTTATGCACGGATGGTGTCGGATCACTGTGTGTTCGTGAAATACTTTGCCGAGGATAATTTTATCATACTTTTTCTCTATGTAGATGATATGCTACTGGTTGGTCGGAATGCCACCAAGATAGCAGAGTTGAAGTGCCAACTGGGCGCGGCCTTCTCTATGAAGGATTTGGACGCAGCGAAGGCTATTCTTAGAATGGAGACCAGCCGAGAGAGAGAGAGAGAGAGAGAGAGAGAGAGAGAGAGAGAGAGGGTCTAAGCTGCTTCATTTGTCCCCCAAAAAATTATATTCACCCGGTACTTCAGCATTTTGGAATGGACGGGTCAAAGAAAGTGAGCAACCCCTTGCAGCTCATTTTAAGCTTACTACAGAGTAGTGTCCATCTACCGAGGACGGAAGGAAAGATATGGAGCGGGCTCCATATGCTTCAGCAGTGTGGAGTCTTATGTATGTCATGATGTGTACAATGTCAGACATCACTCACGCAGTTGGCATGATTAGCAGGTATCTCTCCAATCTTGGAAAGATACATTGGAGTGCGGTCAAGTGAATTCTACAGTACCTTTATGGCACTGCTGATTGGAGAATTTTATTTAGTGGTGATGAGACGAAGCTGGTCGGATATACTGACATTGATATGGCTGGAGATGTAGACACAAGGAGGTCGACTTCGGACGATGTGATAATGTTTATTGGTGTAGCGATATCGTGATAGTCACGGTTGCAGAAGTGTGTTACTGTCAATGACAGAGGCAGAATACATTGCGGTGACGCAAGCTTGCAATGAGTTGTTGTGGATGAAGAAGATGTTATAGAAAATTAGGCTAAAGCAAGAGCAGTACATTTTGCTTTTTGATAGCCAGAGTGCAATCCACATTATAAAGAACCAAATATTCCATAGTCGGTCAAAGCATATTGAACTTGGTATCATTGGATACGAGATGTGCTTGAGAAGAAGAACGCGACATTTGAGAAGGTCCACATGGATGACAATGTAGATGATACGTTCACGAATGTTCTACCAACGAGAAAGTTTGAGTACTGCAGACAGATCGTCGGTATGATGAGCTCCTCCACCTAGTTGGGAAGGAGGAGATTTGTTGGAGTGGGTGAAATTCACAACATATTTGGAGAACATCCCGGAGTGCGATGAACGTTATCTGTGTGTTGTAGAAGCTCGGGAAGGCGACGAGGGCCATCTGTGTCGAAGAAAATCGAGATTTCGGAGCAGGGGAGCTTATGTTCAGGAGTGATAGAACTCTGGCCGAACTCGATCTCCCATCGAGTTCGTCCTCCTGGAGTCAGAACTTTGGCTCGAGGTGCTAGAACGCAGATACATAACTCTGCTTGAGTTTGATGTCGACGGACTGAAACATTTTTAGAATATTTTAGACACCATTGGATCATATCGTGTGGTCTATATTGGTTACAATTGTGAGGGGTTATTTATTAGAGGAAGACATGGGTTTTTTTTTTTTTTTTTTTTTGACTTTCCGTCGTAACACACGGGATCCGATGTAACGTTTGAAACTTTTGTACATACTGCATTACATGTCTTTAGATCCACAGTCCTCCAACTTCCACCATTTATAAATAGAAGAAATAATATGTCCTCGTGGTTCGATTTACTGACCTTCTGTCACCCAGTCGAAATCTTATACCTCTTTTCCGTAACCACAAGAATAACTTAAGTTCAGATTTTACAAAACAACTTCCTAGAGGAGGAGAGAAAGGGGTTCACGGCTAAGTTATAGTTTCTGGGAGGAGCTTATAAGGATTTGGTGTATTGGGTACCTCCTCGGTTTTCTTGCTTCCGCGTTTCGTTCCCAAGCATTATGATCCAAACATTTCCCATGAATAATAATAAGAATGGGAAGGGCACATGATCCAAGCATTTCCCATGATTTGAGATTCAGAATTTTTATCACATCCCCATCACTTCAAATTGATGAGGAGCATTAATCGTTGGCTTGTCCCTAAAGCATGATTCACAATAGAAAGAAAAAAAAGTAATAAACAAATAAATTTCCAGAAAGAAAAAAAAGAATCATTTCATTTCAAAGTATATCGGAACCAGAGCAATTTAGACTGGCCAAATAATAAAATGAGAACAAAAAACTTCTTCTTCTTCTTCTTATTCTCCCTTCCTCTCCTCCCTCTGTCCCTCTCCAAAAAGAGGGAGAGAAGATAGAAGAGTCAGACGAGGGAATAAAGAATCATCTCGGTAGTATCAAAGCGGAGAGGCCTGCAGGAGGAGGAGGAGGAGGTTGCGGTGCGGTCGGCCCCTTGGTCGCGGTGAGCAGCAGCGTCAGCGTCGTCGTTGGCGTTGGTGGTGGAGGAAGAAGAAGGCGGCTTGTAGTACATCCTCGCAGTCTGGGGGCAGTGGGAGTGGAACCTCGCAGCGATCCGCACCCCCATATCCAACATCTCCACATACTTCGACATCGCCCTCTCTTCTTTGATTCCCCTCCCTCTTCTTCTTCTTCTTCAAAAAAATAATATAATAAAATTGAAAGAAGGAGGAAGAAGAAGATCTTGGATGTGATTTTGATTTAAAGATCAATTAGAATACATCCCAAGGATTGGCAGGGGCCATAAAACAGCAGCGAGGGAGGAGGAAGAAGGGAATATGTTAGGGGAGAGGCGGAGATGTGTGCCTTTTATAGATGGGGTTTGCCCTAATTTCGATTATTATTATTATTATTAAAATAATTGAGCGGACCGGACGAGACGTTCTTAAAGTTCAATGCTTGTAGTCGCGCCGCGTCAAAGAACATATGCCAACTTTTATTTTCCTGTGCATTCTTCCGCTCTACCCCATCCACATTCTTTATATTACATCTTCATCTCGGGGTCAAGGTGTCCAAAAGTACGGGCCGGCCCGGAACCTGCCACGGGTCCGGTCCGAATCCGGTCAACCGGCTCGGCCCACCTCTTCCGCGAGTCCGAACTGGGTCGGCAAAATCGGCCCGTAAGTCCGATCCGGTCCGGCTCGGATGTGCAATGTTGTGGGTCCGGACCGGCCCAATTTTTTTATTTACTTATATATATATATATATATATATATATATATATATATATATATATATATATATATATATTTTTGCAATAATTTTTATTGTTAGAATTTTTTTTTATATAAAAAACCGCTCAGTCCGGTCCTATCATGATCGGGTTATGGCTCGGACTGGATCGAATAATTTATTGATCAGGCCGGACCGACCTGCCGCTCTCTTTTGGTTGAGTCCGGTTCGGACCAGACCAAGTGAAACCGGGTTGACCCGGACCGCGGGTCGGCCGGACCGGACCGGATCCGGTCAAACCCGGTTGATCCGGACCGTGGGCCGGCCCGACCCGGCTCAATACACACCTTGATCTCGGGGTGGTTTGGTGGTTCCAAACAATATGTAAAATGAACGCCACGTTGTTGTTGCTATGGTTATTTAGTTTTATAGTCTTATAATAGTCAAATTTTGAGTTTAGTTTTTCATATCGTCCATATTATTGTTTGGGTTTGTACTAACGGTAGATTTGGATGACTGTCTAAATGGAGACATAAACTCAAATTTTGAATATTATACGAGAGCAAAAAATTAAACGTAAATATGTGAGGGTTATTTAGTTTTGCATGGTGAGAGTTGTCTGACGTTTGTTATATAGTTTTGTCAAAACCAATCGAATATGAGTGTCATAACCTATAATTTTTAATATTTATTTATATTAATAATTATTATCTACCAGGGGTCACCGCACTGCTACCTTCGAGGAGATGTTGTAGGATGCCCAGCAGGCGGAGGATGACTTGGAACTCAGGGCCAAGAGGATGAGAAATGCATCAGGGGGAGTTAGCAGCAGTGCGGGTCCAGCTAAGCGACCTCATTTCCAGCAGCCGAGAGTATATCAGCATCAGCAATTTTCTGTGCCAGTCAGGGTACCAGCTCAGCAGAGACAACAGTTTCAGAGGCCAGTTCATCAGGCGCCACAACAGCCTCAGAGACAGACCCAACAGACTTTTTCTTGTACCTATTATGGGAGGCATGTGCCCGATTAGGAGAACTGTAGGAAGAGATTCAGACTATGCTTGTATTGTGGTTCCCCTGATCATTAGGTGAAGGAGTGTTCCAACAACCCGTATGGTCCAAATCGTGGTACAGTTCCACATCAGAGAGGTAGAGTTAGGCCACCTGTAGTATCACGTCCCAGTACCGGAATACGGAGACGGACATGGCCAGCTACCCCATACAAGGTGCTATACGTCATACGGCGATCACGGCTGTATAAGACAAGGGGGTGTACGCTACAATCAAGTCTCATATGGTCAAGAACTTCTATGTCTCAATCATTCAAACAAGAAACAATAAGCATAAAGCATATATGATAAAGCAATAAGGCATCCCAAATGCTTTCTCAAAATGTTCTAGAGTCCAGTTTTGCAAAACAAGAAGCTGGAAGAGTAACAAAAGTACATGACAGTAATCAGCTGCAGTCTGATTTAATACAATCATGCAAGAAAGCTAATGTCCAGAGAGCCGGCTAACAGGTGCCGGTGGCTAAACGCCAAAATAAGTAAATATGCAATGACGAGCATGGAAGAAGAAAACCTACTCGCTATCCCCTACGAGCATGTTCCTAGTACGCTCCATTAGTTGGGGGAAGGTACGCTGGATCCTCGGGTACTGGCTCGAAACCTTGCCATGCAAAACCAGTGGGGTTAGACCCCAAATAGCAAGTACCACAAAGGAAGCACTAAATAGAGAAACAAAAATCCAAGAAAAATATATAATAATACATAGGTTCAGTGTCGTAACCTTGGTCCATGGCATATCCTAGCGCAAAGGTCCAACCCTACAACCAAACAAGAAAAATGTTAAACTATCACACTATGATAGTCCATTTTTCTAGGCTACTAGCCGAATAATACAATCATAACCAAATCCATTTTCTTATATCGGCCAATCTGTCACTACCACATTCTCAAAACAGGGGTATTTTTGACTTTTTATAATTAATAGTATTGTGGTATTTATATTAAATGATTTCTCGATGAGTGTATTTAAATTAATTAATTTCGTGAGATGGGTAATTAAATATATTATTATATTCAGTGTTCATTAATGTCTGAGCTGGTAGACTTGACCTAGAAGCCCACTAGACGAACACCTGACAGAAATTTGGGGATTGTGTATTTAATTACATTATTTAGGATTTAATTATTTGATGTCGTAATTAATTACCGTAATTTATTTAATTGTTGCGCGCTGTCGTTGCTTCGATATTTGGAGCGCTACCCTGGCTTTTGCCTTCCAACAAATTTTACAACATTGCCCTAGACGTGCCCGTCTTCCATTCTGCCATTTTTTGTAACTCATAATTATGCTCTCTTGTGCTTCATTTTAGCCGCACAAAAATCGTTGCGGACGTTTATTTAAATTCTAAATAAATTCCAATTTTGTATCGTTGTGCGTTCCAATCAAAATTGGAGACAATCTTGACCTATTTTTCATGCGGCCCAAATTAGGGTAATATTCTGTTCTGAGTCTTCTTCATTAATGCTATTGATGACCCGACCTGATTTTGGCCCCATGTCCCCCTAATTAATTTTAGAACACAGCTTGCATTTATTTCTAATTAAATTGAGGATACCATTTTGTCTGATCCCGTTAATCCTAAATTAATCCCAATGCCATTTTAATTAAGCCCGTGCCTAACGCACAACACCCTCTCACCATGAAAATTGCTAAACATATTTTTCCCCAAAATTTTTGTGTCATTTTATGTGATCGTGCAATTTCCCGAATTTAAGGGGGCTAAGTTGCAATTATTGAATTTATGTGTCAACACCCTATTGGCTTTGAACTATGGAGAGGTCCCAAAATAGGGTCCCAATCTCACCCACTCTTTCCCTCATGAAGAAACCTCATTCTCTCCATGTTAAATCATATCCATCCATTTTAAATGGAATGATCTCAACCACCCATCTACCCAAAACACTCCACTATAAAGTCACATCTTACCCCACCCTCAACCAAACATCACCGGCCCTAATCCCAATATCTCTCTCTCTCCTCCTCCATTTAATTTCTTCATGCAAGAAGAAACTCCAAGCTTCTTCCTCCATTCTTATTCTTCTTCTTCTTCCTTCATTCTTCATCTCTCTTCCTCCTTCCTGAAGAAGACCCGGCTGGACCGAACAGACCCCGCCCTACTCCGGCGCTGACCCCGCCCACTCCGGCCGTCGACCCCGTGGTGGCTCCACAGCAGCGCCGCTCCGGCCTATACTCCGACCGCCGCTGTGCTAGCTCCAGCTTCACCCCGCGCCACTCCAGCTACACCCCGCGACGGCTCCACAAAGCCCGACCGACTGTGCGCCGGCTGCTACTGACAGCATCTCCACGATCTGTCTGGCCGACTGTGCGGCCGACCCGCCCGGCGGTACAACTCCCCCGCCTACTGCCAACAGCGGACTCCGGCCGCTGTCCAGCCCGACCCAGCACAGCCTCGCTCCGTCGCTGCACCCCGCACAGCTCCGCCACCGCAGTCCGGTGTCGAGCTCCCATCGTTCCCATCTCCGACCACCCTACACGAGCACCACCACCTGAGCTACGACCATTGCCACCCTCCTCTCCTGAACCGAATCCCCGCCGGCTTCCTCCTCTTCCCCAGCCGATCCAACCACCACGAACTATCACAATCACCACCATACTCCACCCCGCTCCAGGCACGCCGGAGAGCACCCTGCCTGAAGTCCCGCCGGCCTCCTCCGTTGCACAGCCGACCCTGCTGCATCCCCGGCCGAGTACGAGCTCCGGTCAGCTGCTCAGTCCAGCCATCTCGTCGTCCTCGTCGTCGTCGACGTCTTCGCCGTCGTCGTGCACGCACAGGTACGGCTTTCTCCCCTCGTGTACGTATACGTACGTATACGTATGTATGCATATGTGTATGTTGTGTTGGTAATGCGTATTTATATACGCATATATATATATATATATATATATATATATATATATATATATATATATATATATATATATATATATATATATCATGTATTTCCCTATCTATATATATATATATTCAATGTATTAGTATTAGATAATATATGATAGTACGTATTTTAGTATGTATTGGTATATGTATGTATTTTGGTATATAAATATATACGTAGCATATGTAATTATATTGGTATATAAATGTACTTACAAACGTTTTTGGTAAATGTATTTTTGGTATAAGTATTGTATAAAGTGTTTCCCAATATATTTTTATTTAGTATTGATTCTATTTATATATATATATATATATACCTATTGTATATCTCACTCCATAATATATGTTTAGTTTTAATTAAAGTATATATATACATATATCTAATAATTGTAATTAATGGACATTAATGTATGTGTTAGTTAAAGATATGTATATTTATATATCTCTACTAGATGACCCGAGTGTGGATACGGATACCCCGTAACTCCACCTGACCTATGATCCTGCGAACTGATAGCAGACTGCCATACGTACACTGACGTACTGGCAAGCCCCGTACCATTTTGATCGTCTGTCTTGCCCAGCAATCGCAGACGCAACGCCGTACAATTTGACGCACACTGAATCTAGATTGACCAGTGCCATACTTGGCAGAGCCCCTGAGTTCATGTATTGTATTGTGTTGTGTTAGTGTAGCATCTGATACAATATTATATTTATTATATGTTTATAGGACTGTTGGATCCTCCAGACGATACTCTGGGACAGGACATTGGTTTTACCAGCTAAGGACCCAAGGCGAGTACATTCTCTGATTAGTTTCTTATTTATGATATCCCCTATGTTCACTGTATCTAGTGTAAATATCCATATTCTTGACACGCTGGTTACACGGATTGGTGTATACGGATCTCGTCATGAGATGTTATTCCTCGTTCATGGTGTAGCTTGCACAAGACTTATTTCCTTGTTATCTTGTGCATGTACAAACACTGATTTCCGGGGAGATTTGCTACCTCCCTAGGGAATCCCGTGCCATAGCGTACCATGGTTGGATCTACTATACCAGTCGGGGGTGGGGAGTATTTTAGTATAGATATGTGATCATACCCAACTCTACATGCATCATAGCTCACCCCACATCTCACGTCGGGTGCGGCCTGACCATTTACATGCCTCATCACTGTTACATATGGTTAGCCTGACTATTACATGCATCATAGCTATTCCTACGGATTAGCCTGACTATTACATGCATCATAGCTATTCCTACGGATTAGCCTGACTATTACATGCATCATAGCTATTCCTACGGATTAGCCTGACCTCAAGGATGATCGCTAACCAATGTAATGAGTTTACTAGTCCCAAGACGATCACATGTTAAAGCTAGTACTCACACACTTAGTCATAGGATTCATGCTCTTTTGACATATTGTTTCCTTTCCTGCATTTACTTACAGTATTTCCAGTATATCCTTTATTGTATGTTTCTCGTACATATACATGCATCTTGTATATTTCCATCTATATACTGCTACATAGTTTATGTCATTGATATAGAACTGCTAATTAGAAATGTACTTTGCTCCTTCCTGACTGGAAAAATATTTTTTCAGACTGTGACCTTAGTGGACTTGTTTCCGACACACGAATTGGATGTTACTGATTGCAGGTATGATTATTTTGTCATTAGACTTGTGTTGTATTCTTTTATTTCTTCAAATTCTTATCGTGCTGTGGTTGTGATTGAGTATGTTGTTCATTTTTATAGTGTTATCCGTGTCTCCTTATGGAGTTGGATACTAGTGTGAGATTTTTTAGATAGTACTTGACCTAGACAGCGTTCTACCGCCGATGCTGCGGCGTAGGCTGGACGTACCCGCGCACTCGTGCCCCTAAACCGGATGCGGCGGGCTCGGGGTCAGAGAAAGATGAGAGTAGGGTTAGGGTTTTCGAGAGAGGTTGTAATATATATATAAAGAGAGAGGCGCGGGGGGGGGGGGGTTTGGTCACTCGCGCGGCTAAAAAAGGCTGTTGGTTATCAATGGGCGCGGGCGGGTAGGAGTTATGTATTAGGGTCGGGTTTGGGTAGGTTAGAGGGGGTTTGGATCCATTAAGGGAGTATTATAATTCTTTTTTTTCTTTTTCTTTTTCTTTTCCAAATCCTTTTTTTTCATTTCTTTCTCTTTCTAATTCTTTAGAAATATATATATATATATATATATATATATATATATATATATATATATATATATATATATATACACACACATAAAAAAATCTAAAATTTGTATTAATGCATACCCTTAAGCTAGCAATTGTCCAAAGGGTCTCCTACATGAAATAAATTAGGAAAAATTTATACCGGCTCCATAAATCTCCTAAATTCACCAACACCTAAAATAAAAATTAAATAAAATATATTTCTCCTAATTAGCTCATAATTACTATAATTAAGTTAATAATTAATAATTAAAAAGGGTAAATAAGATTTTTAGGATTAGGGGTTTTACACCAGTGCCGAACATGAGCTAACTGAACCAATAGATAAATAAAACAGGCACTTGCAGGATGCACCGGTCCCCCGTAGGGCTACTGCGCTAAAAATACGGTATTAGCGGTTCCATTGCTCCTATAGTAAAACAGTGGCTCGACATAATAATATGTCAGATACTGCAGCCCACTAAGACAGATGATATACAGTATCTTTGGTGGCCAGCCCACAGCGCACTTAGAATAAATCTCTGTGGGAAGGTTCATTGGCAAGATCTCGGGATATCATTCCCTCCAATGTTACTACCACTTTTAGTTACCTAATTATCCTTATATTGTGTTTGAAATCTCAAGGCGTGGTCACATGAGAATTTTCCTTAAGATGTCGTACAAAGTACGGGCACGCTAGATATGTATCCATGGAAGTTAAATCTAGATTTACTCGAGCGTGTATGTAACATTTAGAGAATCAATAATCTACCCACGCTTTGGTAGTTGACTAGCTTATTATGCCCGTGCTGGAGAAACAATATATATTTATATTGTCACACGTTAAGAAATTTGTAGGCATCCTTAATACAGAACCCAAATATAATCACTTAACACGTGACACGATATGTTGCACCTCGGCGCACATTAAATCATGAACAATTATTAGGCAATAGTAGTATCAGCACAGATACAATATTCGATTCCAATTACCAATTATACATTGGGTCACATGAATCAAGAAAATATTCAATCAAACAAGCAAGGTCGCATGGGTCTCTAGGACGAATAGGAAGTCCAGGCCGCATATGAAGTCAGAGCCGCATGAACCACTTGGCCGCATGACAAGTCCTGGCCGCATATGAAGTCAGGCCGCATGAACAACTTGGCCGCATGACAAGTCATGGCCGTATATGAAGTCAGGACTCATGAACCACTTGGCCGTATAACAAGTCATGTCTGCATGCTCAGGGTTAAGGTCTACTCCTTGGTTCAAGTGATAAAGTGACGGGCAATAAATAAAGTGTCAGAGATGTGACATAAAGTGACTGATATGACAATCCATAAAGTGTGTCAAAAAAAAAGACAAAACCAAAGAAATAAATGCCAACGGTTCAGAGCCAGGCGTATAAGAAAAATAATGGCCGCATGCTCTCCAGGCCGCATGAGTGTCGATGCCGTATGGGTTGTCTCTTGGACTTAGTGAATTTCTCATTCGTTCAACGAGTGAAAGCACAAGGCTTTCAAGGATACTTGTGTAAATCAGCAGTCATGCGTCCAACAAGATGGACGCATGCTATCAGTATGCGGCAAGAGTTTAGACCGCATAACCCTCTCAAGCCGTATGGCACTCTCAATCGCATAGCTCACTGCCCGCATGCGAACTTCATCTTCTCCAACAGCAGGTTCAGCCATGGCAGAAACTCCAAAAATCTAAAAAAATATTTTGTTCATAAAATCCTTATTTTAAGTCCAAATCAGGTGAACCAAAAGCCAAAATGCTATAAATTGAAAGTTCTATCATGTAGCAAAAATTAGTTTTCAAAGACACAAGTTTAATAGATCAAAACCAAGAAAACTGATAAAATCCATAAAAATCCAAAGTTTAGAAATATAGATATACTTAAAACTATCCATCAAAACAGAGAACTCCTAAAACTAAAATTGTTTAGAAACATATAACAAACATAATGAAATAATAATATGGAGGGTTTCTCCATTTCTCATGCAAGGTGTACTTGCCTATGAAAATAGGGAGAGAAAACTAAAGAAAGAGGAAGAAATAAAGAAGTGAAGAGAGAGAGAGAGAGAGAGAGAGAGAGAGAGAGAGAAAGAGAGAAAATATTGGGTTATATATGGTAGGGTTGGGGGTTGAACCAAAGGTTCTCATGAGTTGAACCAACCCACAAAATAAAACATGAGCAAGGTTAAACCAAAGAATGGGTCTAGTCTCCATGCACATGCAACTATGCTAAAAAAATACGTTTCAAATATGTATATCGGGAACGGGGAGTGACATCTCTATCCACCTTATAAAAATTCCGTCCTCGGAATTTGAATCCAAGCAATAGCTAGAGAAGTTAGGACAAGCATGATACAAATCTACTATCAATTACACATGCAAGCAATACCATCACAACATACAGGTGATCACCTGATCATAGAATCCGAGATATGAAGGCGTAAGAAAGAATATACCTTCTGAATCGAATATATGCGGGTACCGGGATCGAATATCGTCCTCGCTCTCCGACGTTGATTCTCTTAGAGAGTGATGGCCCCAAGCAACCCAGACAAGGGAAATAGTCTGATTCTTGAGCACATTCTTTCTTCGGTCCAATATAGATACGGGTTGCTCCTCATAAGATAAGTCGGTACCAGCGACTAATTCAGAGTGATCGCGGATATGACTCAGATCCGAAACATACCTATGCAACTAACAAACATGAAATATATCGTGTACCTCACGTAGCAAAGGCGGAAGGGCAAGACGATAAGCAACACCACTTACCCGCTCGAGAATATCGAACGGACCTACGTATCTGGGATTAAGCCTCCTGTGAACCCCAAATCTAATGACTCCACGGGTAGGCAAAATTCGTAAAAATACGTGGTCGCCGACAAAAAACTCTAAAGGTCTACGATACTGATCGGCCCAATGACGAAGCCTATCTTGTGCAACCCGAAGTCGCTCTCTAATATTCTTGACAACCTCTATTGTCTGCGTGATTATTTCAGGTCCTAACATCTTTCGCTCACCAATGTCATCCCAAGCCAACGGTGACCTACACTCCCTGTCGTATAGTACTTTAAAAGGTTCCATCTGAATGCTGGCCTGATAATTATTGTTATACGAGAATTCTACCAAGTGAAGGTAATTCTTCCAAGATTCATCAAGATCTAAGGTACAGGCTCGTAGCATATCCTCTAAGGTCTGGATGGTTCTCTCTAATTGTTCGTCTGTTTGGGGGTGAAAAGCTATGCTCAATCTTAACTTGGTACCCCAACACTGATACAAACTTTTCCAAAAATGAAAAGTGAATTGAGTGTCTCGATATGACACGATACTTACTGGGATACTGTGTTATCTCACTATCTATCGCAAATATATTTTAGCCAATTGTTTTGTAGACTGTCCTACTCGAAAAGGAAGAAAGTGAGCTACTTTTGTGATACGATCCACTATCACCCAAACTTCATCTCGACCAGTCGGTGATCTAGGTAAACCAGTCACAAAGTCCATCGTGGGGTGTTCCTACTTCCACTCTGAAATAGAAAGCGGCTGCAATAATCCTACCGGTCTCTGTTGCTCTGCCTTCACTTGCTGACATATCAGGCATCGCGATACGAATCATGATATTTCTCTCTTTATTTCGTTCCACCAATAGTGTTACTTGATATCTTGGTACATCTTCGTGCCCCCGGATGAATAGAATACTGAAAACTATGTGCTTCAGTCATAACTTTTTGCTGAATATCCCCGCTTGGCACGCATAGACGATTCTCAAACTTAGCGATCTATCCGCATGTATTGTCAGCTCCTTTTGAAGGCCTGACTCACATTTTTTTATAGTTTTTGAATCTTCGGATCCTCTGTCTGAGCTAGTTTGATTCTATCTACCAAAGTTAACTGAATCTGTAGGCTAGCCTGAACTTCTATACTTTGTGGAAGTATTATCTCGATACCCATCTCTCTTAAGTCTTCTAGAATGTGCATCTGAATAGTCAACATAAATTTTCTAACTCTTCTACTAAATTCATCAGCTACTACATTAGCCTTGCCTGGATGGTATTGAAGTTCCATATCATAATCTTTCAACAACTCTAGCCACCTTCTCTGCCTCATGTTCAGGTCCTTCTGCGTGAACACATACTTCAAACTCTAATGATATGTGAATATTTTTACTCGATCGCTATATAAGTAGTGCCTCCATAGCTTAAGTTCAAACACTACTGTTGCTAGCTCCAAATCGTGAGTTGGATAGTTCTTCTCGTGATCTCTGAGATGCCGAGAAGTATACGCTATCACTCTTCCTTGTTATATTAAAACACATGCAAGTCCCTTGCCAGATGCATCACGTATACTGTGCATCCTCCGGAGCCTGCTGGAAGAGTAAGGATTGGTGCATAGATTAACTTCTTCTTCAACTCTTCAAAGGCTATCTAAAATTTCACTGACCACACAAATTTAACTTTCTTGTGCGTCAACCGATTCAATAGTGCCGAGATCTTAGCAAAATCTGACACAAATCTTTTGTAGTATCCTGTCAAGCCCATGAAACTACGTACTTTTGCTACTTTCTTTGGAATTGGCCAGTTCTCTACTGCATCTACCTTCTTGGGATCAACCGACACTCCTGCTCTAGAAATAATGTTCCCAAGAAAGGATATGTGATCGAGCTAAAACTTTCACTTAGTAAGCTTTGCATATAACTGGTGCTCCCTCAAAGTTTGCAAAACTATCCTGAGATGTTCTTCATGCTCCTTCTTATTACTAGAATATACCAAGATTTTATCGATAAATACTACCATAAATTGGTCTAAGTATGGCATGAAAATACGGTTCATCAAGTCCATGAATACCGCTGGAGCATTAGTCAGTCTGAATAACATAACTAAAAATTCGTAATGTCTATATCGTAACATAAATATTATCTTCGGTATATCTTGCTCCCGGACTCGCACCTGATAATATCCTGATCGTAAATCTATATTAGAGAAGACTCTTGCTCCACTTAATTGGTCAAACAAATAATCAATCCTTGGTAATAGGTACTTATTCTTCACGGTTACTACATTAAGCTGCCTGTAATTCATACACAACTGCGTCGATTCATCCTTCTTATTCACCAACACCACTGGTGCTACCCACAGGGATCCACTGGTCCGAATAAACTTCTTCGCCTTCAGTTCTTTCACGTGTCGATATAACTGATTAAGCTCTGATGGTGATATTGGGTATACCTTCTGGGATACTGGTTCTGCTCCTGGAATCAACTCTATACAGAATTCTACTGCTCTATATGGGGTAATTCAGGAATATTATTGGGAAAAACATCCATGAACTCTTCAACTATCTTGGGCAGCGGGTCTTCTCCCTTTGCTACTGTTGTGACTCCTCCCTTATGTTGGTCTCTTTCTATTCTGCTAAGGACAAACTCTTCTAGACCAGAAATTTAAAATAATATTCTACCCTCACGACAGTCTACATTGCATGACTGTCTCTCAACTAGCCCATGCCTAAGATAACGTCAAAGGTACCCATAGTGAACTTGAACAACTTTGCAGGTAATAAATATCCACATACTACGACTAGACATGCTAGGCACATCCTACTAACTTCTACGATCCCATTGCCAGTGAGTATATTCAGCCTCGCTAGGAATACCTTAAACTTTAATCTAATACATGTCACATATTGTGCAGATATAAATGAGTGCGAAGCTCCAGAATCAATTAAAGCTATGGCAGGAAATGTTGTAACAAAAATGTTACCTACTACTACGTTGCCCGACGTCATTGCTACCTCCAAAGACAAGATGAGTGCCTGCCCTTGGCCTTATTGAGCTCCCTGCTGCTGTCTTCCTTGATTCCATGGTTGCGTCCCTTGCTGATTATGTTGTTGCTGCCTATAAAGTTGGGTTTGCGATGGCAACGGATGCTGAGCTAAAGGCCGTACTGCTAATGTTGGTCCTCCTTGCCGCGCTTCCCTTAGAGTTGGCCCTCCTGGCCTCTGTAATGCCCCGTTCCGCTCAAGAAGACTGCCAATTCAAATAAAGAAAGTGCAATATCCCGACCCGCTTTGCTCAGGCGAGAATACTCGTTTGAGGCAAAGGATATCCGGACTTGTCCCTACAGGAATTCGGTTTAGGCTTTTAGAGGCTCGTTCGGCGTATACTTAACCAAGGCGAATCATCGCTAAGATGGGTGGCTACGGTGAACTTGTCTTTGCTTAGCCAGCACACATAAAATCTGGCATGATACATGCTAGTCGCTAGGTGAATCACCCCCTGTATGCTAATAATAACAACGCACCTAGCTAAGGGAATAATCCTAACTCGCATTGCTTATGCTAGAACATGGAAATAAAATATTGCTTATATTCAGACCCTCGCATGCTACCCTAGATCTTGTCGCTCGGGAAGTCCCTTACGGTTTCACCTCTCGGCTTACCTTCGGGCCCGAGCTAACGTTAATGCTTATGGTTATACAAATGCATGCTTGTCTGCTTTTATGTTGCCTTATTTTCATCCAAACCTCGGAAGACTACTAAGTAGTCGTTCCGTGCAAGAATGAACCTGCAAGTATCCGGGACCGTTAGGTCGCTAAGGCAGCCCCGAACCAGGGGAATGCATCAAGGCAAGTTACTCACTGAACGAGAATCATGTCAAGCAAAACGTAAATAATTATCTCGTGTACTCGTGTTGCCTGAATTGCATAAAAATGATTGGCAAAATAATAATACCGTTCCTATGCAAAATAAATCACGTACTCGTGTTGCTTGCTTGGCGAAATAATGAAATTGGAAAGACCAAATAGTGCATGTCGCGGACAACTCAAAAATGAGGTATAGTTCCACGGGCGATCACCGGGGCACTGGGACCGTTCCGATCCGGATGGAATTCACGTTTAATCTCATGTTCTGGGACGGGATGGTTTGTAGCGCCTCACGTTCTTTTGTTGTATTCCATCCTCGTCATTGACTAGTGTCCTTTATGGCTATTCCAGCGACTCATGTTCATATAGATAAGTCATCCTCGCTTAGCGGCTATCCGTGTACGAGACATTGCATCGCATCAAAGAACAACTGAGCACTCAAAATATTGTCCCGTTCAATGACTCTCAAGCTTGCATATGCTATTGCCTTGGTTTTCATTATGAATGCCCTTGAATGTTTATACTTGTCCGTGCTTGAATTAACAATATTTGCCTTGGACAGGGAAGGCCAAATGGTAAGTTGGTAAGTCTCGCCGTGTTTTCTCTTATGTCGTACTACACACTGCCACACGTGTTAGGCTATTCAATCTTTGCATGAAACTGATCCTAAGGCAACTAGAAAGACAATATAATAGTTGGTGCACGGAACCTGTATTACGTGTTTGGATTTGTCGAGCGGGCGAGTAGCCTCCCCACTAGTGCATTCAATGTACTGATAACCCACCAGATCGTTTGCAGGGTACGGGAGAACCTTGTTTGGTGTGGATGCCTCATTCGTGCGTGCTAAGGCCAGGAGTTCTCTCTGAAGCCTCAGAGTACTGCATCCGGAACTGAAGCACATATACAAGACATAATATTATGAACATAGCATGAACATCGCTTGTACAAATTATTCCACAATTGTAGACACTTGGCATGCTTTTATTGTTTCAGAGAGAGATTTGAGCGACTTATAATCTCGGATATACGCCGCCTGTAACACATGTTTATATCAATAAAAGAGTTGCTTTACTTCTACTTGTGTTATTCAATGCTTCCGCTATTTTGTCGACTCAGTGAACTTGTTACCGATCGCCTATGCATTCATGACTCCGCTGCACTCGGACAATCGGTGCGATTCTGTGGCTTAGAACTCTTACCGCCAGCCAATGAACCATGACCTTGCACGGGCATGGCTCACGCTCGTACGGCATCACGCCCGGATGGGTCAAAGCGATCGTTCCGCGGGAGCGCTGGCACGGTGATTCTCGCTTAGCGGGAACGACCGATTTAGCCTGCGGGAGATCAGGGTGTGACATCCTCTGCATCAATGGGCATGTAGCAACCTTGTGATTAGGGCTCCCACATCTCAAACATAGTTTGTTAGTTGTCCGATAAGCATCCCGGGTATGACCTCCCTTGCCACAGTAGGTACAACTTGTCGGCGCTCCCCGTCATTGTTGTTGTTGTTGCTGTTGCTGCCTCGGCTGCTTTTGCCGAGTTGGTGCCATCACTATCGAGGTCACTAGCCTTCTCTGTATCACATCATGGATATGAATGCCAAGGGATGGTGTTGACATTCTTGGTACTGGTCCTACCTTTTTATTCTGTCCATGAGGTCTTTTTTGATCCACTCTTCTTGATGCCATCCTCTGAGAAGTAAGCTCAACCCTATTGGCTGCTATCAATACCGCCTCGAAGGTATGGTACTCTTGTACCTCTACCATTTATAATATCTCTAAGTGAAGTCCCTGCTAGAACTCATTGCTCTCTCCAACTCTGTTTCCACCATGGTTGGAGCAAATCTGCTTAGTCGGCAAAATTCTGCCGTATAGCCGTCTACTGTCCTTCTATCTTGCTTGAGGTTAATGAACCTTTGCTGCAACTCATACTGAGCCATAATTCTGAAGTACTTTACCCTGAATGGGTCCTAAAATCCTTCCATGAATCGGGTCTCTTGCCAGATCTTGGAGTTATAGGCAAACCAGGTCAACTTGTTCCTCGGCCGAAACTTTAGCTGCTGCCTGAATGGTATCAATATCCTGGAGCCAATCGTCTTTCATGATTGTGTCCACCATGCCATAGAAATATCTGGGGTTCAGTCTTTAAAATCTAATAGATGTCCCAAAATCTGTTCTTCTGCCTTGTTCTAGGGTCGTCTGCAACCCTTGGTTCAACATAACATTCTGTTCCTGCTGCTGGAGTTGTTGTTGTTTATGTTGCTATTGTTGTTACTGTTGCTCCACCATCTGGTATTGTTGGGTAGCCAACAATCCATGGATAATCTCTAGCAAGGCCGGGGTATCCAATACTGCCGGCACTGCGGGAGGTACGAGAACACCTGGAGCCTACCGCTTTGTCCCATTCATCGTGGGCTCAACTCGGATCCTTGGCTGGAGTTTCACATAATTACTTTCTACTGGCAACTCTACCTCTCTTATTGCTGCAACATCAGGAAAAGAAAAATCCCTAAAGAAGAGCACAAGAAGCATCAAGTACAGGATGAGAAGGAAAAAAGAAGCAACCAATCTGGAAAAATTCAAGCTGAGTATCAAAGAGGACGAATTCAGAATTTTAAGAAGAATCATATTTGATTGAGACTCCTATGACCATGAAACCCCACAAGTCTGAAGAATAGACCTGCATGGGACACCATTAAAACTTTGTCACTCTCCAGTAACGAAATACGGAGACGAACATGGCCAGCTACCCCTTACAAGATGTTATATGTCGTATGGCGGTCACGGCTGTATAAGACAAGGGGGTGCATGCTACAATCAAGTCTCCTATGGTCAAGAACTTCTGTCTCAATTATTCAAATAAGAAACAGTAAGCATAGAGCATATATGATAAAGCAATAAGGCATCCCAAACGCTTTCTTAAAATGTTCTGGAGTCCATCTGTGCAAAACAAGAAGTTGAAAGAGTAACAAAATTACAGACAGTAATCAGCTGCAGTCTGATTTAATACAATCATGTAAGAAAGCTAATGTCTAGACGAGCTGGCTAACAGGTGCCCGTGGCTAAACGATAAAAGAAGTAAATGTGCAATGACGAGTAGGGAAGAAAAAAATTAACTCGCTATCCCCTGCAACCATGTTCCTGGTATGCACCATGAGTTGGGGGAAGGTACGCTGGATCCTTGGGTACTGGCTCAAAACCTGGCCATACAAAACAAGTGGGGTTAGATCCTAGATAGCATGTACCACAAGGAAGCACGAAATAGTGAAACAAAAATCCAAGGAAAATATATAACAATACATAGGTCCAGTATCATAACTTAGGTCCATGGCATATCCTAGCGTAAAGGCCCAACCCTACAACCAAACAAGGACAAGGGTTGAACCATCACACTATGATAGTCTATCTCCCTAGCCTAATAGCTGAATAATATAATCACAACCAAGTCTATTTTCTTATATCGGCCAATCATTTGTACAGCTTGTTATTTTTATGGAGTCTAAGGTTATCTAATAAATAATACATAATACGTATCCTCAGATCACGCTAGTGACAAACATGAGCTAACCGAACCAATAGATAAATAAAATAGGCACTTGCAGGATGCACCAGTCCCCCGTAGTGTTACTGCGCTAAAAATACGGTATTAACGGTTCCAGTATTCCTATAGTGAAACAGTGGCTCGACATAATAATAGGTCAGATACTGCACTCTACTAAGGCAGATGATATACAGTATCTGTGGTGGCCAGCCCACAGCACACTTAGAATGAATCTCAGTGGAAAGGATCATTGGCATTATCTCGGGATATCATTCCCTCCAATGTTACTACCACTTTTAGTTACCTAATTAGCCCTATGTTGTGTTTGAAATCTCAAGGCGTGGTCACATGAGAATTTTGCTTAAGATGTCGTACAAAGTACGGGTATGCTAGATACGAATCTATGAAAGTCAAATCTGGATTAACTTGAGCGTGTATGCAATATTCAGACAATCAATAACCTAGCCATGCTTTGGTAGTTGACTCACTTATTATGCCCATGCTAGAAAAATAATATATATTTATAATATCACACGTTCAGGAATTTAGAGGCATTCTTGATGCACAACCCAAATATAATTACTTAACACATGACACGATGTGTCGTACCTCGATGCACATTAAATTATGAATATTAGGCAATAGTAGTACCAGCACGGATATAGTATTCGAGTCCAATTACCAATTACACATTGGGCACATGAATCAAAAAAATATTCAATCAAATAACCAAGGCCGCATGGGAAGTCCATGCCGTATATGAAGTCATGGCCGCATGAACCACTTACCTGCATGACAAGTCCTGCCCGCATATGAAGTCAGGCCGCATGAACCACTTGGCAGCATGACAATTCCTGGCCGCATATAAAGTTAGGCCGCAAGAACCACTTGGCCGCATGACAAGTCTTGGCCGCATGCTTAGGGTTAAGGTCTACTCCTTGGTTCAAATGATGAAATAACGAGAAATAAATGAAGTGTCAGAGATGTGACATAAAGTGACTGATGTGACAATCCATAAAGTGTGTCAGAGAGAAAAGACAAAACCAAATAAATAAGTGCCAACGGTTTAGAGCCATATGTCCAAGGAAAATAATGGCAACATGCTCTCCAGGACGCATGAGTGTCAGTGCCGTATGGGTTGTCTATTGGACTTAACGAATTTTTCATTCGTTCAGCGAGTGAAAACATAAGGTGTTCAAGGATACATGTGTAAATCAGCAGTCATGAGTCTAAAAAGATGGACGTATGCTGTAAACACCCTGATTTTTGAGAAGAATTTTAAATGAGTTATTCCGTATTTTGGTATTTCTGGTAATTAAAACAAAGGTGATTGTGAATTAAAAGAATTTTAAGTGTGGCTAATTGGTGTTAAAATATTATGGAAATAATATTTTAGGGTGTAGAATGGGAAACTGGACGCAGGGTATTTTTCGGTAAATTTATTGGGCTCCAGAATCTTTTTTAAAACCCTAAGAATGATGGTAGAATTAAACCAAATATTTTTAACTCAGGCCAAATGCCCAACATTCCATGAGAGTCAAGGCCAAGCCTGAGGAGCGGAAACCCAAGCCCAAATCCTAGGCCCAATCCCAAGGAGAGATGACCAAGCCCACCCTAGTCCAACAAAACCCTAGTTCACAGGAGTATAAATACAACTTTTCATAATTAGTAAAGAAGAAAGCAAACCCTAAAGATTAATCCCAAACAAAACTTGAGATTAGAACCAGCCAACCCCTACCTACCTCCTGTTCACCCTCATCTCCCGTCAGGACTCGACCCCGCCGGAGTCCGCCGGCCGCTGACCAGCTCGCCGGCCATCTCCCCTCAGGACTCGACCCACCCCCAGATCAGCCCTAGCCGGAGATGCCAGCGCTCCTCCCTGTCCGTTCCGCTGTGCCGCGGAGAACCCCGACCGGCCCGCGTTTCTCCCCGACCGGCCGAGGAGAATCCCGACCGTTGGCTGACCGAGCGCTGCTCCGGCCAGCGCGAGCCTGACTGGGAAGTGCAGCCCAGGACCCCGACCAGGACAGAGCAGCCGAGACCGACCCTCGGTGCGGCAACCGATCGGTGCATTCGGCCGTGCCCTCCTCCAGGCCGACCTTGACACCCCTGTGTTCGACCGTTCAGTCAGGATTCCCCCAGCCCCGTTTCATCCAGACACCGTCGCAGCCTTGACCTCGGACACGGCAATCGCAGACCCAGCAACTCGGTCGCAGGACACGGAATTGACGAGCAGGACGCGTGAGAATCAGCTATCGTGGAGCCCTGTTCAGGTACTATTTTCTCCCGAATTTGCAACTCTGTTTTAGAATCCGTCAGTTGCTACACGTAGACTGTATAACCCTCTCGGTGCCCGTGCAACTTGCTCGGTGCATCGCGTCCTGTGGTGATCGCACACCGCGATCCAAAAATAAAAAAAACAACGCCCCATTTTACCCCGGAACTGAGTATGCCCCGCCAAATGGGACGACTTGGTCGCACGCGGTCCTTACCAAAGCGTGCGCGTCGTTGATACGGTCGTGTGGAATTTTGCAGAAGTCGATTCGGATGTGCGTGCACACCGGAACCAACGCGTATCCGTCGACGACACCCCGTATCCGTCCTTTCTGGAACACGCTGTAACTTTGTGTACACACGTCAGATCGAGACAAAACTTATGCCATCGGACTCGTAGCGATACGCTGGTCCTGTGACCCAAGTTTGGTCCGATTCTGAGAACGTGGATAAAATCGCGTATCGTGGGCCCCACAGGCTCCACTTGACGGGCGATTTTGTGATCGGCTCATCGGAATCCAATTCTGGAAGTTTCGTTGGGTTCGTATCATCGTTCCTGACTTGTAGACACTGAGTTTGAGAAATTTGGAGACCTTTGACCCTGACACGCTTTTCGGTACAAAGTGGCCCACATGTGGAACCCGCTTTGGCCCGGAAATGACCTTTTTGCCCCGGTGTCCAAATTGGACGTAAGGACAGGCATTTCTAGCAGTTTGATATCTTCTGAGATGGTTGGTGATGTTTATTACAGCTTTTGGAGGAGTACCCACCGGATTCACCGATACCAGGACGACAGTTGATATTCAAACATCAGGCAAGTGTACCTTGCCAACTCTGCAGTTGTTACCTATTTTCTTATCTCATTATATTACTGTGCAAGCTCAACCTAGGACCGTTTGACATACTTAGCGTCCGATTATTAGTCAGATGCCAATATCGTATGCGGTGTTGGGTAATGTCATCTAGATATGGACATACGTGACACTTTATCTTCTCGTACTTGTCATACCAAGTACACTTGACCCAGGACACTGATCATGAGACAGGATCTTCCCGAGATATTCGAGGTGATTCTGTATAGGACTTGGCATAGATTCTATATTCTAGATACCTTATGACTTGTGCATTAGTTATGACCCCGCTGACATGGACGTGAGACGTTACGTTCATGATTGGTGTGGTTACATTGGGTGGGGAGAGACACACAGACCACAGGCTGATTATATATATACACCCCTACTATTGTGAGGCCCAAGACTCTGAAGCCCGAGCTTGGCCCATTACTCATTATTACTGCTGCTACCGGCTCCCCTACACAAAGCTTGTAGTATGCTTCAGCCTGAGTTCTAGTGCTGCTCTCATCTTGCATATCACTTATCTGGTTATTTTAGCATTCCCTTATTGTTCCATCTATTGCTGGCGATACCCACAGGCTACAGGTTGATTATGTTATGCCGGCTACTCAGTCTTCCGCTGAGCTAGACCACCTCATGATATCACTGCTACCGGCTCCCCTACACAGAGCTTGTAGTTGTTCAGCCTGAGCACTATTGATGTTCTCTCTAGCATTTTGCACAGATGTTTACATACTTACCCTGCTTATTTCATTATTTGCTGCACTGTATTATTTTGGCATGAGCTTTCTTGTACCTTGCTATGTCCCCTGAGGACCTGGATCCGGATTTTGTCCCCAGATTTTGCAGACGAGGTTTATCCCGAGGTATACGGGACCGCAGCAGGAGGAGCCGATCCAGGAGCTGTACCGCCATCTGAGGACGAGGTGTTAGCTGAGGACTTCTCTTGAGCATCCATGATCATGCTCAGCTTTTATTATTTATTTCAGTCTTTTATTTTCTGGTCTGTTGAACCATTATACTAGATATTTATTGGGTTGTTCCCCGAAGTACTTTGTGAGACTAGCTGATGATTTACATTCCTTATTTATTCTGTGGATCATATTTTACATCTGGTGTGGATGAGATTAGTTGTGCCTTGATTATCGTAGACTTGTTTCACAGCTTAAGTATGCCCTGATGGATCCATTAAATTGGGTTTGTCCATTGGTGCATACTGTTGGCCATTGCCACGTGTCTAGTCCCTCGGTATTTTGGGACTGGGGCGTGACATAGTTTTTGTGGTGGCCCATGCAGGTCTACGACTAAATTGTTCGGTTTCAACTTAGGGACTTAACCAGCCTGCCCTAAGGATAGGATAAGTTATAGGATCTCATCCATGATCTAAACCATTATTACACTCTATATCGAACTCAAAATTTGTTACTTGAACTGAATCCTGTGTTGATTCCTCTGTGCGTTCTTACAGTTTATCTTTTGGTTGCAGAGAAATGGATCCCAGGAACGGAGACGAGATTCCATTGGATACGCCACATGACGCTGTGGTTACTCATATAGACCGAGTGACCCCAGGGAATGGAGGACAAGCATCACAGAGCGATCAAACCGGTCAGCCTAATCCAAGGTTCCGGAGAGATGACATCCCACCTCCGCCACAGTTCACTCCACAGATGCCAATTTTCCCGCCAGTGTAAGCCATGGACGGGCAACAGATATTCCAGATGATGTATGCCATGATGCAAGCCCAGCAGCAGATTCAGCAAGAGGCCCACCGACAGGAGGCAGAGTATCTGAGGACCAGCCTGGTATCCGCAATGGAGCAGACAAATCCACCAACGAGGCGAACAGCGACGGGATCTATTACCGACTTCCGTCATCTCAAGCCTCGTACATTTTCTGGTAAAGAGGGGCCAACAGAAGTTCATGAATGGCTCACTAACATTCAGCATCAGTTGGAAGCCGCTGAACTTCCGAGAGAGAAATGGATGACTGCAGTCAGAATGCAGTTGACTGATAATGCACATCACTGGTGGCTAGCAGAAGAAAGGAGGCTCGGACAGGACCGAGTCACTTGGGAAGAGTTCTCCAGGCTCTTCCAAGAGATGTACATTCCAGCAGTTGCACGGTCAGAGCTCAGAGACAGATTCAACCGCCTTATTCAAGGCAACATGACAGTGGAAGAATACAATGCGGAATTTATTCGCCTGAGCCGCTTTGCTCCAACATTGATTTCGACGGAGGAAGAAAAAGCTGAGAAGTTCTTTGACGGACTGAAGTTCGAGCTTCAGAGATTGATTGGATCGGTCGCACCTACATCTTATACCGACTTCCTTGCAGCAGCCCGACGCATGGAGCGCGTCACTAGAAGGGAGTCGACCCTGAAGAGGCATATCACATCAGCACCATCGAGGATAGGACATGGGGATTCAGCGAAGCGGACCCAGAGGAGTATGCCTGAGAGGACAGCACACAGGGCCATATGTCTCCCTACTTGTCACCACTGCGGCAAGATAGGTCACATTGAGAGAGAATGCAGACGCAAGTTAGGACTCTGCCTAGCTTGCGGTTCCAACCAGCATCAGACCAGAGAGTGCACCGAGCGCAGAGAGGGAGCACCGAGATTAGCTTTGCCTGCACCGCGACCAGTATATCCAGCAGTAGGAGCACAGCAGACAGGAGTTGGTGGAGTCAGACCACCAGCCCCAGGAGGGAATCAGCAGAGACCACCCCTGGCACCACAGGCAGCTCTATTTCAGCAGGCTCAGCAGCAGCGAGGCCAAGCACAGGGGCGAGGTCAGGCATTCACTTTAGCTGTTGAGGAGGAGGCTACAGCAGGCGAGGTCATCGAAGGTACTATTTTAGTAGCTTCATTACCAGCTGTAGCATTATTTGATTCTGGAGCATCGTATTCATTTATAGCAGCTAGCTTTGTAGCCACCCATAGAGTAGCTACCGCACCCCTTCCGAAGATGAAGAGAATTCTTACGGGAGGTGGAATTATTTCGGTTAGTGACGTCTGTAGATCAGGTTCTGTAGTAGTTTGTGGCCGAGAAATGCGAGCTCAATTCCTAATCTTTTCTATGCCGGATTATGATATCGTACTTGGTATGGACTGGTTAAGTCAGTACCATGCGACTCTTGATTGTCGGCTTGGGCGGGTTATATTTAGGCCGCCAGGACATCCAGAATTCGAGTTTCTCCGAGGAGCAGTAGAGCAAGGAGTTCAGCCAACTCTTAGGGTACTATCTGTAGAAGGAGAGACAGGTTACCCAAGAGTTATATCAGAGTTTGTGGATGTATTTCCTGATGATCTTCCAGGTTTACCACCTGATCGGGAAATAGTATTCACAATAGACTTAACTCCAGGAGCAGAGCCTATCACTTCATCAGTATATCGGCTAGCACCTAAGGAGTTAGTAGAGTTGAAAGAACAGGTTGACGACCTTCTGGAGAAGGGTTTCATTCGACCCAGTATTTTACCTTGGGGAGCACCCATATTATTTGTGCCGAAGAAGGATGGAACAGTACGGTTGTGCATTGATTACAGGGCACTAAATGCTGTAACCATCAAGAACAGGTATCCCTTACCATGCATTGATGATCTATTCGATCAATTGAGTGGTGCAAGGGTATTTTCGAAGATTGACCTTAGATCCGGCTATCATCAGATCAAGGTGAGGAAGGAAGACATCCCGAAGACAGCTTTCAGGACCAAGTATGGACATTATGAGTTCTTGGTGATGCCGTTTGGTTTAACCAACGCGCCCGCAGTGTTTATGAGTTTAATGAATAGAGTCTTCCATCAGTTCTTGGATAAGTTTATGGTTGTGTTCATTGACGACATTCTCATATATTCCAAGAACCATGAAGAGCACGAGGAGCATCTCAGAATCGTGTTAGAGACCTTGAGGCAGGAGAAGTTATACGCCAAACTCAGTAAGTGTGAGTTCTGTATGGACAAAGTGCCTTTCTTGGGACATATTATCTCAGGAGAAGGACTTTCAGTGGATCCAGAGAAAGTTGCGGCAATAGAGACTTGGCCTACACCCACATCAGTCGCAGAGGTGAGAAGTTTTCTCGGACTTGCGGGATATTACCGAAGGTTTGTAGAAAATTTCTCGAGGATTGCAGAACCGATGACGAAGCTAACACGAAAGGACCAGGAGTTTATATGGACAGAAGACTACCAGAAGGCCTTCGAAGAATTGAAGAGAAGATTAACAACAGCACCGGTCTTGACTCTTCCTTCAGGGTCAGGAGGTTTTGTTGTTTACAGTGATGCATCAGGCAGTGGACTAGGATGTGTTTTGATACAACATGGTAAAGTCATTGCTTATGCGTCAAGTCAGTTGAAGGTCCACGAGAAGAACTACCCAACACATGATCTGGAGCTAGCAGCAGTTATATTTGCATTAAAGATATGGAGGCACTATCTTTATGGAGAAGGGTAGAAATCATTACTGATCACAAGAGTCTGAAGTATGTGTATACTCAAAAGGAGCTTAACATGAGGCAGAGACGTTGGCTGAAATTGATGGTAGATTTTGACATAGATCTGCAGTATCATCCGGGAAAAGCGAATGTTGTTGCAGACGCACTCAGCAGGAAGCCTACGGCTTATTTCTTGACGATGCAGCCCGAGTTATTGAGAGATTTACAGGAGCTACAGATAGAAGTGGTTTTACTGGGACAGAATGGCTTGATGGCTAACCTTGAGATTCAGTCATCACTCGTGGAGAAGATTAATGAGGCATTGCCCACCGATCCTAGATTTCGAAGACTCAAAGAGAGGACAGAAGCAGGCATGCAGACAGGACTTGGCATACACGAAGACGGGACATTGAGGTTTGGAAATCGCCGATATGTTCCAAATGGAGAATTGCGACAGGAGTTGATGACGGAAGCACATAGCTCTATGTACTCTGTTCACCCAGGAGGAACCAAGATGTATCGAGACTTGAGACAGTATTACTGGTGGCATAGAATGAAAAGAGAGATCGCAAGATTTGTGGCCAAATGCTTAGTATGTCAGCAAGTAAAGGCCGAGCATCAGAGGAGTGCAGGGATGTTACAGCCGCTTCCTATACCAGAATGGAAGTGGGAGCATATCACGATGGATTTTGTCACCGGATTCCCGAGGAGCCCCAGCGGAAGAGATACAGTATGGGTTATTGTGGATAGACTCACTAAATCGGCACACTTCTTGCCATTTAGAGTTGGACAGTCCACAGAGATACTAGCCGACATGTATATGCGACAAATCGTCAAATTACATGGAGTGCCTGTTAGTATTGTATCGGATCGAGATTCGAGATTTACCTCTCATTTCTGGAGAAGCATGCAAGAGAGTCTGGGCACCAGACTCAAATTCAGCACCGCTTACCACCCGCAGACAGATGGCCAATCGGAGCGCACCATTCAGATCTTGGAAGATATATTGCGATCATGTATGCTAGACTTTGGAGGATCTTGGGAAGATCATTTGCACTTAGTAGAGTTCTCCTACAACAACAGTTATCAGGCCAGCATCCAGATGGCACCATTCGAGGCATTATACGGGAGGAAATGCAGATCGCCTATATGTTGGAGTGATGTTGGTGAACGTCAAATACTGGGTCCAGAATTGGTAACGCAGACAGTGGAGAAGGTAAAACAGATCCAGAATCATCTTCGAGCAGCTCAGGACCGACAAAAGCATTGGGCAGATACGCACAGACGTCCCCTAGAGTTCAAGGAAGGAGATCACGTATTCTTGAGGATTTCGCCCACTCGTGGTACTATCAGATTCGGGAGCAGAGGCAAGCTGAGCCCAAGGTATATTGGGCCATTTGACATCCTAGAGCGCGTCGGTGAGGTGGCTTATCGTCTTGCATTACCCCCATCCTTAGAAGGAGTGCATGACGTATTCCATGTCTCACAGCTGCGAAGGTACGTGACCGACCCAAGTCACGTAGTCGATCATTCAGAAATCGCAGTAGGCCCAAGCTTGAGATATGAAGAACAACCAGTTGGCATCCTCGACGTCAGTGAGAAGACATTACGGGGACAGACAATCAGACTGGTTCGTGTAGCATGGAAACATCATTCCCCTGGCGAATCGACTTGGGAACGAGAAGATAGTATGCGCCAGCGATACCCTTTGAGGAGGCAGTTGTAAACTAAGCAACCTTGTATTTCCATAATTCTTTCTTTGGTAGCTTATTCTTGATTGCGAGGATGCAATCCTTTAAAGGAGGGAAGATTGTAAACACCCTAATTTTTGAGAAGAATTTTAAATGAGTTATTCCGTATTTTGGTATTTCTGGTAATTAAAACAAAGGTGATTGTGAATTAAAAGAATTTTAAGTGTGGCTAATTGGTGTTAAAATATTATGGAAATAATATTTTAGGGTATAGAATGAGAAACTGGACGCAGGGTATTTTTCGGTAAATTTATTGGGCTCCAGAATCTTTTTTAAAACCCTAAGAATGATGGTAGAATTAAACCAAATATTTTTAACTCAGGCCAAATGCCCAACATTCCATGAGAGTCAAGGCCAAGCCTGAGGAGCGAAAACCCAAGCCCAAATCCTAGGCCCAATCCCAAGGAGAGATGACCAAGCCCACCCTAGTCCAACAAAACCCTAGTTTACAGTAGTATAAATACAACTTTTCATAATTAGTAAAGAAGAAAGCAAACCCTAAAGATTAATCCCAAACAAAACTTGAGATTAGAACCAGCCGACCCCTACCTACCTCCTGTTCACCCTCATCTCCTGTCAGGACTCGACCCCGCCGGAGTCCGTCGGTCGCTGACCATCTCACCAGCCATCTCCCCTCAGGACTCGACCCACCCCCGGATCAGCCCTAGCCGGAGCTGCCAGCGCTCCTCCCTGTCCGTTCCGCTGTACCGCGGAGAACCCCGACCGGCCCGCGTTTCTCCTCGACCGGCCGAGGAGAATCCCGACCGTTGGCTGACCGAGCGCTGCTCCGGCCAGCGCGAGCCTGACTGGGAAGTGCAGCCCAGGACCCCGACCAGGACAGAGCAGCCGAGACCGACCCTCGGTGCGGCAACCGATCGGTGCATTCGGCCGTGCCCTCCTCCAGGCCGACCTCGACACCCCTGTGTTCGACCGTTCAGTCAGGATTCCCCCAGCCCCGTTTCATCCAGACACCGTCGCAGCCCTGACCTCGGACACGGCAATCGCAGACCCAGCAACTCGGTCGCAGGACACGGAATTGACGAGCAGGACGCGTGAGAATCAGCTATCGTGGAGCCCTGTTCAGGTACCATTTTCTCCCGAATTCGCAACTCCGTTTTAGAATCCGTCAGTTGCTACACGTAGACTGTATAACCCTCTCGGTGTCCGTGCAACTTGCTCGGTGCATCGCGTCCTGTGGTGATCGCACACCGCGATCCAAAAACAGGAAAAACAACGCTCCGTTTCACCCCGGAACTTTGTACGCCCCGCCAAACGGGACGACTTGGTCGCACGCGGTCCTTACCAAAGCGTGCGCGTCGTTGATACGGTTGTGTAGAATTTCACAGAAGTCGATTCGGATGTGCGTGCACACCGGAACCAACGCGTATCCGTCGACGACACCCCGTATCCGTCCTTTCTGGAACACGCTGTAACTTTGTGTACACACGTCGGATCGCGACGAAACTTGCTCCATCGAACTCGTAGCGATACGTTGGTCCTGTGACCCAAGTTTGGCCTGATTCTGAGAACGTGGATAAAATTGCATATCGTGGGCCCCACAGGCTCCACTTGACGGGCGATTTTGTGATCGGCTCATCGAAATCCAATTCTGGAAGTTCCGTTGGGTTCATATCATCGTTTCTGACTTGTAGACACTGAGTTTGAGGAATTTGGAGACCTTTGACCCTGACACGCTTTTTGGTACAAAGTGGCCCACATGTGGAACCCGCTTTGGCCCGGAAATGACCTTTTTGCCCCGGTGTCCAAATTGGACGTAAGGACAGGCATTTCTAGTAGTTTGATATCTTCTGAGATGGTTGGTGATGTTTATTATAGCTTTTGGAGGAGTATCCACCGGATTCACCGATACCAGGATGACAGTTGATATTCAAACATCAGGCAAGTGTACCTTGCCAACTCTGCAGTTGTTACCTATTTTCTTATCTCATTATATTACTGTGCATGCTCAACCTAGGACCATTTGACATACTTAGCGTCCGATTATCAGTCGGATGCCAACATTGTATGCGGTGTTGGGTAATGTCATCTAGATATGGACATACGTGACACTTTATCTTCTCGTACTTGTCATACCAAGTACACTTGACCCAGGACACTGATCATGAGACAGGATCTTTCCGAGATATTCGAGGTGATTCTGTATAGGACTTGGCATAGATTCTATATTCTAGATACCTTATGACTTGTGCATTAGTTATGACCCCGCTGACATGGACGTGAGACGTTACGTTCATGATTGGTGTGGTTACATTGGGTGGGGAGAGACACACAGACCACAAGCTGATTATATATATACACCCCTACTATTATGAGGCCCAAGACTCTGAAGCCCGAGCTTGGCCCATTACTCATTATTACTGCTGCTACCGGCTCCCCTACACAGAGCTTGTAGTATGCTTCAGCCTGAGTTCTAGTGCTGCTCTCATCTTGCATATCACTTATCTGATTATTTTAGCATTCCCTTATTGTTCCATCTATTGTTGGAAATACCCACAGGCTACAGGTTGATTATGTTATGCCGGCTACTCAGTCTTCCGCTGAGCTAGACCACCTCATGATATCACTGCTACCGGCTCCCCTACACAGAGCTTGTAGTTGTTCAGCCTGAGCACTATTGATGTTCTCTCTAGCATTTTGCACAGATGTTTACATACTAACCCTGCTTATTTCATTCACTACTAGAATAAGCGGGATTAGCGACGATTTTTAGCGACTCCAGGTAAAAACGTCGCTAATTTAGTGACTCCATGTAAAACGTCGGTAGACGTCGCTAATTGGCGACATTTAACGACGTTTAGCGACTTATGTTCAGTTTTTATAAGATTAGTCGCTATAAGTTCAATTTTGGTCGCTAAACGTCGCTAATATATCTAAGTTAGCGACGCAAATAGCGACGTTTATATTAGAAATATTTAGCAACGTGTTTAGCGACGACCGTAACGTCGCTATAATTTAATTTAGCGACGTCCTTATTTGACGTCGCTAAACGTCGCTAAAATTTGGTTAATTAGGGTTCGGTTTCGTTTTTCCCCATCTGTTGAAATTTTGAAACGAAAAAAATTTCCCCCGCCCCCCCCCCCGCTCCGTCGACCGCCTGCTCCGTCGACCTCCCCCGCGGCTACTCCGGCATCCCCCTCCTCTTTCTCGAGCTCTAGATAAAGCCTAACTCTCTCTCCCTCTCTCTCTTTCTCTCTCTCTCTCTCTCAGAACACATGTGATACTGACACAGATACGACACACACACACAGATGGTGACACAGACACGACACAACACACACACACACTGACACAGACACTGATAAGGACCTAGGGTTAGGATTAAGTTTTTTGACATGGACACAGACACTAATATCACATGGACAAAGACAGTGACACAGACACTAAGCTCGAGATGTGAGGGATTGTGACAGTTGTAGTAGGGTTATTACCTGCAAGTGATACACTTTAGAAGTGTTAGTATGTGGAGTCATCAGTTAGTATATTATCCGTTGTTAGTATTGGTACATGGAGGAGACCAAATAAAGTTTGGTTACAGACTTGGGGCTCTGGCATGGGGCACTGCAGCAGTGCACCCAAATGGTGCCTGTCAGTTAGGCTTGGGGGCAGTCCCTAGGCACTGCAGAGGCACGCCTTAGTGCATCTCAGTTTCAGTTTGGTATTAGTCATCAGTACTTATACACTGATACGTATCAGGGACTGTGTGAGGTATCAGTACAGGCAATTGTAGGAGTTGATGCAGGCAAGGTATAAAGTCAAGTGTTAATAGGGTATATATAGATATGTAGGTTAGTGATGTTTAGAGATGTTAGATAGAAGTGTACTAAGATGGTATCTAGAATAAGCGGGATGGCATGCTCGAGCCTTGTAGTGGGCAGTGAGAAGGAGGTCTGCAACAGTGAGCAGGCAACCGAAGAGGAAAACCATCAGCACTGTGTCATTTCAGCAACCATATATCAGTAAGTATCAACAAGTCCCACTGTATCAGTATCCGTTTTTAGTTGCATTTAGTGAGCTATGTATACTAGTTTTAGTTAGCTTAGTGTCCAGGTATTGGTTAGTTGGTTTAAGATGGGTTAGCATGAGTTATTGGGTAGAAGTTAAGGGTATCAGTTTAGTATTAAATTAGTACATAGTTAGTGTAGTTAAATAGTTACTTACTGATATACTTGATTTTGTTAGTAGTTAGCTAAGTAACTATATGTCCTAGTAAGCATTGTATACAGTAAAGAACCCAAGCTTTTACCAATAGTATAAAATATTAAAATACTAAGAGACTTGGCCTATTTTTAGTTGTTTTGAATATTGCTTATTTTAGACTTTGATAAATGAAAGTATGTATTATATCAGATATGATTTTTATAGTACGGTTAAGTTATGAAGCTAGGTGATAAACCACTGTATGTAATGATTTATATGATACATACTGTCATTTTTGCAGAAGTATCTAGAAATGGATATGAATTACTATCTGCGTCATCATTCGTGGATGTACAACCGTCATCCTGATGATATTTGCGGTGTGCGGGATGAATTCATTGAGGGTGTACAGCAGTTCCTGCAGTTCGCCAAGGCGTTCCCTCAGTACATGGACGGTACCAAAATTAAGTGTCCGTGTGTGAGATGTCGCAACAGGAAATATCATCCAGAAGTGGAAGTTACGTATCATTTATACTCGAAGGGCTTTACGCCGAATTACTATCAGTGGACCGCGCACGGAGAACTTGTATCTCTAGCATCGGAGTCGGAGCCCTATGTGGAGCCGTATATGGATGTCCAAGACCACGATGCTTACGACGACGGGTTGGTGAACATGGTTTATGATGCGGCGGGGCCTAGTTTCAATCCTGACAATTATGATGCGGCGGGACCTAGTTTCAATCCGGACAATTATGATGCAGCTGAGGAGGCACCGAATGCCGATGCTGCAAAGTTTATGGAGTTGCTTGAGAATGCAAGGACTCCACTATATCCTGGTTGTGAGGATCATTCACCGTTGGAGGTGGTTACAAGATTATTGAGCATCAAGTCTGATTTTAACATGTCGCAAGAATGCTATAATCGACTGCTCGATTTGATTATAGAGATCTTGCCCGAGGGTGCAAAGTTGTCTAAAGACTTCTATCGATCTAAGAGGATGGTGAGATCGCTTTGGATGGGATACGAGAAAATTGATGCATGTCGCAACGGGTGCATGTTGTACTACAAAGACGACAAGGATGAAGATGCGTGCAGATTCTGTGGTGCTGATCGCTACAAGGCCACTGTTAGAGAAAAGTCTGTCGGTGCAAGGAAGCCTACCGATTCGATGCACTACTTGCCTTTGACGCCGCGGTTGCAGCGATTATTTATGGTTAAGGAGACTGCAAAAAACATGAGTTGGTACAGGCAAAAACAGATCGAAGGAGTATTGGATCATCCATCCGATGGAGAAGCATGGAAGCACTTTGATCGAGAGTATCCACATTTTGCCGAGGAAGCACGTAATGTCAGATTGGGGCTCTGCTCTGACGGTTTTACCCCATTCGGACTTTCGGGCTCCCAGTATTCGTGTTGGCCTGTGATCGTCACTCCGTACAATCTACCGCCTTGGATGTGCATGAAGACTCCGTATATGTTCCTAACCGTTATTATCCCGGGTCCGAACAATCCGAAGAGGAACATCGATGTGTATTTACAGCCTTTGATAGATGAGTTGAATCAGCTGTGGGAAGTAGGTGCCAACACGTACGATGTTTCTAGGAAGCAGAATTTTCAGATGAGGGCAGCACTTATGTGGACCATCAACGACTTTTTGGCCTATGGAATGTTATCGGGATGGAGCACCCATGGTCGTCTCTCATGTCCGTATTGCATGGACCGTTCTCAGGCTTTCCGTTTGAAACACGGAGGCAAACCGTGCTTCTTCGATTGTCATCGATAATTTTTGCCGAAGGATCATCCGTACCGGAGGAATCGGAATGCTTTTCGTGCGGGAGTTATGGAGAAGGCCAATCCACCGCCAAGGTGGCCCGGATGCACGATATGGGAAGAGGTAAAAGATTTACCAAGTGCTATCGAAGAGCCTGCTAAGGGGTACAAGTGTGACGGATTTGGTCGCACCCATAACTGGACGAAGAGGAGTATATTCTGGGATCTGCCATATTAGAGCACCAATCTGATCAGACATAACCTTGATGTCATGCATATCGAGAAGAATGTGTTTGATAACATAATTAATACTGTAATGGATGTAAAAGAAAAGACGAAAGATAATCCGAAGGCCAGGTTGGACTTAGAAGACATATGTAGACGTCCTGCATTGCATTTGATAGAGGAGGGGAATGGAAAGTTAAAGCAACCAAAGTCAGTATTCTCACTGGATAAAGAGGATAAAGGTAGACTTTGTAGGTGGATTCAGGGTCTAAAGTTTCCAGACGGGTACGTGTCGAACTTGCGAAGATGCGTCGACCTCAAGGAGAACAAACTAGTAGGTATGAAGAGCCACGATTGTCACGTATTCATGGAGAGGTTAATTCCGATTGCATTTCGGGAATTCTTACCGCAGGTCGTTTGGGACCCATTGACAGAGCTGAGCATATTCTTCAGAGATCTTTGTTGTACTAAGTTGCTCGTCGATCGTCTAGAAAAGCAAGAGAGGAACATTGCGGTAATACTATGTAAGCTCGAGAAGGTGTTTCCTCCAGGATTCTTCGACTCTATGGAGCATTTGCCAATTCATCTTTCCTATGAGACACGTGTTGGTGGTCCTGTCGGTTATCGGTGGATGTACCCCTTCGAGCGTCATCTAAATCACCTAAAGAGAAATGTGAAAAATAAGGCACGGGTTGAAGGATCTATTTGTGAAGCTTATATTCTCGAGGAGATTACAAACTTTTGCTCGACGTATTTCAAACCGCATGTTGCTACTAATAGGATGAAAGCTTCCAGAAACGATGACGCATATCAGGAATCTAATGATGCAATACTCAAAGTATTCAATGCATCCGGAAAGCCTTCTGGAAAAATGAAGAAGAGATATTTGAATGACGATGAACTAAGGGCTGCTCAATTGTATATATTACTCAATTGCGACGAGGATGAAGTGGAGAAGCTAGAGGGGTAAGTAATTAATACGTCCACGTTTATATCATCTCAATGTAATAGTATGAGATACTATTATGCTACTAATCAGCAGTTGCTTCATTGTTTTTCAGCACATATAATGATGAGTTGAGGTCGGTTAGACCCTACATAACAGACGAAGAAGTAGAACAAGATATGAGATACCATTTTCCTTCTTGGTTGAGCGCATATGTAAGATACTTGGTAATTATTTTTTATTTCTGCACTTGCAAAACAAATAACTTACTATCGCTACTTTGGTATTTAGGTCGATCGTCTAATATCACCCGAGAATGAATCTATTAGGACTCTATCCAAGGGACTAATTACTGCCGTAAAAATATGGCCAAGTTTCTGTGTGAATGGGTTCAGGTTCAAGTCAACAAATGCTCCTATCAGAGACAACTTTCTGGATCTTGATTCCACGAAAAATAGTGGTTTGTGTATCAAATCTTTAAACTACAAAGACGTCAATCCGGGCAATAATTTTTTTGGCATCTTACGAGAGATTGTGGAGTTGACAAATAATTTTGGCACAGAACCTGCTAATATCGTGCTATTCAGGTGTGAATGGTTCGATCCGATTCAAGATCAAGGTTGGAAAATTGACAAGCATGGCCTTGTGGATATAAACTACAAGCGTAGATATCAAGGCTACGAACCATTTTTCCTATCAAGTCAGGCTCAGCTCGTGTACTTCACAACTTATCCTAGACGGGGGACAGCGAGGTCGGATTGGTGGGCAGTATGCAAGACTAAAGCTAGAAATACCTTTGACATTGACGAAATAGCTTATCAGGAGGACGATCTACCTCTTGTAACAAATATTGTAGATGTGGACTCAACGAAAGTTACTCATTACACGAGTAATAATGTAGAAGATGTAGAATTATCCGAAGAGGACGACGAAGTAGATGAAAGTAAAGACGAGGAAGAGAAAGAGGAAGAGCAGGACGACGAAGGCGAACAAGATGAATTTTCTAAAGATGATTGAAATTAAAAAATATTGCATGTAGAATGTAACTATATTATGACTGTAGAATATAGATCAATGTTGGAAAATTGACAAAGTAGATGTACCCATTAACGAATATATGTATTATATTTTGACTGTATAATGCTTTGAGATATGTATCACATTTCGACTGTAGAATGTAGTATATATGTGTGTTTCTCTATATTCATCATATGTTGTTATCAGATATGACAGGACGACGCGGAGGATTCGGCAGGTCCCGAGGTAGACCGAGTACCACTCCGGTACTGCCTACTGTTGGTTCCGGATCATCATCGCCCAGTACTCCAGTATATCGATCAGTCACATCTCCGACTGTTGGGACGAGTAGTTCCTGGCGTGATAGTACCCCCTCGTCCAGCGTTCCTCCTGCTGACGGAACCATGGGGACAGATGAGCATGTCGAGGAGGTCGTGCCCACGTTGTCCCAGCATCAGCAAGATCCTCCATGTGCACCTCCGGAGGAGATGAGGACAGAGATTTGGGCCGACGGTACAAAGTAAGTCAATTAGATTTGTGTTTCTCTTTATTCATCGTATATTGACCGGCTCAGTAATCTAAATTATTATCTCTATTTAGATATCGTCCATCGTCGGTTCAGAGACGCCTGGGCCAATTTCTGAGGAACAATTACGGTGGCCCTTGGATCAACTACTCTGAGGCTCCGGAGGAGAGGAAGGCGTTCTGGTTTGCGCACTTCCAGGTAAAGTATATTAAATAAATCCTTTAATTTATGCATATTATATAACTTATTCGTGCTGGTAACTTAATAAATTATTTATTGTAGCAAACGTATTTTTATCCTCCGCACCGGGCCGAGTTGATCGAGCGGCTCTTTCCTACCGTTGCCGCCAAGCTTATCCGAGATGCTCTGGATGACCAGAAGGCTCGTGATCGTGCTGGAAAACCGATCCAAGGTTGGATCACGCCTGAGCAGTGGACTGCGATGAGGGCTAGATTCGACGATCCGAGCTACAAGAAAAGGTCTAAGAAGGCCAAGGCGGCTAGGCAGAATGCTGCCAAGTGGTGTGGTAGCTCGATTTCGATGACGGAACATTTCCGTCGTTTGGTATATTTTTTCTTTTAAAATATATTATTTTAATACAAGTACCATAAAATGGTAATTGGAAAAAATATTTAAGTTTAGTAATAAATAATATATTTTTAACAGGTACAGAGGGGTGAGGATGCAAACATGGTGACCGTCTTCTTGGCCACCCATCGCAAGGACGGAAATCTCATTGATGAGAGGGCCTCACAGACCTACGTAAGTATTACTTTACTTTGTGTTTATTTTAATATAACTTAGGCAATTATCGAGTTTCCAAACCATTTCTAGGCCGAGTATCTTAGGCTGCGTGAGCGGGCGACTGCTAGTGCACCTACACCTGGAGAGGCTGGTACTTCGTCGCAGCCCGCTCCATCTCCGTCGGCGGACGACCTGTGGGTGACCGCAGCTGGTGGTCTCCAGAGGGGTACGTACTACGGTACGGGCTCCTATGGCGCCCTGGTTGCGACGCAGTCATCTAGGGCCTCCCAGACAGCTGCGCATTCCACACACCCCTAGCAGTCGCAGCCCTCGCAGTCGTCGGCCCGAGTCCAGGAGGCCGTCCAGGAGGCCGTTAACCGTCAGATTGCGTCTCTCCGTGACGATTTGCTGCGAAGTATGGAGGAGCAGCCCCGGTCCCAGCCGCAGGCGGACGATCCGATGCTCATCGCACGATTGGATATGCTCGACCGCAGCATGACGGAGCTACGGGACGTGACAAATGATATTAGAGCCTCCAATGATCGCAACATCATGGAGCTGCAGGCATCACAGCTATCGATGGGCGAGAAGCTGACGAGGATGCAGGATTCAATGGGTGATAGCAGTACGAGGCTGTTATCTACCCTGGATTCTTACAACCAGCGACTCACAGACTTGGAGCGGGCACGGCCTCCACCGACGTCACTGCCTTATCCATCGACATCGGTGTCGATTCCACGGGACGAGTATGAGGAGTTCCTATCCTTCAAGCGCGCCGGTGGTCAGCCTCCTGCAAATCCGCAGTAGTATAGTTATTTTTATTATTATTTATGATGCGATTGTATATTATGAATTATTGATACTTCAACAATAGGCATGATGTCTGATGTTTCTTGTGGTATTTATTTTTTTAGTTAATTTAATTGGATTGATACTTCAACAATGCTTCTTGTGGTCTTTAATTTAATTGGATTATATAGTGGATTTAATTGGATTATATAGTGGAGATGGAGGAGGAGTCGAAGAAGGGTGGTTCTTGTGGTGTCAAGAAGAGGAGATGGAGGAGGAGGACTAGAACTGCAGGGAATCACCAATCTGGATAATATTTTTTTTTAATTTTTTTTAAAAATTAGCGACGCTTTTAGCGACATTTAGCGACGTTATTTGAAGTCGCTAAATACGTCGCTAATTAGCGATGCCGTCACACGTCGCTAAATACGTCGTTAATGACGTCGCTATACGTCGCCAAATGCTGACATGGCAATATAGCCAGGTCGTCGCTATAGACGTCGCTAATGACGTCGCTAATGACGTCGCCAACTGCTGACACGGCAGTATTGCCAGGTCATTAAAGACGTCGGTGTAACGTCGCTATATAAGTCGCAAATTAGCGACGTTCAGCGACTTTATATAACGTCGCTAAATAGTGACGCGGCGTCGCAGAACGTCGCAAACGTTTGTGACACATTAACGTCGCTAAAAAACGTCGGTATAGCGACGTTTAGCGACGTTTTTTTTTGCGACTTGATTTTTTTCCGACAACTGTATAACGTCGCTAATTACGTCGCTAAACTACTTTAGCGACGTTTTTTGCTTATTTTACGACGTTTTTAGGCGTCGCTAATTTGACTTATTCTGGTAGTGATTATTTGCTGCACTGTATTATTTTGGCATGAGCTTTCTTGTACCTTGCTATGTCCCCTGAGGACCTGGATCCGGATTTTGTCCCCAGATTTTGCAGACGAGGTTTATCCCGAGGTATACGGGACCGCAGCAGGAGGAGCCGATCCAGGAGCTGTACCGCCATCTGAGGACGAGGTGTTAGCTGAGGACTTCTCTTGAGCATCCATGATCATGCTCAGCTTTTATTATTTATTTCAGTCTTTTATTTTCTGGTCTGTTGAACCATTGTACTAGATATTTATCGGGTTGTTCCCCGAAGTACTTTGTGAGACTAGCTGATTATTTACATTCCTTATTTATTCTGTGGATCATATTTTACATCTGGTATGGATGAGATTAGTTGTGCCTTGATTGTCGTAGACTTGTTTCACAGCTTAAGTATGCCCTGATGGATCCATTAAATTGGGTTTATCCATCGGTGTGTACTGCTGGCCATTGCCACGTGTCTAGTCCCTCGGTATTTTGGGACTGAGCGTGACATATGCTGTCAGTATGCATCAAGAGTTTAGGCCGCACAAACCTCTCAGGCCGAATGACACTCTCAGTTGCATAGCTTACTGGCCACAAGCGAACTTCGTCTTCTCCAACAGCAGGTTCGGCCATAGCAAAAACTCCAAAAATCTGAAAAATTGATTTGTTCATAAAATCTTCATTTTAAGTTCAAATCGGGTGAACCAAAAGCCAAAATGCTCTAAATTGTAAGCTCTATCATGTAGCAAAAACTGGTTTTTAAAGACATAAGTTTAATAGATCAAAACTAAGAAAAACTCATGAAACCCTTAAAAATCCAAAGTTTAGAAATGTAGATCTACTCAAAATTACTCATCAAAACAGAAAACTCTAAGAACTAAAAGTGCTTAGAAACATATAACAAATATAATAGAATAATAATTTAGAGGGTTTCTTTATTTCTCATGCAAGACGTACTTGTCTATGGAAATGGGGAGAGAAAACTAAAGAAAGAGGAAGAAATGAAGATGTGAAGAGAGAGAGAAAATATTGGGTTATATATGGTAGGATTGAGGGTTGAACCAATGGTTCTCATGAGTTGAACCAACCCACAAAATAAACCAATAGCAAGGTTAAACCAACGAATGGGTCTAGTCTCCATGCACATGCAACCGTGCTAAAATAAAAATATATTCCAAATATGTATATCGGGAACGAGGAGTGTCATGTAGCACTGCTTATTATCCAGCAACTTCGAAGGGAGCCACCCCAGCAGGGTGGAGCGTTTACGATGACGGTCGAGGAGGCCGATGCTGCAGGTGATGGGTTTGCATGTTTTGTCCTGTTCTATTCTGTTCCTTTTTCACATATTATTTTGGGTGCTTTTGTGCTATAGTATAGTTAGTAGAGTACCCTGACAGAGACTGCAATACTATGATGGACATGGAACATAATAATGCGTGACCATAATTAGTGGTTCCTTTTGAATTGCATGCTTGTATGATTTTAGATGGGTTGGGGGTTTGACCTAGAGGAGATACAACCATCTTTAAATTTTGAGGACAATTTTTTTCTAAGGAGGGTAGACTTGTAACTACCATATTTCTAAAATAGGGATAATTTTGTCATTTTGTACAATTATAAATAATGTCTTATAAAACTTTATTATTTATTTAATATGATGCATGTATATATATATATATATATATGACTAATATTATTATGGGTTGGTAGATTGGACTATTTGATTAGACATGACTCTAGTGGACCTAACCAATTTGACATGACAACTTAACCAATTAGTTAGACTTGTTCATTTAGACCCAACTAGTTAACCATTCTCATTATAATAGTGCTTAAACTTAACCTTCATTAGAAAAAGAAGATTCCTCCCTAATTAATTTTTTTATGATAATCCTCAAGGGTTATTCTAGACATTATATACTGCTTGCACAAGGGGGTAGTGTCCGACCTTATTTCAAGGAGGAGAACACTCTTTTTTCTTTCATTCTTCATTCTAAAATTTCCCAAATAGTGTTCTTCCCTAAATAGCTTCACTCTACACCATTTTCTCCATAAATTCCTCCCATTCACTCATCATCACCATCTAAGGAGACTAGATTCTTGAGGTTGGCAAGAGCACTTGGAGAGGAAGGTTTTGGACAAAAAGTTGGTGTCCAAATTGTGTCCATTTGACTTTGCATTGAAAATTTAACTTCTAATAGGTAAATTATGAGATTCTCATTCTAATTAGATTCTAATTATTATATTTAATCATTTAGAATTCACCCATGTATTAGGGATACTCAAAGAAAGAAGTTTTGACTTCTAACAATCCCTATTGTGACTTTTACATTGAGTTTGGTATCCAATTTGGGGAAAATCCGAGATTGGAGCACCAAGCATTTATTATTAGGTTTAGTAGATCTATTTAGGCTTGTGTTAGAGTAGTGAGGCTAGCTACGTGTCCATAATTGGATACGAGTAAGCCGTATCATAATACTTTGTGATACGGGATAATTTTTAGGGATTTTTTCTTCGACACGTATGACACACATGCCATATTTTGCCATGACACCTAGAATAGCTAACTAATAATTTGTTTAGGCTTTAATTATCATTTGTGAGATGTTGGTAGGCTTTGTTTTAGGTTTGAAAAAGTTTGGAGTGCGTATCATGAGTGTATTCTAGCGTATTCTATTTGTGCACCACAAGTGTATGGTAGAATTCCTAGTTGTTTATTCTAGCATTAGTATTCAGATTTGTGCATATAGATATATCCATAATTTATTATAGATTTCTCTCTCTCTCTCTCTCTCTCTCTCTCTCTCTATATATATATATATATATATATATATATATATATATATATATATATGTGTGTGTGTGTGTGTGTGTGTGTGTGTGTGTGTGTGTGTGTTGTGTGTGTGTTGCATTTATCTTAAGTGTTAGATTGATATATAGGTGTATATATATAGTTATATGGATAAGGGTGTGTATATATAAGTATACATATAGGTGTATATACATATAGATAGTAAGGGGGAGGAAGTCTGAGTGTGGGCTCAGATGACAGAGGTGTTGGTGGTGATCGGGTTGTACCTGATATAAGAATCAACAATGGAATTAGGTAAAAGTGGCAACATTAGGCCAGTGTGTAGTGTGTGTGATTAGGAAAGTTAGGAGGGACTGTGATTGAAGTAGCAGTAGAAAGTTTGAGGGCCTGATAGTGATCAGGTTAGGCATTGGCAACAACTTTAGTTGCATTGGCAACTAAGGCAAGGTAGGAAACAACAACAACAGGAGTATAGGGAGATGGGGGTGTCGGGTTTAGTTTTGTGGCAACATGATGATGCGACAACAGTAGGAGAAACATCAGTAGTAGTAGTAGTAGTAGTAGTAGTAGTAGTAGTCTTGGGGAAAGGTCGGATACTACACAGTGCAATAAAACATTGCCTAGATAGCAACAGCTAATAGGCCAATATGGCAGCAGCAACTTTTTTATTTGCAAGCAACAATAGTAGTAACACAAGAGTATGGTTCAAGTGTAGAAGTGAGGGATAGTATCTAGTAGCATGGAGAGTAATGCAATTTGTTCACTGCTGCAGACAAACTTGGGAGTTTCAAGTATCTGTAGTAGCCCTAGAGGTATCAGTGGCATTGGTTCTAAGGGGAGCAGCATGTGCAAGGAGGTTGCATAGGTGTAGCAATCTCTGGTGGGTATTGGAAGCACGAGCTTGAGGAGGGAATACAATAGGGAAGGATAGGGGAGTGTATCCAGAGTGCAGGGTATCTAACCAGAGCCTAGTGTCAATGTTACTTGGGATTAATGAGATCATCGACAACAGTACATTAAGTACACTGCTATATAATAACAGTGATACACTGATGGGTATCACATTAAGGGGGAAATTGGGTTTAAGTATAGGAGTAGCAGTAACAACATACAGTATGGTATGTGCAGGTTTGGGCATGCTAAGGACCTGATTTGGTATATCATGAACTTGAAGAGTTGAAGTGTAGGTAGAGTGCAGGGGTACTAGTGCAGTGGTGTTGCTGCACATGCAGGTAACAGAGGTTGTAGTGTATCAACTGCAAGCATTCTAGAAGCTTTAGCACTAGCAGTACTATTCACTACTGGTGAGTACATGGGGGTGATCAAGAGTGGTGTAGGTCTTAAGTATTTGTGTAGGAGTTGAGTTGGTTATGTGTTGAGTGTCAAGTTCGTGTTGGGTATAGTAAGGTAGGTATATGTATTAAGGTGTGTGTAAGGTAAGGGATAAGAGACAAGGTATTAGTTAAGATATGAGTTAAGGGTCAAGGTATTCAAGAATAGCTAAGGTAATGATTATTAGCTAAGTATTAGTAAATACTAAGATATTACTAATCGTAGACATGACTAATATATTTATTAGCTAGTTAATGTAGATACTTTAGTGATAATAGCTAGTATAGTCTAGTATATCCTTTGATTAGCTAGTATAGACCTAACATCTCCCTAAAAACCCACTCTACATATAAGTATAAACTCTAACATTGGAATTGACCTAGTTTGATCTAGTTAACCTTGTGTAGACCTAGAAATGGTCCAAAAATATCATCCTAGCTAGTTATTAATAATTAGCATTTCTTTTTACTCCTTTAACATTATTATTTCATATTTAGGACCTTGTGACTCCAGTTTGGACATTGATTCTCACACTTTGTTCAGGACCGCAAGCGAGTATATTCTATGATAGTTTCTATTATTTGATAATTACTATAATGCAAGTATTTAGAAATGTATTACTTGACTCATGATACATTGGTACACGGACTAGAATACACATGGATCTTCAATCATGGGATATTATTCTTGTTTATTGTTCTTCGCATTCTCATATGGTTATTAGACAATGTTTAATATTAGACAATATTTAATGTTTAATGTTTAATGTTCAATGTTCAATGTTTAATATTTTACAATGCCTTGAGTATCTTGCATCGTAACGTGTCATGGTTGGATCCATTGTACCAGTCGGGAAAAGGAGAAGTGTTAGTTAGATATGTGATCAAAGCCTAGACAATGTTTAATGTTCAATATTTAAGTTAGACAATATTTATCCAACGTTTAAATAGACAATGTTCAACCCAAGCCGATCATATATCTAACTAGTATTTCAAATACTTATTATAGTTACAGTTCTTCATAATATTCTATTTCAATGTCTTCATTCTATTTTATCGTGATCAGTTTATACCATATTGTTCTAGTTTATCTGTCTCTCCAACCATAGCATGCTATTGTTTCATCGTTTTTTGTCTTGTATTACATTCTCTATTTATGTTTATAGTTATTATCAATTAATTAAAACTGCTATTGGGTTGTACTTCGCTCCAATCCTGACTGGATATATTTTTCAGATGATTGGTTAGAGGAGATGTGTCCCACCTTTTATGAACCACGAGATGTTGAGCTGACTGAGGATTAGTACCAGCTACTGAGGCGACTTAGATTTCCTTTAGCATATTGTATATATTCAGTTTTAGACATTGGCATGTATATATTATTGGAGATTGTGTTGTAGCTAGACTAATAGTCTTGAATGTATTATATTATGACTTTTGTGACTCTTTCTTCTAATCCATATCGTGTCATTATCTTCTTTTAATTTTTATTGTGATTGAGTATTGATTCCCATTTATCATATATAATATTGTCCTCCAATTGGAGTTGAGATAGCATAACATGTACCTTATATATATTGTGTAAGATATTTAGATAATATTGTTGATCTAGACAGCATTCTACCGCCGATGTTGCGGCGTAGGCTGGACGTACCTACGTACTCGTGCCCCTATACCCGATGCGGGTCGTGACAAATACCATCCAGGAAAAGCCAATAAAGTGGCTGATGCTTTAAGTAGGAGACCTAAATCATTATTTCTGAATATACACCAAAGAAGATCTTCGAAGATCTGAGAAAAATGGGGATTGAGGTAATTTTTCCAGTAGCAAATTTTTTTTGGACAAACTTACAAATACAATCACCTTTGGTAGAAAGGATTAAGGTGGCACAGGAAAATAATGTAAAGTTGCAAAAGGTATGAAAGCAGACAGAAGCTGGATTACAAACTGGTTTAATTAAACATGTAGATGGATCCTTAAGATTCAAAAATCGATTGTGTGTACCTTATGGAGATCTCAGGACAGAAATAATGTCTGAAGCACACAGTTCACAATATTCTATTTATTCTGGGAGTACAAAGATATATAAGGAATTGAAGGAGAACTTATGGTGGCACGAAATAAAACGAGAAATTGCCAAGTTCGTGACAAAATGTTTGGTTTGTCAACAAGTAAAAGCTGAACATTAGAGGACAGCAGGACTTCTTCAACCTCTACATATACCAGAATGGAAATGGGAGCATATTACCATAGACTTTGTATCAGGACTCCCAAGAACTCAAAAGGGTAATAATGTCATCTAGGTAATCATAGACAGGGTTACAAAATCTGCTAGATTCCTGCCATTCAGAGTTGGACAATCAACTGAACTTTTAGAAGATATGTATATGAAGAATATTGTTAATCAATATGGAGTACCAGTGAGTATCATATCTGATAGAGATACTCGATTTACTTCTAGATTTTGGAAAAGTCTACAAGAAATTCTCGAAATCCGTTTAAAATTTACTTCAGCATATCGCCCACAGACTGATGGTCAATCTGTGTCACACCCTATTCCAGATTTGGTATTTCTTATATTTCTAGAATTTAATTTTTTTTTGATAATGTATTCCTGTTGTATTTCTCATGTTGGTTTATGTTATTTTATTTATTATTATTTTCTTGTTGTTGAGAGAGACTACCCGAGACCTGTAGAATATCCATTCGTTCATTTGATTGAACCCATGAATAAACCATCTTTCTCATGTTGGTTCCTGCCATGGACCAAGTTTAGGACTCGTATGTAGAATAAATATTTAGTTTGGTTCATTTGATTGAACCTATGACTAAACCATCTTTCTCTCCTCTTAGTATATATGTGTATTTTCTCTCTCCTCACTCATTCCTCATTTCACTCTTCTTGCTTCCTTCTTCCTTCTCTCCCTCAAGCTCCCTCTAGCCAACCCTAGACCTAGGAAGAAGTTGTTGTGACTTGGACCAAAAGAGGTAGAGGCTATGAGCCACCCAAGGCAAGTACATCTTGCTCAATGGTGAAGCCTTAATTTTTAGATTTTTGTATATATGTTGTTTTAAAAATGTGTTTGATAAAAAAATATTCCATATTTGTTCCTCATCATTTTTAGTTCTTGGAGATTTTGATTTTGATGAGCATATTTGAGTAAATCTGAAATTAAAGTTTAGGGTTTTCATGGGTTCCATGTGTTTTCTTGGTTTTGATCTACTAAAACTTGGTATTTTAGAAAAATAGTTTTTGTGGTGTATGTAGAACTTTATTTCCAGCATTTTGACTTTTGGATCACTTGAGTCGGAGTTAAACTAATTTTTTTTGAAGAAAATAAGTTTTTCGGATTTTTTGAGTTTTTTCATGAAGGTTTTGCTGTTTTGGGACGAAGGAGTTCCATGCTCCCAGCTTCATGCGTCACTTCCAGCATGACGCCTATTTTTTTAGGCTCATGACTGTCTCTGCATATGTGCCCCTAAGATGAATGCATAGAACATTGAACGCATGAGATTTTCCATAGAGCGAGAAGCTCATGCGGTCAGAAGCTCATTTGACTTATAAGTGACATATGTGTCCTTTTCTTGCATGTCTTTTCGTGTGTGCATATTTTTATTCTTTTGTCTTTCTCTGACACACTTTATTGTGTGTTACATCAATCACTTTATGTCACTTCTTTGACACGCACTAATGACCCATCACTTAGCACTTGTCCCCAAGAGTGGACTTTGTTTTGAGCATGCGTCCAATTTATCCATGCGACATGTTGCATGCGGCCAGTTGGTTCATGCGGCAACTCGTCCATGCGGCCAGCTCCATGCGGCTAGTGGGTGCATACGGTCAGGAATCCTTATACGCATTTTGTGTTCCTTTTAATTATGTTCATTTAATAATTCCTTTTAGTGATTATTGAGATTTGTGCTTCCTTATGTTGATACAAGCTTATGTTACCAGACATGTTTTATATATAGTTCACAATACAAGTTTATGTACAAGTTAACAATCCTTTCGACACCGTGGAAATATTTGTGTATGAAAATCTATTACATTTGGCATTGGGCAATCGAGTATGAGTATTGCCTAATGTATCACTTGCCGCGAATACGATAACTCATGAAAAGCTCGTACTTGTGACTCATCATACTAGGGAGTTCTCAAGTATCCATGACTCGAGAACTTAAAATAATTTAGTAATGGTCAAACAAGATAAGATTTACCTAGATCATTGGGAGGAAAAAATATTACGCTATCGGCTACCCCAATCTCTAAGGGCCCCATGCAGCATGGACCAACCCTGCTAGGCAAGGGCTCCAGGACTGACCAAGTTTACGCATGTTGTGGCACCTACACGACAAGTTTATATATAAGATTATGTTACGAGACAAGTTTATATTTATAAAAAAAGTTTATGACCACAAGTTTAAGTTTATGCTTACTAGTTCAATTATGTGTATGATCTAGTAACAAGTTATATTGTAGTGATGTTGAATTTACTTTTAAGTTTACTAGACAAGGGTACAATTGGCCATCCGGGTGGACTGCAGTGCCGGTGGTAGCAATATTCTTAAAATATGTATTTAATAATTAAGTCATGTGACAACCCTATCTAGTTAATTGTAGCAAGCCGTAGAGTTGTTTGGTCGTGCAATGAATGTTGTTACTTTCACTTGTAGCTTGTTCTTCTAGTTTTTTTCTTCCGGCACGTGGTTAGGGAGCTAAGTTCTGCTCGGGTGAAGGTTTGCAACCCCAGTCCTTGTTTGGTATAAGGGTTGCGGTCCCGATCCAGAGTAGTTCCTATGTCCTCTTGCCGCTCGTCGCCTTATTTTCCTCTATAGCACTTGTTATCAGTTCTTCTAGTATATTCTTGAGACAAGTATATTAGTATCGTACAAATCTCGACCTTCATTTATTTCTTATATGTCTATTTTCTGCTATGTTGTGATATGTTTTGTCTATCACATTGGGCTCCTTTGTGATACTTGTTGCTTGGGGTTCTGACCACACTGGCTTTGCATGGCCAGGTTAGCCCGAAGAGAACCAGGATCCACTACACTTACTGCAAGATGGCTCATACTCGTAGGACTACGGCCGAAGCTCATGAGTAGGTTTCCTTCATCCACCCCTCGTAGTGTTATTTCTTTTTGTGATGTTTAACAATGGGCAGAGTTAGCTCATGATATTTTTGAGACCACGGTCAACATGATGTATATATTAGACCATGGATGATATATTTGATCATGTATATTTATACTCTTCTAGTGCTGTATTTTATATTCACTAGCTTCATGATCATATATGGTATATAATTTGGGATACCTTTTCACTTTCATATATGATATACTCTTGTACTTATATTGATGGATTAAGATATTAGAATTTGTCGGCCTTAGGACTGACATCATAGCATGCTAGAGTTCATCCATTTATTTTCTTGACAACCTTAGCACATTGCGGCTTACTTCGGTATTCTGCATGGTATGTTTGGCCATGTCAGTCCTCGTATTTATCCAGTATTCTGGGAGCAGGGCATGACAATCTGAAAGGACAATTCGAACTTTAGAAGATATGTTGAGAGCATATATTTTAGACTTCGGGGGATCTTGGGACGATCATTTACATTTGATCAAATTTTAAATAATAACAGTTATCAGCCCAGTATTAAAATGTGTCACGGCCCGTACCTGATATAGGGGCACGAGTACGTGGGTACGTCAAGCCTACGTCACAGCATCAACGATAGAACGTTGTCTAGGTCAAGACTATCTAACTAGCAATCTCACAAAAATATCCAACTCCATAAGAAGACAAAGATATAACAATATAATATAAAATACTCAATCACAGAACTAAAGCAAGATAAGATATCAAAAGAATAAGCCAAAACGACCACAAAATCTAACCAATAATATAATATCTATACTTCAAACAATAACATCCAAGTCTCAAATATATGCCAAAAATAAATCCGGTACCAAAATGCTAAAAGGAACTAACTAATATAATTGGAAGGGCATATGTTTGCAGGTGTTATAAGGGGTTCTTCCTAGTTATAGGTGCAACAGACTTCTAGTTAAGGCATGGTTCAGTTGGGAGGAAGTCTGAAATGTGCTCAGTTAGTTATCAGGTAAACAGGCAGTGTTCAGGCCAAGATTTCAAGGGTAGGTTGTTGTGTATATATGATCAACCCTTGGACTGACTTGGAGTATCAGTTGAGTGAGTTCCAGTTGAGGTATGTGATGATGTTAGATAGTTTAGTTGTTATTAGTATTATATAAGTAGTAGATATTCATAAGTAGTTCTTTGGGTGTTGGTATTAGTTAAGTTAGTTTAGTATTATCTCTTGTGATACCAAGGTAAATGTTAAGTTGTTGGGTTCTCTCTAAGTATTGGGTATTTGATGTCAAGAGAGGGTGTAGGTAGTGTGATACCGTATTGGCTCAAAGCCAAGGTATCTATTTAGTGTTAGTTTAGCTAGGAGATACTAATATATATTATACTTGTATATTATATGGTACTTTTTTTATATACTATTTTAAGTATCTTATGATACAGAATAGTGTTGATACTCAAGTATCCTAATATAGCTAGTATAGCCTAGATACATAGTGTACGGGCCTAATATCCTAGAGATGGACTCATACAACCTAGAAGTAGCTAGTTTAACAAGTTTGACTTAGAGTTGACCTAGTTTGACTGTTTTGGCCTAGTCTGACTTAGAGATGGCTTAAAGACCTAAAATTTGACTACTTTAACTTATTCATCATTTTTAAACCTTGTATTGATGTAATATTCTATATTTAGGTCTTTGAGGCACCGCTCCAGACAGCTTTGAAACTGTTTATCGGATTCCAGGCAAGTACATTCTCTGACAGTTTTTCGTTTATGATATCATTTATGTTTCTTGTATTTAGTGTAGATATACTTGATTTTTCTGACACTTGGTTACACAGATTGGTATTCCTGGATCCTGTCATGAGATATTATTCCTGGTAGTTATTGGCGCATTTCTTGTACGAGCCTGTTGTTCTTTTATATGTATGGACACTGATTCATGAGAAGATTAGTTCCATTCTCAGATAATCCCGTGTCATAGCGTGCCATGGTTGGATCCATTATACCAGTCAGGGGCGGAGAGTATTTAGTGTAGATATGTGATCATACTCCCGCAGTTCTTTTTTTTCTTGTATAGTGTTACTCATATACCGCACATATGATTAACCATGCCCGTGGTTCTTGAGCAGTGCCCAAGCCGATAACATGTTGAAGCTAGTACTCACTCACTTAGATAGTTGAAGCCAATCACATGTTTCATATATGATGTTCGTACCCCTTGTATGTATTTTTCGTATTCATGTATATTTTTGCCATGCTCTATTCATCTTGTATATGCTCTCTATTTACTGTTATATAGTCTTTATCATTTATTGAAATTGTTGCTAGGTGTACTTTGCTCATTTCTTGACTTGATATATTTTTTCCAGATGACACTGAGGAGTGGTATCCCACTCACTACGGGCCTCAGGACGTAGTTGGATTAGAGCTAGAGATTGTGGCACGAGAGGGACTCATCCCGGTTGAGACATACGAAACTTTACCTATAGCTCAGTAGATATGTTTATATTGTACTGGATTTGTCTCCAGCTTTGACAGTTAATACTTTATTATATTTAATGACTCATCGGATATTATATTCTGTCTTGTGAGTTGTATTTTGACTCTTCAGTTCTTTATATCTTATTCGTGCGATTGTTCCATCTTATAGTTCTGTGATTGTGTATTCATATTTTTATTGGTGGCATTATATATCATGATGATCATTATTGCTAGATAGTATAGTTTACCCAAACATCGTTCTAATGTCGATATTGTTGCGTAGGCTGGGCGTACCCATGCTCTTCTGCCCTTACATCGTATGCGGGTCGTGACAATATGTATATTTGTCCCAGTCGAATTATTGAATGCTTGCAACTCAAGAATCTCCGAGAGTTGTGTGACTTTTGAGATCGGGATAGAAGGAAATAACGGTATCATAAATCTTATTTTCGATTGGTTATGAAAAAATAAATAATTTGAGTCAAATAATATCCACTATGCAAAACTAAATAACCCTCACATATTTAAGTTTAGTTTTATGGTCTCTTATAATATTCGAAATTTGAGTTTAAATCTCCATTTGGATGGTCAGCCAAGTCTACCATTTGTATGAGAACCAAACCATAATCTGAAAAATATGGAAATCTAACTCAAATTTTTACTATTATTGTAAACGCCCAGAATTTTTCATAATTTTTAAAAATAAAATTTTCAGGAATTTTTTGTGATTTTTAACTAATTAAAATAAATGTTTTCTGGTATTAAATAATTTTTGTGATTTTATTAAATATTAAAATAATTAGACTTACTACAATTTTTTTGGAATTTATTGGACCCAAAAACTAGTTTTAAAGACCTAAAAATTAGTGTTTTAATTAAACCAGAATGAACCCAAAATAAACCGGATTGAACCAACCGGTTTAACCCTGAACCGGACCAACCCTGAACCGACCCTAGCGGATTCGGATCTGTACCCGCAGACCCGAACCCGACCCGATAACCCCTATAAATCCCTCGACCCCGGCCACCCCCATCACAAACCATCAACCACGATCACCTCCATCACCGCCCCTTCGACCATTCTCCGGCTGCCACCCGAGCTCCGCCGCTTCCTCCGCCGTGAACCCCCATCTCCACCATCATCGATCAACCACTGCATTAACCCCTCCGGCCACCGCCACTACTCATCACCAGCGAATCCCGAGATCCGGCGACCTCCGGCGAACACTGAGCAGCATCCCGAAGACTGAGGAGCCCCGCCTCCGTATCAAATAGCATCCGCCGAGTCACTGAGCAGCCACCGCAGCCCGCCGCCGACGTGCGCCGCGCCAGCTCATGTATGCGTCGAACTGTCGATACCTACCCCTGTTCAGGTGAGTGTTTCTCTCTCCTCTCCGCCTTATTTTTCGTTCTGTCGAATCGTGCGCGAACCCTGCGTGACCCTCTCGAACCCTGTGCAACTCGTTCGGGGTATCGTGTCCTATGTCGATCACAAACTGTGAAGCAAAATCAGGAAAATAAATCATAATTTCTAAAAATTTAGAAAATATCTCAAACTCCCCGGTTCACGACTATTTTACGCTCAACCTGTTAATTGTTTCTAAAATCCACCTGAACAGTAATTTAGACCATATGACCAAGTTTTAAAACCCTATTTTAGTTTAATTTATTGAGCTGTAATTTGTATGTCATTCGAGAGTAAAAATGACCAAAAAACTTGGTTATTTAAAATCCTGGTTTTTCCGGAACTGGGTGCGCCCCTCTAAAAGAGGCGACTTGGTCATGTGTGAACTTCACCGAAAGGTGCGCACCATTAATACAGACGTGTGAGATTTTGCGAAAGTTGATTTGGATGTGCGTGCACACCGAAATCAACGTGTATCCGTCGACAACACCCCGTATCAGTCATGTTCTGAAACTCGTTGTAACTTTGTGTACGCTCGTCGTTTTGAAACGAAACTTGCGCCATCGGACTCGTAACAATATGCTGGTCCTGTGACCCAAGTTTGGTTCGATTCTGAGAACGTTGACAAAATCCCGTATCGTAGGCCCCACGGCTCCACTTGACGGGCGATTTTGTGATCGGCTCATCGAAATCCAGTTCTGAATATTCCTTTTGGTTCGTATCATCGTTCTGGACTTGTAGACACTAAGTTTGATGAATTTGGATAACTTTGTCTCTGGCACGCTTTTCGGTGCGAAGCGGACCAAATGTGGACCCCGCTTTGACAAAAAACTGTCAATTTTGCCCTGTGTCCAAATTGGACTTATGGACAAGCAATTCTAGCTATTTAATGTCTTCTGGGCATGACGGTAATATTTATTTCAGCAACCGGAGGAGTACCTGCAGATTCTGCTGATACCAGAGCAGCAGTTGGAAACCAAACCCCAAACAAGTGTACCTTGCCATACTTGCAGTACTTGTTTTCTATTATTCCCTTGATTTATTTATATGATACAAATGTTCAACCTAGGACCGTGTGACATTACTTAACGTTTGAATAATATTCGGGTGTCAACGCCATACGCGGTGTTGTGTAACGTCACCTAGAGATTAATATCGCGACCCTATATAATCTTCGTGCTTGCATTATCAAGTACGTCATACCACAGGACACCTGACACTATTCATGAGACAGAATCTTGCTGAGATATTTATGGTAATTATGTATAGGATACTGGATTCGTGACAAAGACTTTGTACTTAGCTATCATTATGACTCACTGTATCAGTTAGAGGTCATGATCTTGCGTGACATGGACATGAGACATCGTGGACATGAGACGTATGATTACATTGGGTGGGGAGAGACACACAGGCTATGTGCTGATTTTATATATAAATTTATTATGGTGTCGTAGGCCCACTACATAGTAAACTACATAGTATAATTACATAGTATAACTGCTACCCGGCTCTCCGACACAGAGCTTGTAGTAGTCTTAGCCTAAGTCTAGTGTTGCTCTCATTTTTGTATATCACTTAGATGGTTACATAGTTTGCCCTATTGATACATTTCATATACTGCATTTATTTGGCTTGAGTTATTCTTGTACCTTGCTATGTCCCTTGAGGACCTGGATCTGGATTATGTCCCCAGGTTTAGCAGAGGAGATCTACCCCGAGGTGTACGGAACAGGAGCATACATTGGAGCAGTACCAGAACCCGAGGACGAGGTGATCGCCGAGGATTTCACATGAGTATTTGGTTTATTATACTCAGTTATTTCTATTTGTAGAACTTCTATTTTCTGTCTATTGAACTGCTGTATCAGACATATTATCGGGTTGTTCTCCGAGATGTTTTATTGAGACTTGATGTTGACTTATATTTTATATTGATTGTATTCATTTCTGTGGATGCGATTAGTATCATAAACCCTTACTGTTGTAATACAACTTAAGTACACCCTGATGGGTCCATTAAATTGGATTTGTCCATCGGTGTGTACTGCTGACCATTGCCACGTATCTAGTCCATCGATATTTTGGGACTGGAACGTGACAATTATACGGACTCTTATTATTATGTTTGTGTTAAATGGCATCTTCTTGTGAATTTCTATGACATCTCCTTCTCAGAGTTTTAAATGTCTTTCTTTATTAACTATATTTCTGCAGTCTTTTTTTTCAAATGTACATTTTCATATCCACCTACTTCAACCACTATATATATATAGTAGTTTTTGTTAATTCTAATTCATGCATTGTCATATTTTTTGTGCATTCTAATTCTTACTTTGTCATTTAGTAGGAGTTTCTTTTTCACATGGTTACTATTTTTTATTTTTTTGTTGCATCTTAAAATCAAGATTTAATTGGACTCTTGTGGTTGTGGTCCAGGGATAAGAACATTAATCCTTCACGTTTCATCCATGTCCAATATTACTGTTAATTTAGCCTTACACCCAATTTAAGGTCGGTTCGAACTGCAACGGAGTTTCTAACTCAGTTTTATGCTTGCCTTTTCGACAACAAGCAAAACGTACATGTCTTAATTCTCTATTATCCTTCTTTGATTACCATTTCTTCATTGAAAATCCCTTTTGTTTAGCTTATTTTTCATATAATTCACACATTTCATCTACAATATCAAATTCCATTCAAACCTTTAGCTCAACTACCTCAATTTCATCTTTCTTAGTGGCATCATCCAAAACCTTAGGGTCCGTTTGGTTAAGAGTTATAACTCAATTTTCTGAATTATAAGGAAAGGAATGAGAAAAAATGTGTTTGGACAAAGACATTTTTTTTTTAATCTTACGTTTAAAAGTTACTATTAGAAAGGGGAAAAATGTAATTTAGTAGTAGTATGCTTGGTAGTCTCCCAGGTAACACCCCCCCCCCCCCCCCCCCCCCCCCCCCCCCCTCGCCTGCTCCTTCTCCTTCCTTTTCGTCACCCTCTCCCCCTCTCTCCCTGTCGGCCACGAGCACCGCGACGACCATGGAGACGACCGAGAGGATGAGGCTGACGTCGACCTTCTACAGGTGGGGGATGCCGGTGGAGTGGCCGGTGATGCGACGGCCTAGACCTGCTGCTTCGAGCCGGTGACGGTGAGCCCAGCGCACCTGTATCAAACCCGGATCTCCGCTCTCATGGCTCCCGCTCCACCACTACCCGCCATAGCTCGTTGAGGACGACGTCAAGGGACCAAGTGTCTAGGACGACAGTCTGTGCCTTCTTCCTCTCCATGGTCCAAGTGTCTAGGACGACAGTCTGTGCCTTCTTCCTCTCCATGGTCCCAAGTTATTTTCTCATCCCGGCGAGTCCTCGTCCCAAGGCTCGAGGACACGTCGATGATGAAGAACGACACGACGAACTCGAACGCAAACTCGAATTCAAGGACATGTCGACGACGAACGAACTCGAAGATACGACGGACACGAATGACACGACGACGACGACGATGGATACGAACGACACGACCCAGGTCGACACAAACTTGAGGACATTTGTTGAGGACAAAACGGACACAGCCTTGGCGCTGCAGACCTTGGACACAGTTGGACACGGACAATGTGGACACGGTTAAAAAAACTATTTTCTAAAAATATTTTTTCAAATAGAATATTCATTTTTTTTTAAATCACTTTCCAAATGAAGGTAACTAAATGCAAAGTCAAAATTTCTATACTCAGAAAACAACTTTATACCTTACTTTCGAAAAACTGTTTTCAGAACACAATTTCAGAAAAATAGCCAAACGGACCCTTAACTTCTTCACTCTCACTTTTGTTACTGACATTATTCAAAATCTCAACATTCTCTTCGAGTTACACATTATTCGAATAACTCAACTCCGTAACAGCTTATAAAAATATATTTAAAATCATCCGAGATTTACAGCGAGCATAATTTGAGAAAAAAACAATAGATCAAACAAATATCCAATTTTTTGATAAATATCAACATATTATAAGAAAATATGATCCGGCTGTGGGATTTCAGCATAAATTTTGCAATAAAAAAGCACAAAAAAATACTATGATCTAGTCAAATTACTTTGAGCAGAAAATTTGTAAAATAACTCCAAATAGATTAAAATAAAATTATGAGATGATTCAAACCGCATATCAATAAAGATCCAAATTTTCCAATACAACAGACTCTCATGATCTGCTTAAGTTACTTTGAGCAGAAAATTTGTAAAATAATTTCAAAAAATAAAATAAAATAACTCTTCTTCTTCCTTACCACTTCCTCCATTTTTTTGCGGAGGTTAAAAGTAATATTTTTTCAACCAAACTGCCAATGGACAAATAAAATAAAATAAAATTATTTTTTCACTTTTGCAACCAAATCTCACCACCTAAAACTGCCATCGGTCAAATAAAAAAATGTAAAATAAATTTTATGGCATGAAACTGCTATCGGTCAAATAAAAGAAAGTAGTTTCTAAATGATGTTACCAAACACCTGACCTCAAAAAGTTAGGATGACTTACCAAGCCGAATTAGAACAAAGTCATCGTTATGATGGCAAATAGGGATGAAAGTCATGAACAACCTTGGTTGGTTGCTCATCTCCAAGAAAAAGGAAGAAATATCAAACAAATATTTGTGGAAAAGCCTCGCGACTATTTTAGCTAGGATAGGAAGGTTGAGATTTGTTTTTATTTTTATTTTTGTTACAAAGGACATTTATTTGTTATAAAAAAACATAACATAAAACCAGGGGTGGAAAAGCTCCCAGTGAATTTTTATTATAGAAAATATGCATATTTCAAGATGTTACATAATTAAATTTGGACTTGTAGAAACAATATACATTTAATACTTTCCGAAAGATGTTAACTTATAGAAATAATATACATTAGCTACATAATCATTTTTGGACTTGTATACCATCTAGCTACATGATCAGATTTGGACTTGTAGAAACAATATACATATAGTAGTACTTTATGAAAGATTTTAAACAATATACATATAAATAAGTAAGTACTTTATGAAAGATTTTAAACTGATCGTAAACTTGTAGAAACAATATATATCAAGCTACAATTGTGAGATGTAATACTTTATTGTATAAAAATAGTAATATTTAAAATTATATTATTATATTTTCCAAAAAAAATTTCGAAAACATTGTTTCTGAACTCCTTTATGATTGTGCTAGTTAACATCTTTGAGAAAGTATTAAATGTATAATAATATAATATTACATTAAATAGTACTATTTAATGTACTATTATATTATTATACCCCTAAAAATAATTTTGAAGGTATTGCCTCCGAACCCCCTTATGAGTGTGTACTCCAGTGAATTGTAATCATGGATCTCCCATTGTCTTATTTTTTTTTCTCTCTTGCTAAAGACCACACACACAAACACACACACTCTCTCTCTCTCTCTCTCTCTCTCTCTCTCTATATATATATATATATATATATATATATATATATATATATATATATATATATATATATATATATATATATATATATATATATATATACCCTATCTTCAAATAAGGTGTATCAAGATGACAGACCTATCTAGATCCGGTTTATATATATATATATATATATATATATATATTATATATATATATATATATATAAACGGTATATGAGTCATAGTGTTTATATTCATACATGAATCATGTACATGTGGATCAATAGAAATAGACTATTACATTTTATGTGCATCAATGTACACTAGTACATTCTATTCCTATTGGTCCACATATGCATGGCTCATTTAGAAATATGAGCACTATAGCTCATATCCCATTTACCTTATATATATATATATATATATATATATATATATATATATATATATATATATATATATAGAAAAAGGGATATGAGCCATAGGCTCATATTCATACATGAGCCAATGCACATGTGGACCAATATGAATGGAATGCACATGAGATGTAGGAATCCATTCATATTGATCCACATGTGCATGGCTTATATAGGAATATGAGCCTATGGCTCATATCCCGTTTACCCATATATATACACACGAAATATTACACAAAGATTTATTGTACAATTTATTGCACCAATCAATCTTAGCCACACATTTTTTTAAAATGTGTGGTTATAAAGTATGTTGACGTGACAACAACTTGATGGGATGATTTATGACCACACATTCAAAAGATGTGTTATTGAGATTGCTTTGTGCATTATTACTTGGTGCAATATCCCGTCATATATATATATATATATATATATATATATATATATATATATATATATATATATATATATATGAGTCATAGAAATGGAGCACATGTGGACCAATAGTAATCAATTTCTACATTCCATGTGCACTAGTACACTCCATTTCTATTGGTCCATATGTGCTCCACATGTACATGACTAATTTAAAAAAATGAACACTATAACTCATGTGGACCAATATATATATATATATATATATATATATATATATATATATATATATATATAAACGAGATATGAGTCATAATGCTCATATTTTTATATGAGTCATACACATGTGGACCAAATGGAATAGAGTGTACTAGTTTACATGGATGCACATATGATGTAAGAGTATTTTTATTGGTAAATATGTGAATGACTCAGCAGAAATATGAACACTCTGGTTCATATTTCGTTTATATATATAACACCACGTCAGATTCGTTTTTTTTTTCTGACGGTCTGTCCAGAATTATTGTAGTTGTGTGGTTCCAGTGATCTACGGAAGCGGCTGTGCTGTCGTTCGCCGTAAAATTTACCTTTCTGCATTTTATAATGAACGGGGTTGGCCGCAATTTCCTTTATTATTAAAATAATTGGGAGGAGCAGACGTTTCTCACAATATTAATGCTTCTTTCTTTTGTGGGAGTCTGGGACGCGCCGCGTCAAAGCATAAACTACCTTTCTTTTTACATTCTTGCACCTTTCTTTTACACTTTTGCACTCTACTCCATCTAACATTATATATGTGGTTAGTTCCTTGGTTTAATCGGTGGTTCCAATCAATAAGTGAAATGATAGTGACGTAATTATTATTTCACATACATATTCTCTTAAAGTAGGTAATTAATTAGTATAGTCCACACAAATCCATCGATTTGGAAGGGCCATACAACTCAGAGCCCACACAGCTCGAGAAATTATTGTATGGTCCCGATTTATCACGTGGCAATGATGAATGATGAGTCCGACCAATAATTTTTTGATACTTTTTTTCTTTCATCATATCACTCTCTCTCTCCTAATTCATATATAAATTATTTATAATAATTTT